>PYHX02000419.1:169014-222169 GCA_004302925.2 Cochliomyia hominivorax
ATGACAAATACTCAGGCCAAAGTTTTTGAGCTCCGTGAACAATTGAGGATTCGAGCGTACCAATAACAGACAGACGAACAGAAAGAAAGGCTCAGACCGATATAGCTAAATCGACCCAAATGTTGAATAGATGCTAGTGTATATATATTATGGGTCTAGGGTGAATTCTTCCTTAGAGCTATACACACGGTATGACTAAGTATATATACCCCCTTCACCACTTTTGGTAATGCAGAGTATAAAAATGATTGCTTTATTATTTCTAAAGCAGTTCTTAAATAAAAATAGTAGCTGTTGTAAATTTTTTTATATATAAAATAATTATATAGAAATATATTATATATTCCTAAATATTTATTAAAATGCACTTAATATTTATTCATAATATTTTTAATTTTCTATTATTATTCTATACCCAGAATAAATTTTTAGCATTTTCTTCGAACTCAACTTCTATTGTAATATTTTTTAAGGATTTGTTTTATTCATTTTGTTTTTTATACTTTAATAGGTCAAGTTATTACGTTGTTAAAATTGCAGGATAGATTTTATTTTATGTTGTGACTCAGAAAACACTTGAACAAATGTTCTGTTTTTAATGTTTGAAACTGTTTTTTTGATTTAAAATTTGTTGATTTCACACATGTTTTATATACGCAGATGTTGGATTTCTTAATGTTATCGCTATTCAACAGATATTTCATTAAAATCTCTTAAATTGTGTAAAAATTCGAATGGAGTGATATTTATAAGATGGTATATATGTCAACAATATTGCACTTTATGTATCATTATTTTTTAAAATTTAATATAAGTATAAAGAATTCACTTTAGTTTAGTTAAACAATAATTCGTAGATATAATTCTATGTTTAGCCAGACGTACATTCACTGTATATAATTTAATTGAAAGAGATGAAGTTTCTGCTTGATGAACAAATTTTCTGAATACGAAATTTGCAGATTTATAAGTCCATTATTGCAAAAAAGATTTGGACAATACAGACAAAATTACCATAAAAAGTCTCCACAGTAATTCCATGTTGAAGATAAACTACAATAAATGGCTGAGTTAAAAGGCAATATTTTTTGTATTCGAATTACTTTTAAATAGCATGAAGTATTAAATTAATAAAATTACCATTCAAATATTGAATTTTATCGACTTAAAGATTTTGAATGAATATTTTATTAAATCAGCGATAAGAACTTTTATTCCGTTGAATGTGTTGCTAAGCTTCAATACAAAATTCAAATATTTTTTCCCTATCAAATCATATATGCACTCATGCAATAAGTTTTACTATTGTTTGTGGAAGCATAACTTAGCGATTGCTATTTTTTACATTTCCTGTCATTTTATTTAATTCATTCTCTGTTGCTCTTTAATGTCTAACATTATTTATTAGTTTTGTTCAAGTTCTTATTTATATTTTAATTTAGCGCATGCCCCGTTCATCATTTTTATCTCTTAACTCTCTTATTTTTCTTCCGTCATTTATTCACAATACATGTAAGTTTATGAATTCACCGGTCTCATTCATTAAAATAACTATTTTGTGTTCCTCTAACTGTCTATTAAGCCTGCAATTGTGTGAGTAAACATGAGTGTTTGCTTGTGGCAAAAGAACATAAAATACAAGGTTTTGGTTATACATTGAATATTTTGTGCAGTACAAATAATAGTGTGACTGTGAAGACCAAAAAAAAAAAAATATTTTACTTTGTAAAGGCAACTACATCCTACCAGTGTCAAGTTGGTGTCATTGTTTTAGTTTTTGAGACAGTGTATTTGATCTATAGAAATCTAAACGAAAGTTGACCCAGTTTTTTAGGAATATTTTTCCCCTATAAATTTTCTATATTGGATGAGAAACTATACTTCGTTTGAGGTTTCAACATGGCAATGACCCGAAGTATTTATCAAACTTGCAGAAGTTTGTTTATCAGCCAAAAGATCCAACATTGGGCTTGTTACCTCAGACTTTTTAACTGGAATTCCGTATAGAATAACTTTGGCATTTTTAACTGAGAGATTTACCATGCATGCAGAAAATATTTAATCATAAAATAATATTTATTTATTTGGCTTAGAAAATATATGACAACAAAGCTTCTTAAAATAATAGAAAATAAAAATGATGATGGCTACAGTGTTCGTCATGACGTTAAATTATTTAAAAGGAATAGCCATAGTCATTATTTATATTAAGTACTTTATTATTGTACTTATTTTTCCTATATTTATAATATTTCTACAATGTTTATTAAAATTCTCTTAAACTTAATTTAAAAATATTTCAAAAAAAAAACTTTCCATTGCTATTCAATTTGTATTGTATATATTATAAGATTTTGTTTGAGTTGTGCGCTTTTTGCTTCAAATAGTTTAAGTTTAGTGACATTGTTAAAACTGCAGGAACAGAATGTTATTTTATGTTGTGACTCAAAAAACATTTACTTGAACAAACTTCCTTCTCTTTAATGTCTGATGCTGATGGATTTGTTGGTTTTAAAATATCTTTTGTATCGCAGAAGACTCATATTGTGGTTTTGCTATAGTTATTAAACTGCAATTTCTTTAAAAATATCTTGAGAATACTAACAGAGGAGATATTTGTTTATTTTTTCAATTATCTAAAATGTTTTTCTTTTAGATAACACGCAATAGTAAAATACTACAATTTACAATTTATGGGAAATATTTTCCAGTAGTTTTACAAAATGTTAATAATAGAAAATTTTAATTAAAATAAAAAAATCCTAGTAAATAATTGTAACAATGTTGCCTTATATAAACTTTAAATCAAATTTGAGGAAGATTGGTTCCAAATTATGAAATATAATTTTAAACTGATTTCCCCCAGCGAATCAATTCTGTAATCAAACAATAAGTTTCACTATAGTTTTGCAGAAATCATAACTTAAACTATTGCTGTTGTTAACATTTTCATGTCATATCATTTTATTCATTCGTTGTTGCTCTTGAATGTCAAACATTATTTACCATTTTTATTCATATTGACAATCTCTTAGCTCTCTTGTCTGACATTTATTGTTTGTTCACAAATACATTTCAACTATGTGTTCTCCAGTTTCATTTTTAATAAGTTTACTTTAAAAATTATATTATTTCAGCAACTTGACTTTAGAAATGAAATGGTAAAAAAATGGAAATTTAGAACGATAAAATTTATCAAAATGCATCAGCCGTCCATTTTCGAATTATGTAAAGAAAATTTAAATATAATTAAACTAAAACTAAAAAAACTGTTCATAAATTATTCTAAATAAAATCCACATCAGTCTAAACTATTAATTTAAACCTATTTTTTTAAAATTAAACTTGTGGTGATTTTCTTTCGAAAATTGTCTTTGTGCGATCTTTATTCAAAACTAGTTTTTTGATATCACCGTTAACGTTGATTATGTTTCTCTTATGTTATATATATAAACTTGGGGCTTCTGCGGTTATAAGATGCTTTTTCAAATTAAGAATCTAATTCTGACTCAATATAAACATACTTGAAAGTACCTAGAAATGTATACCTCAAAATATTTTAAAGCCTTTTACCTTGTTTAATTAATGTAAACATTCTGTCCATTCTTTTGAACATCGTTTCTATGGCATAAATGAAAGTACAATTTTATTAAATAAATTACGTTTTAAATTTTAAGTCCCAAATATTTTTATTCAACCAAGAGATCGCCGTAAGGAGCATATAATAAATTTAATGCATTTTAATAACTCGCTTCTTTCTACTATTTCTTTTTGTACATATTTAATTAACCTTTTTATTGCTACTTGTTTTTTATGAATGTTGTCAGTCCACTTTAAGTTTTTAAAAAAATATATTGCATTTGTGTTTTTTATGGGATCCATATGATTTTTCAGATTTTTTATGTTTTTTCTTTTGATCGGAGGAGTCATTGTATATGGCAATTTTATAATTTCTCTTAGTTATGAACAAAGTGATACTGACAAGAATACAAAGTTAATTGTAAAGAGTGAGGTAGATTTTAGATTTTTGTTCCCAAACATTTTTATTCAAACAAGAGATCGCCGTAAGGAGCATATAATCTTCCATAGTCAAACTTAATCGATTTTTAATTACTTGCTTCTTTTTATTATTTCTTTTTAGTACATATTTAATTAACTTTTTTTATTATTATTTCTTTTTAAGATTGTTGTCAGTCCACTTTGAGATTTTAAAAAATATACTGCATTTGTGTTTTTTATGGGATCCATATGATTTTTCAGATTTTTTATGTTTTTTCTTTTGATGACCACAAGCAGCTTATTGTGTATAACTTTAAATCGGAGAGTATATATATTATATATGACAATTTTATAATTTCTCTTAGTTATAAACTTGAGCAAAGTGATACTGACAAGTACATTAACAAAGTTAATTGTGAAGAGTGAGATAGAAATATCGAACACAGGTTTTTCATTATAATTTTAACAAAGGTATAATTTGATTAATTTTTTTATCAAATCACGTTTGTAAAAGATGTCAGATATTATATTTAATGATAAACTGAGTTCGATTAAAGTGCGTAACGAGAAAAAACATTTTCAACAAAACCAAACTAGGTCCTATAGAAAATTAAGCAATCAAAGATTTGCCATAAAACTGTTTCCAATTTTTTTAAATAGTACCAGGATAACCTGTCCATTAATAGTAAACATGGTTCAGGTAGAACTAATGATTTACATGATGTTTCTAAAGCCAAAAAGCGGAAGTGTTTTGAAATGAAGCAAACCAACACATTCGGTAGCTAAGCGGCCCATAACCAGAGCTCGGAAAATGAAGACAATGTTTTTTAAAAATAGTGTTGCTTTATAATTGATAACGAAACGTATGCTCTAGCAGATTTTTTCGCAATTTCTTTGCCAAAAATTCTAAGTGGCTGACATTTGAGTGAATGGTGAAGGAAAGTTCATTACCCAAAAATAGTAAACATTTTTGGTTTGGCAAGCAATATACAGTTGCGACAAAAGAAATAAATCATTTGTTACAACGGGCTATTCAAATACCGAATTTGCATCAAGCAATATTTTTCTGCTTCGATTCATAGGACTTCATAATGAGTCAATTTATTTCTGACTTAGCTTTGTATGTTGCCACTATGGTAAACAAGCTCTTAAGTGGTACAAAAATTATAATGCAGTATTTTTACTAAGTGACGCAAATCCTCGAAACTGACCGGAGTTAAGGTATGTGGAACGATATTAACTGTTGTTAAAAGAGAATTGAAGAGCACGAAAAAGGTGTCCAAAAGTATTTCTCCACTAGTGATTAGAACTATAATATATTTTGTTTTGTAAATTGTATAATTTTAATCAAATAAAAAAATAAAACGCACATGTATTTTAAAATTTTATTAATCTCACCCCTTATTTTAATAATAACAGCAAAAGGAAAAATAATAGAAAGTGAATTATTAATTATAAATTAGAAAACTAATCAGAAACTTATTAAAGCACCTTAGAAAGGAAATATAAAGTTTTATTTATCGATATAATTTGTAATATAGAAATAATAGGAAAATGATTTGGAAAATAAAAACTTCGGAATATTTCAAAGAAACTTTTAATGAATATAAATAAATGTCGAACAAAAATAATAACACTTTCAACAGTAACTCTGTACACAATAATAAAATATTAAGTATACGTTACTCTTCGAGTTTATAAAAGTAGACTGCAGCTTTATTTACATGTGACACAGTAACAATTGCGTATGAGTAATATTTGATCATCAAAATTAATTATGTGCAGTATTTTCGAAAATAAAATAATTTAATACAAAATTTTAAAACCACAGTCATGAACATTTTAGCTGGTCAAGCCCAACTATTTAATACCTTATACCATATTGTTTGTTATAAATAGTACCTACGGAATATAATGAAACGAACCTCGTATTATATGGTTTTCTGATTTCTGCTTGCTACATTATTATGATGAGAACATTTGTCTGAGATTTATAGGTATAGAAATATTTTTTGGTGGTCTGATACGGGAAAATATGAACTTACCCTCGTGAAACGTCCGACATCGATTCATGTTTGTATTTAGCATATTTGAAAGCGAAATAATGGACTGATCATCTTAAAAATTTTCAAAATTTCGTTAAAATAATTTCATTTTTAGGACAACCTGTACGTTGATCACAAGCCTTACATCGACAGTCTGATCTTGCGTCGAACGGTTTACTTTTTTTGCCATTACAATTTTTACAAAAACACATTATTCCCCAACCATTTATGATGGTGAATGGTAAAAATACTTTGCAATTTTAGATTCCAACAATTTTTATGAACATATTAATAAGATGTAAATATCAATCCAGAACATTTCCTCAATTTAACTATATTTATATTCCAAATGCTTAAATACCTATCATAACAAGCAGTTTAATTACTTATTATTATTAGAAAATGGGTTTGTACAGAAATTTTGAATCGAGAAGCCCTCCAGAACCAAAACATGAATCATTTTATTAATAAAAATTACTTAAAATTTTTTGTCTTGTTTATTAAAGTTTTTTAAAACTTTTAAACATACAATTTCAGAAAAGTGTAGAATTTCATTAAAATTTTATAATAAATAATATTATTAATAATATTTAATAATGTTTTTTATTGTTCTCTAATGTTTTTTATTAAAAACTAGAAATAATATAAAATAATCCATTTATACAATGTTAGTAAAGTGTTGAGAATCAACGTATGTTAGATTTTAATTAAAATGTGTACCATAGCAACTTGTTATATTCAAATATAGAAAACCTGGACCTCATTATAACAATAGAAATTCATACAAAGATTTTTTATATTCTGCAGGAATTTAATCAAATAATTTAAAAAAGAATTTTTGGAAATTTTTTATTTACTTACACACAGAAGATGACAAAAAAATTAATAACAGTATTTAAAATTGTTTTTAAATATTTATATGAAATAATTATTTAATTTATAAATGTTATGTCTTAAGTAAGCATTTGGTATCTGTGTTAGTTGTTATATGTTTTATATTCTTAGATAATTTTAAAATATGTTTTATTCCAAAAGTCAAGCAATTCAACAATTATCTGCTTAAAAATTTTAAAATTACAGTACGATCGGATGGTCTTTGAAAGTAAATTTTTCTATTTGATAAATTTAATTTTAAAAGTAAGATTTTAAAAAATTTTTGTATATAACACTCTTGTACATATATTCTCGTATATTAACTATTAGTTGCCATAAAAGTCCAAGAAGAATATAGAATAAGTATTATTTAAAAATTGCTTTTTATTAAATAATGTTTTTTTCTTTAAGTCAAAGTACCAAGTGGCGTATGCATAACATAACAGCTGATATTAAGTATAAGTAAAATTATAATATAATTTCTTTTATAGTTTCCTCTACTACAAGTCATTTTTATATTTTATGTTGCTACTTCTGAGAGTAAGATGTAGCTTGTTTTAGAAATAAAAAGTAATAATAAAACAATTGTTAAAAAACTGTGTTTTACTAGTTTCGTATTTTTGATACTGATATCTCATAAATAAAATAAATGCATATAATAACAAGTAAGATTTTTATATTCGGCTATGACGTATATCGAACACTTTCCGCTACATATATGTATGAAGTTTCAAAATACTAACACAGATACGTACTATATTGGCGTAAAAACACTTAGTATAATTTTAACGAAAAAAAGTGTTAAATAAACAGATTTTTATTCTAGTTAACTTATTTGATCCTCAAATTGAAAAATTTCTTCAAATGTACTAAAAATGTAAAAGTAAAAAAAAATTGTAAACAAAATTAAATATGTTATATCAACAGATATTTAGTAAAAACGGCAGTAACTCATTGTAAGTGAAATAAGATCCAACAATTAATTTGAATAAAATTTTTGTTTATTTAACAATTTTTTTCGTCAAATATTATTTAATATTTTCTTTATAAAATAATTTTCTTATAAAGACAAACATACATTCTTATAAAGACATACATACGGGAGGAAAATTATTTGTAGAATATTTTTATTAATATGATTTTAAAAAGAAATTTATGCAAACTAAACGCACGAAAATGCAATTATTTTGCATAAATGATGATCAACAAACCTGTAAGTAACTTTTAATAAGAAATATAAGACGCTATATCATGGTTCACCACCTTTTCCTTTAACATTTCACTATTTTATCTACAAACTAGCTTTTCGCCGGTGCGCTTTACTGCAGGAAGTTTTTCCTTAGTTCTAAATCTCGAAAGAAATTCATAAATCGACGTAAACTAAAAAAATGTAGTTGGTATCCAATTCTTACTGCAGTAGTTTTATAAATATTCGGTAACCATTATTTGCTTTGTATGGGGAAATAGTCCCCATCCCCTTTTCTTTGTCGAAGTCATTGGTATCAAATTTAAAAATGCTCGCCGATACATTTTTTAAGATATTAAATAATCAATAAATGTATTAACAATTAATGTATTAACAATTTAACGCAATTCTTTTCTCAATTCTACAAAATTTTCGTAAATTTAACTTAAATATGGTATTTAAATTAAATAACAATATTCATCAATATAAAAAATTTATTTTTGTCAATTTGTAATGTATCATTCAAATTGAATTTACTGAAATTAACAAAAATGTTTGTTATGATGAATAAAGGTTTCGTTGGCTGACATCTAACATACTTTTCTTCAATTTAAACATTTTTATCTAGAATGTGGTAATCATAAAAATTCATAAAATACATAATATCAATCAAATCGTATTAAATTATAGAAAATATAATTGATTAAATAATAAATTGATTACCTTTCAACCGTATTTAATTAAACAGATAATTTTTGTTAAAATAAACCAGTTGACTCTTTTGTCATCTTTGAAATAAAAGTCTGCTTTGGATAACAGCAACCTTACGCTTACTCTAGCATAACTATTAATAATATTTAATATTTATTTAAATGTGATTTAAAACGTTTTGCTATATATCATGGTAAATTTAGCATAATATAAATTTACACTTGTATGTTAAGGGTAGAGGTTATTAAGCACATACTTTATATGTAAATTGTTCAAGGAATGACTGACTTTGCCAACATAACTTACAGCCTTTTGAAAATAATATATTAAATGTGTTAGTATGTGTATGTGTATAAATAATATTACAAACTATATTTCATATCTGATAATTATATTCAACATTTCGTGTGTATGTTATTATAACCAATACGATCATGGTTGAGGTATTATGAGTTTATGCAGATGTTTATAGAGAGTAAAAAATTATTGCTTCCACCATGGAAGGAAATTAAGTCGACTTAAAAAGTTATCTTAATTTTATTCACTTCACTTCTTTTCAAATGTCCCTTCGTGATAGGTTTTTAAGCTCATGCAAATTTTAAATATGAAGTTATTTAACGAGTCATACAAATTACAATGATTTTTTTCTTGAGTTTTAAATATTCTCTTATCTTATAATATTATAAAATCATGTGTCAAATTATTCCGTTATTGGTCCATTCAGAATATTATATATCCTTCAGTAAAAAACATTTTTAAACTCACAAATCTCCCATGAATTTTAGGATGAAAATAATGGACGACACACTTAAGCAATCAGAAAACCATATTATATGATGCAACCAGCAATCAAAAAAAATTTGATAAAGGATATTATATAGTACGGATTGACGGACTAAAAATTTCTTACTTATAAAACGTAAATGTTATTAATAACTAATATTACTATAGTAATACTTACAACTGTACATGTTACATATTACTAACAAGTGGATGCAGAATGTTGAGTGATATGTACATTTAAATTTATACGAGTTGATTTCATTCTAAGCATTTGAAATAAGTACTGAAATATTTTATTGTCTCCGTTTTGGAAAGTACTATCATAATTCTAATGTATTTCCATGATAGAAATAGTTTTTTTTATTTTTATGCGTCATATTTTAAATTTTCTCCGAAAGAATATAATATTTTACACTTGCTAACATAAATATTATTTTTACAAAAATAAGTATTCTACAAACTTTTTTTTGTGTAAACTAACACTATGATTTTACGTAATTTCAAAATAATAAATATTCATATTACATTAATATTAAAAATTTTTCTCGCTCTATAGTAAATGTATGTTCGGCCGCTAAAATTTATGGTGTTACTCCCACATTTGAATATCTAGTTCAATAATTTTCTGAGTATAAAAAATTTTATATACAATATTGTTCGAAATATTTTAAGTAGTTTATCAACTCAATACTGTTCTTGAGTCATTGATTCTCTTCCGTTTGAAGTACAAAAACCTCTTTTGGAATCGCAATTCGAGGACTGAAGATAATTAATGTGATAATAAAACATCTCACATTCTAACTGCACTGTATAAAGGAAGGTTGAAAGCAAAAAACTTCCACTCTCTTGTCTTTGTTAGGCCTCAATTGCTGTCACTTTTCCTTGACTCTAAAGGTCCACTGTTTTATTTTCAGAAACATTTTGGTAACCAATATATTACACTATGTTGAGTTAGATATACCACTTTTATGGTTGCTATAGCACGGCAATTATCCGAAGCATTCATCAAAATTTTACCAAAGATCGTGGTCACGGCATTCAGATTTCTTTGCTTGCCAATCCAAATTTTAAATTTTCTTCTCACAAAACCAGTTTTTTACTTTGTTATATTATCATTTTGGATCATTATTCTGCATAAATATCAATTTAACTGGCATAGACTCGAAAACAAATGTCTTCTTCTAACGAGACAATGAGCACAAGAAGTACACTTAAAAAGGCTTCACAGAGGGGTATTTAATCGCAAGAAAATTTGTGGAATCTAACGAGAAACAACGATATAATACGTGGTTAAAACAGTTAAGATGCTCTAGGTTCCAACTATCTTAGATATAAGGCTTCACTATCTTGCTTATTAAAAGTTGCAGATTTATTTTCAAACAAATTTGCATTTATTCCAGAATTTAAAGATTTTCACTTGGAAGAAACTTTCTTCAAAATATATAACACAAAAATAATTTTCTGTTGACGAAGAGTCTTAAAAATATATATTTTTGATATATATTTCTATCACTGTTTTTCATATACTAAAAAAACAAACATAAATTATAACCAACATCCCCAAATTTCCCAGTTATTACAAATTATCTATTATTTGTTTCCTTAAAATGTCTTAATAATTTCCCGTTGCCAATGATTTGGGATCTGCTATTTTAAGTTAAGAATTCTGTTCATTTAGGAAGAAGTAAAAATGTAATAAAATACTTTATTCTTTTAGGTCAGTTTCCATTGGATACGTAAAAATCAAAGCGAAAGTTAAAATAACATAAACATTGGTATTAAAGGCTATAAAAATTGTACGGAAATTGTACATATTAACCTCATTCGGCCAAACATATCAAAAGAAACACAAAAAATATTTGAGTAGAAACCGGAAAAAATAAATTATTTAAACAATAATTTGTTTGTCTTGAGAAAGAAAAATTATGCAGAAAATGTGTAAAATAGAAATTTTTGTCATTATTTTTATTGATATAAAAATAAATATTCTTATGGTCTATGTGTCGCATTAAAAGGAAAACTGTTAAGAATGGATCTGTCTGGGATAAATACTTGGTTGCTGTATCATTACTGATATTGTATAACATATTTTACATTAAATTGCAAATGAGAGTTGAAGATAAAATTTTTCCTATGTTCAGGTTAAGAGTAATTTATTTAAGGAGATGTATTTAAATTATTGTATTTTAAATTAAATGATAAAGTTTTTGTTTAAATTCATGTATCCGTAAAGCGACTTTCCATCAAATCAAATTAAGTTACTTAATATCAAAACCAAAATTTATGTTCAAAATTAGAAACGAGTCCAAATATAACAAATTGTTTTTGAAACTAATAAAATGTATGAAATTAAATGTAAAAAAAAATAAGTAAGGAGTTATAGTCGGTCAAACCCTACTATATAATACCTTACATCACATTGTTGTTTATTAGTGGTAGCTACCTCGAATAAAGGTATTTCCTAATTTATGTTTAAGAGTTCAGTATATTACATTGGTACTAACATTAATGTAGGATTAGTGCGTTTTAAAAGGATTTTTCTGTGGACTACATATGCGAGCTAGAAAAAATTTTACACCGGCCCTTGCAAAATTTTGCACATCAATTTTTGCTTATTTTTGTCTTGATCTAACCAATTTTTATTACAATACCAACATATATATAAGATTTAACTCTTCAAAGTAATATTAGAGGGGGGCTTTATGCAGTGTTTCCAATTATTGAGCAGCATAAGTGAATAAATTCTAACAAATTTTTGGCTAGAAAATTGCTGCAATTTAAAAATGGCTAAAAATATATTTAACAATTCACACAAGATTTAAAATTAAAACGAGAAATTCAATTTTATAAGTTTTTGTTGAAACATATTTCTTGAAAAGTGATTATTAATAGAACAATATGAACAAAAATACTGTTATTTTTCAAAATAGTAAATTCATATTTTTAAACAAGTAAGAATTCTATATTCGGTTATGCCGTTATGTTTCGTACTTACACATACAAATTCATATATACATTCGGAAACGCACACAATATATGAAAGAGTTTGTAAAATATAACAAACAAACCTTAATGATCTATAAAATTACTTTTATTTTCAATTATAACTTTTTTCTATTGAACCGATTTTGATCATTTTTGGAGTAGTAATGAGGTACATAAATAGCTTAATCTTTCGGCAAAATTTCAAAAATTATTCAATTTATAATTAAAAATTCTACGGATGATCTTTTATTGAATTCAGAGGCTGTCTGATATATCGGTCTATATCATTTAATATACTAAACCGATTTCTGACTTTTCAATTCAAAACCATATCGTTTTTGATATTTTTATTTGATCTTTTAAGAAAAAAATATTGTTCATTTATTAAAAAAATATCTTTAGAGATTGATATACCAGTAATTACAGAGGTACTTCCTTTTTAATTACTTTATGGAAGCTTTTCATTTAGCCATTACAGAAATAGCTAATAATAAATAAGAATGGCTCAAAAGGCTGGACAAGTATTTAATGGCAAAATTAAATTTTCAATGGCTAAACAAGATTGAAATAGCTAAATTGGCAACAGTGGTTGAATGGGAGCTATGAGAAAAAATGGACTGTTCCTCCTAGAATAAATGTCTAAATTTAGCCACTTAAAGGCTAAATTGGCAACACTGGTTTTATGGGACTTGTGAGAAAAATGGACTGATCCTCCTATTTCACTTTATATTTAATACTTTTGTGACCTTAAATACCTATTCCGCGAGAACGCTTATATGGGGCCAGGTGAAATAATGATGGTTGTAATGGGACAAATAGAGATGATGGTTCGACAAAATTTAAAAACACTATAAGTTTCAACTTAAATTAGAAAAGAAAACCATTTTAATTTATAAACATTAATTTTTTCTCTTTTATTTATTTTTATTACAAAAACATCAGTTTAATATTATTTCCCAAAATTCCTTACAAAGAGTGATGACTCCATATTTTTTGTATGTTAAAAAAATCTTAAATTTTTCTTACATTCAATTTTTTATTGTGTATATTTTAAGACGTAAGTATGCATGAGAATGCATTTTTGCTGTTGAATTTAGGTCAGTTTTGCCAGAAGCAACACAACTTGAACAAAAATTTTCATGACTAATTTCCCTCTTATAGCACTTTTCCCAATAGCGGTTGTGGTTCTTTGCTTCAACGAAAGTAATAGTTAGAAACACAGTGTTTTAAAAAGAAAAAAACGAGATATCTGAATAAATATCTATATTTTGCTCTTTTTCTTAAGAATTCTTAACACACGTTTTGCATTAACACGTTTAACCTAAATATTATTTGATTATTTTTTGATCACGTTAGTTAAACGAAACATGTCAGTTTTTATATTCAATGTCAAACATGTGAATGTATAAATGTTAATTTGATTAAAATGAGTGAATAGAAAAAAGTACGTATTAAAATAATAAAATATTTTTTAACAAATCACAACAATCCTGCTAAAAATTTTGGACAAGCATTTAAAAAACTGCCATCAGACTGCCTCAAATGTTATTAAAGATTACAAGGAGAACTTGTCCGTTGATAGAAATCCTGATTAAGGCAGATGAAACAGTTCACATAATGTTACATACATAATGTTACATACACATATAGTGGTACTAAAAACTTAAAAGACTCTTAAAGTTTGAATTTAAATAAGCAGAGAAAAATATTTTAATTTATAAACATTAATTTTTTTGTTTCATATACTTTTATTAAAAATTCTGCAATTTAATATTCGTCCAAAAAATTCCTACAAAAGAGTAATAATGATTTCATAAGTCTTCATGTTAAAGTTGCCTTAAATTTTTTCTTTTATTAAATTTCTGATTATGTATATTTTAAGTATTTTACAACATTTGTATATGTGCATGAGTTTGTGTTTGTTGCTAAATATAGTTCAGTATCGCCAGTATGAAAACAACACAACGAAATTTTTCAATATGAATTTTTCTTTTAAAGCATTTTTTTCATTGGCCATTGAAAGAAAATGCTTTAAAGCAAATGGAGACAACTATAACTCCAAAAGCATCTCTAAAGTAAAAAATTTATGGAAACAATGTTGAAATTAATTTCATTTTTTTTTTTTTTTTGATTTCAAAGAAAAACCCTTTCTTAATTTAAAGAAGAACATATAGAACATATTTTGCTTCTACATTTTATGATGGTTTATGTATTTTTGAAAGTTATCTTCAGAATTACGCTACTTAAAAACGCAATCTCATTTTTTGAGAAGCTCGTTCCGCAATAGTTTAATTTATGTATAAATAGCATTCCGTGAACTGCAAAGGTATATGAGAAAAAAGTTAATTTTGGTATTTTAAAAAAGATTTCGTATAATATATTATTCATATGTCAAATTAATTATTAATAACATAATAACAAATGTTTTAATTATTTTTTATTATAACTCTATACAACATGTAAATTAATGTAAAATGATGGAAATGGAATAAACACATTAATCATACGTTATATTATATTGTCGTGAGTATGACAATATGTAATAATTTTATAATAAATTCCATTTTTTATGTGAAACAAAATTTTTGTTTAAAATTAGTTAATGACAAAAATATTTATATTCAAATTGTTATTTATTTCGAAGAAAAAATCAATGTAAAGATAATTATAAAAATTATTGCTTATAATATTATTTTTTAAAATATTATTTCCTCTTATATAAGAACTATTGGAGCCTACTTGTATCCTAAAAAATAACAACGAGGACAACACCTTAAAGGACTTACAAAGGACTTTTTGACAAATATCTATTTAAAACTTTTAATCAACAATTATTTCTGTTTGATTGTATTAAAGATCCGGCACATCTGAATGTGATTTTATTACATACTTAAGTATATTAAAAGCTATTAAAATATTTTTCCTTACAGGTTTAATTATTCCGTTACTTTAAAAAAATTGGCGATATTTAAATAAAATTTATTTGGAAGATTACAGGCCACCAAGAGAGTTGTGGGTATGAAAAATAAATTTTGTTTGTAGAGAGTCCTTGTAAATCTTTACAAAAATGCTTAAATTGTGGATGTTTTATAAATATTTTAACATTTTGATGTTAATTTAGTACATGTTTCAAAATTTTATAAATATTTATCACATTTTTGCTTACAATAGTTAAAAATATTTACATTTCGAATTTTTTCTGGTGGGCATTGGCAAAAAGACACAATTAATTACACTTTTATTTATTGTCATAGTTTCCTTTTAAATTACAAGTATTTATTAATCTAAACAAGATACTTGAAACAAATATTTTAATTATAAACTTACATCAACATATTTTAAAGTCAGTAGGGTAATAATAATACTGCAGCCACAAAAATAATGACATTTTCTTATAGTTCTATATCCAACTTTGTGACTTACTTTTCTCTTTGGAATTTCAGATTTTGCATTTTTATGTTTTTTTCTCTAATTATTTGCTTTTTTCCTTTTAAAGTAGAGCAATAACAAATATTAAGATTCTAAAGACAAGAAAACAGAAAAACTAAAGTTTGTCAACAAAACGTTACTTCAACAGGAGGAAAAAAATCGTTGGAAATAAAATAAAAGAAAATAGTAAAATCAAAATAGTTTGTACGTGCTCCTGCGGGTTAAACCACTGAACTAATTTATTCCTCCATATAACATTATTCTATTAATTTTTTATATTTTGTATGACCTTTACTTTTCATCTTCTTGGTTAATAATAAAAGATTTTAATGTGAAGACACATACAAATATATTTTTTAAATTCTACTCTGAAATAAATATTAAAATAAATAAATTAAATATTAAAAAAAATACATAAAATCTTAATGTGTTAATAGTAGAATTAGTATTAAAAAGTTTATAATTCCATTTGTTGAAGACAGTTCAATTAATTAAAAAGTTCTTAGATTTGGAAGAATAAAATTATTCGATTTAATTTATTAACATTTTGTGATGGGAGGCGATTGAATTTAAATTTAGCAAAATAAGAACATCAAGAATGTGAATTCATAAATTCGCACAATTATGTTAGCTCTATCGCTAAAAGTTAATCATTTATTGAAATGTGGTAAGAGATAATAAAAGTAATTTACAAAGGGAACAAGTAGAATTGTGACTGAAACGTAGATGTTAATTTAAAAAGGAATTAAAATTTTAATCTCTATAATTTATTTGAAAATAGCATTGGCTTGACAAAGATAGATATATTCTGGCTTAATCACGTATTCTAGTGATCACAGTAAATCCATATTTTTTTAAATATTTGTCAGACTTAAAATGCACTTAAAATTAATACTACAAAGAAATGTTATATGGATGCTAAGAGAAATAATGGAGCAATTCTCGTTTTATTTTAAAATATTATTTGAATACTATAAGATTTTTTAGAGCTTAATTTCTTTGAAGTCACTAACTTTTTTATAATTTCTGTATAAATATAGTACTTTTCTAAGATATAATTGAAAATCTGGTGTCGTTTTTGTTCTTAAGTTGCTTATTTTATATCCGTATTATTTTAAAAACTTTATAGGAATTTTTATGATATATTGGGGTATTAATTAAAGATGATTCAGATTTTGAAATGACTACTAAATGAAGAACATAGCTGGAGCTTAGTCTGTGCTATGTTTGGCCATCTTAATATGTACATAAAATACATCTTCTTAAATTTATCACTATAATTGATAGAATTATTCAAAGTTTTGCTAATTTGTTTATATTTACTAAAGATAAGTAGTTCTCAGCCGCATACTTAATATAAAGAATTTTTTTTTATTACTCATACGTATTTACGTTAAAAAAATTTGTGAAATTGATAGAAAGATGATATGTTTTAAAATGACTGTCAAGTGGAGCAAAAAGCAAAACCTGATGAACACTATATTTGGTCAGCAAAACCACTTCAATATGATTTAAAAATATGTAAGTTGAGAAACTGCTCTACAAGAAATAATAAAAAATCTTGATCTTAAAATCTTAAAAATACAAAAAATAACAAAGTTTAAAGTTGATTAAAAAAATTTATTCCAACTTTACAACCTCCGAGACTAAGAAATAACCTACACACGTAAGAATATATTTTATAAATATTTATAAGAGCTGTTCTACATACGAGAAAACAATATATTCGAGTTGGTTAACTTTGCAGAGTTATCTCTCCAAATCAACACTAGATTAATAAGAAACCTTTCGGCTATTTCTAATCGCCTAAGAATTCTCTGAATATTTCAGTACCTTTAACAAAGCTTCATCTGACCTTTGTTTAAAGCAGTAAACCATATAATGGAGAGTCATCATTAGTAATCTTTATTTCCAACTTATTTTCGTGGAAATAGCTTGATGGTAAATCTCTCCGGAAAAATCAAACTAATTATTGGTTTTGGTCAGAGAGAGGTATAAAATAGGAAAAGTAGAAAGCATTTTTGTATTTTGATTTTATAAAATTTACAATAATTCCTGCTTCTAGAACACCAGTTATGAAAAAGTAATTTACATAGTATATATGGAGATTATTATATAGATATTTTATGTCTCCATATTTATTTCCAAATAATTTTCTACTAAAATGTTATATCATGAGAAATATTTCTGAGAAACATTTTCTGAGTAAGCGATGGAAAAAGTTTTAGATTTTTGCTTTATCTTACAATATTTAATTAAATTTCATAAGATTAATAAATAAGTAAATTGATTGCGACATTGTGTTTAAAAAAAATATAATGAATTTTTTACATTTATAACTAAATATCTAAATCAGTTAAATTTTATATATTCAAAATTAAAAAAAATATTTTATATAAAATATTTAAAGAATTTATATTAAAGTGAAATAAAAAGAAACATTTTCTTAAGAAATGAATTTAAATTCTAAAAAACTTTCATTTTTGCTTTTATATAAAAACAACATCTTAAAAAGGGATGAAATTTTTCCATTATTTTCTTGAGCTGTCCGTTGACTTGTCCCAAGTTTTTCATTTATTTTATGTTATTTAACTTTACAAAAACACCTAATGCCAGGCAGCAGTTACAACACAAATAATAACAACAATTTCTTTTTTAATTGTTACGAGAGGGTTTTGAATTAAAAAATGATAATTGTGTTGATGATGACAATGGTACTAAAGTGGTTTGGGTTCAATGAATGATATGATTCTATTCCATTGGAGTACTTCAAATTTGTGTATTTTTACTTAGAACATTCCTTTAATTAAAAAAGGATTAATTTTGTGTTTTTTGTTTTTTCATTTGGTCAAATGCTCCAAAAATAAACAATCATTTGTGACTGTTTATTTTGCTTTTACTTTTAAGCCAAGACATTTCTAGAAGAGAAAGGGGTTTATTTCTTTTTGAAAATTTCTCAAGTGTTGTATTGTTTTTTGATGTTGTTTCTACATAAATATTTTGTTAATTTTACATATTTACATCTTTTAGATCTGATTAATAATGAAAAGCTCATTAATTTATATTAATAAAAAAATAGTTCCAATGATCAACCGTCTATGAGTCTTTGATATATACATAGTTTAGTATCAAATAAGACTGAATTTTCGAGTTCAAATAGAAAATTTTAAATGGTCTTAAAATGATTCCTTTTATTTATATATGTTGATGAAAACTAACATTCTAAGTCAAATATTGGGTGATATAAAATTCTATTTTCTGCTTATATTTTTGAGGTTATACAGTCCCGAATAAAAATTGTACATAAATAGAAATTCTAATCTCTTTATTACATATATAAAAAATTTATATTTTTTTACGAAACCACTGTACATGTTGTATCTACTCAATAATTTCTTCAATACCTTAATAATTTTATAACAGACCAAAAAGGTCCTTTTAGCAAAAACGGAAAAAAGTAAGAGTGATTAAAAAAACACAAAATTACATTTTTTGATTTTTTGCATTAAAAGCACTTGAAAGTCTTATATGTTTTGTTTTGGGAAGAGTTGGGAAGATTTTTCCTGAAGTGAATAAAAGAAAAAAGTATTATTTTCTTTAAAACAGAACGAGGGTTTACATAATTTGCTATTAATCCAAATTATAAAAAATGGAAATAGTAAAAATTATTTCAATTCAAATACCACTTAAAATTTCTGCTTATAAAAAAATCACTTGCTTTTCTTGAGGAAAGAATGTTGTTGTAGATGTTATTAAAAGATTTGAAGTTTAACTAATAACTGTAGCACTTTATACTCTACACCACAGTAGGTGGTTGTAACGGACGAAAATGGCCCTATCACCACTTTTAAGTATACCATTTGTCTCAGAATCACTTCCTCAGAATGAGACCGTCCGTCCGTTAGGCTGGCATGTAAAATTTGTTGGCAAATTTAATTTTAATTAAATCTGACACATGCTTCTGCTTTGGTCTTGCTATTTCCAAATTAGGTGCCATACAACCATCTTTCCAAATATCACTTTAAATTTCATAAATCACACAAATAAAAATTAATATAAGCCAGAATGACTGTGCGAAATTATACGAGGGTTGGTTCATAATTTTTATCAACTCTCATATAACCCTCCATAAAAAATTTCTTTTTGAAACGCATAAATTTCACACATATATTAATATCATAATAATAAGCATTCATATGAAAAGAAAATTATACGAGGGGTATTCATACATAACTAAATAAATTTTTGTACGTAATTAATTAATACCAAACTTTTCTTATTTAAAATATGACTAAATGTTGAAAATTCCATTACCTGATTGGCATAACATTCGCTTAAAAAACAACTGCAAACATATGGTGGTTATCATTCAACTTTTACTTTGCTTTCTACTTTCTATCGGGAGTATAATCTGTGGAGTGTAAAATTATAAAAAACAGGTTATTGAATAATTTAAAAAATGCTATCAATATCCTTAACCGTGCAAGCAAAATTTAGTGGTATTCTAAATAGCTCGTCTGATGAAATTGATCTTCAAAAAATTCCTGACACATTTTGACATTGGTAAGTTTGTAGAACTTACAACCAACAATGAGGTGCAGGGTATTAGTAGTATTGTCGAGCTTGACCCGACTATAAAACTTGCACTTGTTTTTAATATGTGAATGAACTTGAATTAAATACGTATTTTAGTGAGCATAAATTACAATCACGATTATCACCACTTCCACCGTTGTCTTTTAGGGTCTTTAACGAATTTATGAGACAGATTTTCTAAAATTTAATTAGCATTTACGTATTGAGACAATAAAATTATTTAATGTGTCTGCCTGTGTCAAGGCATGTATCTTTTGAAATATTTACATACATAATCTGTAAGTGAAATTGCCTAAGCAGATGTCTAATTTATGCGATTCAATTTTCAGTATTTTACTGATTTTATAAACAAAAAACAAGTCTTAACATCTGGAATTATGCAAAAAAAAACTAAATTACTTACTTACGAAAAAACTAAAAGCGTTATAAAACAAGTAAGAATGCTATATATTTGTCTGTGCCAAATCTTAAATACCCTCCACCACTAACATAATGCAAAAATTAGCACTACGAAAAAGGCCCTATATGATATGGACTTTTTGCAAATTTCAATACAATTGGCGTTTACTTAAGAGTTTTATAAACTCAAATGTATTTTAGCGGGAAGGGGCGTTATATGGGAGCTTTATCAAAATATTGACCAATATTATTCAAATTAATAACGTATATACAGGAGGGCTAGTGAATTAATTGTGCCAAATTTCAATACTATTTTTTCTTACTTAATAGTTTCCTGAGCTCAAAACCGTTTGCCGTGAAGAGGCGTTAAATGGAAGCTATAGCAAAATATTTACCGATATTAATAGAATTAACAATATATATTCAAGACGACTACAAAATTAACTATGCGGAATCAGTTTATATTAAATTTTTTAATATGATCTATATAATATTCCAGGTATATTATTTCCAGTGCTATCTAGTTCTTTTGGCATTATTATTGTATCAAAATAAATATACTTGGATTATTTAAAAAAAAAATCTTAAAAATTGCGACAGGTTTTTCACTGTATACAAATTTTGCGAATTTCAGCCTATTACATTTTTTAATTGATCCGATTTAGATGATTTTTTGTACGATGATGAAAAATATATTACTGTTTATTATAGTTAAATCCTTATTTAAAACCAATTACATTTCGTTGAAAAAAATAGAAAAGATTTATTTCTGAAAATTTGGGGTTATCACAGATATCGGTCTATATTTTTACTGCTTTGGACAATAAGAAACAATGTGACTTAATTTTGTTAATTTCAAAAAATTATTCTAGGAGTGACAATGTTTCCAACAGAGAGATGGACATTGCTAAATCGACTCACTTGTGGTGGTTGAGAGTATAGCGGCTTACATTCATATATATAAACGTATTTCTATTCTGATCTAAAGGAAAGTTATATACAGCATTTACCAAAAATTTTGATTAAATAACATTATTTTAAAATTGTTATGGGTTTAGAGAATACTTGGACATTTAAATCTTTTCCAAAAAATATTTGGCAAAAATCATATTATTACCTTGAGCTATTTTCCCAAATAATTGTAATTAAATATTTGTTAAAATTGTCAAATCGTACCAGCACATTATCCTGACAGGTGAATGAATGAAAGTGTTTTTTAATGGAATATTTCCATAATTTCTATAAAAACTAATTTTATAAAAATTAAAAAAATATATATAAATTTTAAATTTATATAAAAAAGAAATTTGTGTCCTGTAATATAAAACAAATCAAGCTTCACTATGTAATACTCTACACCATATTATTGGTTGTATATGTCTGGTACGAAAAATTTATGAACGACCCTCATAAAACCATGGCTGGGCATTACTAACTAAATTATAAAATAACCTGATCATCAAGCAGTGCATGGAAATAAATAATCAAATTATGAATAACAAATGTAATGATTTTCAGCACACTAAAAGCTAAAGTAAATAATTATGAGATGTAAAAATAGTAAATTACGAGTCTAATGTGATTGTATCGAATTTTCCTAAGATGTCTATTTACCGATTGCTGAGAGGATATCTTTGTGTATGTTCTACTTCCAGTTTGAGCACAATATCCGATATGTTTGATATTGACTTTAAATGATGTTGCAAAAACTTATCAACGCTGTCAAAGTGTCGAAAACAATACCAATATTTTTGAGTGTTAGAAAACGGCTTAGAGCATATCAGTTAAGAGTCTGGTAATATATAATGCCTACAAAATGAGAGAAGATTAACATATGTTGAAACCTGAAAAATAAAAGTGGAATAATCCTGTAGTAAATATACATCAATAACAGTTAGTTTATATCACATAAACCAATTGTGTTTTATTTCAGCAGAAATTTTTTTTTAATATATTAAATTTATAAGGCTTCAGAAAGACGTTAACTGAAAGGATTAAAAAATATTTTTAATATAAAAGTGAAGTTTGCAATTTAATTTGTAATATTTTTAATAAAGGAACTTTTTGCCTTTAAAAAGGCGACAATATTGTGGAGATTTCGTTATTCGATATTTCAACATATGGATATTGCATGCTGAAATTGCAGCTATTCGTAGAGCGACCAATTGACTGAGGTATTACCTATTACACCTCAGCTTTTTTGCCACTACCCAGTTCTCGTGCAGTTTCTTTAACTGCAATTTAGAGTTATCTTTACAGATTGAAAGAATAAATGTGGTTTCATACGCAATTGCGGATGGCTTCATGACTCTTCACAGGTTTTTGTGAATAAAATGCAATGTCGAACAAGATCTATATTTTTCTGCTTTGACACTAGACATCAACCTACCTACTACTTACTTGTAAACCTCTTCCATAGATTCTCACCTTACTGCTTTACTTTATCTCTTCGGCTAAACAAAAAAACCTTTAGAACCCATGTGAGCCTCATCCTGTTCCTTTTTATAAGTAACAGTCTGATGGCCTAATTTTAGGTTTATTTAATGTTAGGATTGGTGTTAGGTTTGGTTAAATATATAAAAGTTTTATATATAAAATTTCATTTAAATAAAGAAATAAAGAATCGAATATAATTATTCTAAAATTTGATTTAATTGCATTTATGCATTAACCTTCTGCTGCGATATTCAAATATCTAAATATTTTTGCAATTTTAAATGTATTTCAAAATTAAAATTAGATTCTACTTTTTACATTTATTTAGTATTTATTCAATTCAAATGTATTTTATATAAAATACAACAATTAAATATTACCAGTTGTTTCAACAATTTGTTTGATTTAAAACTTAAAAAAATACAAAAATATTCAACAATTTTACTATTCGTGGAAAAAAATCTATTATTTTAATACCCTCCACCACCATAAGTGGTGATAAATGTATATAACTTTGTCATTCCATGTGTAACATCATGAAGAAATCATCTCAGATCCCATAAAGTATATATATATTCATACATCAAAACAAAATCTGGTTCGATTTAGCTTTGTCTTCCCATCTATCTGTTCGTTTGTCTGTCCGTCTGTCTGTCCGTCTGTATGCCCGTCTATTGGAAACATTCTCTCCTTAGAATAATTGTCAAAATTCATGAAAATTTGACCACATTATTCTCTATTATCCTTAGAATTTCCCTATTTAAAACGTGAACCAATTTTATTAAAAATCATCTCGATTATTGTTCTATTGGTCTTGAATATGTGGTATTTTGTTGGTGTATATCGGCCCATTTAAGTTTCGTTTTTAAAATTTACTTTAAGTTTAAAGATAAAACTTTTTTAAGCCTTTTAAACTTTAAAAAAATTTAATAAAATTCAGCACAGTAAGATCTTTAACTATTTTAAAGTTTGATCAATATCGGGCCATATTTTGTTATAGTTCCCATACATACATAAAGCCCTTTCGCAAAAAATGGTTTAAATTGCATAAGTTTTTTTTTTAACTGTCTTTAATATATATAACTAGTTTGAAAGACATCAGGCCATATTTAGATTCGCCTTGATTATCATCCCTCTTCGGGAATGAACTGTGATATGAACTAAATAATTGCATTTAATATAGTGGTACGGTACTTAATATTCGGCAAAGCCGAATATAGCATTCTTGCTTGTTTTATATTTGTGTATTTAAGAAGGAAAATAAAAAGAAAACACGAAGTACTACTTTATTTTATACTGAACCAGAAATAGAAAACGATTGTTTTATTTTATATTTTGCTTTATTTTATATTTTTTATAAAATCTCCAGAGTAATTTTGAATTTCATGGGGTCGTATATTGAATTTGTCATTTAATTCGCAAGAAATTGAAAAAATAAAATGAAATTTTGTTATAACTTTTGAAAGAGAATTCTTCTGTTTTATGTTTAAGGATTGTAAGTGAAGATTTAATATGTTTTTTTGGTGGGAAGTCAACAATATATTTTGTTTTGTTTTTTTTATTTTATAATAAAATACTTTTATCGATATAAAATATAAAACAATATGAACGAATTTTAAAGAGGTTTCACAAATTTATAACTTTTCAGTTAATTCACACCTACTTAAATCAAATAACCATAAATCATTATTAGGATTTTCACTAATATCCTATGATAATTAACTTAATATTGCCTGATTAAATTATGTATGGATAATACATATGTTCGTTATAATTGTATGAAATAATAATTATATTAATTTTCATAAAAACCGGAATTCAAAAACATGAATGCTGAATTTTAAATTTTATATATGTATGTGTTAACCAAAAATTAGAAACATATATGAGAAAATTTAATAACTCAAATTAAATTTGTTTATCTTGTTTTAGTGTTGGTGAAACACAAAAGAAATTTTAAAATCAAAATTCCTTTGGTTTTGGGGAAAACCATGAAAATGAACAGGATATTTTCTACCAGTCATAATTGTATGTGGAAAAAGAAAACATGACGATGGTGTTATCATGGTACATTATTTTTTGAACAGTTTATGTTTGAAACAGTGGCTAGAAAGATTGAAAATTTATATATGTATTTGCAATCACAACAGAATATGTTATTTAAAATTTTATACTGGGTCAGAATTGATTATTTCATTTACCGAAATCTTATCTTATTTTGTACAAATTTATTGTGAAATATATTTCGTATAAAATTTATTGAAAATTTTGTTAAGTATACGTACTTGTACTCCTACTTATTTAATAAGCAAAAGGTTGATTTTGTTAAAAAATATTAAACATACCAAATCAGTTCCCACAAAAGTTGGGAAAAATATTTATTCTAAAAAATAATCCCAATGATTTTCAATTATAAAATTAATTGAAAATTATGAGATTTAAAAATTTTTTATTATTGTGTTAATTAATCGATTGATCAAAAGTATAATTTTCTAATATTTCAAAAAAATATGTTTAAATTTTTTTTTTAAATTTTCATTATTGAATTCACAAATATGAAGATAAATTTCAGTAAAATAAATAAGTGTTTTAAATAATTATTACTACAATTCACATAAAATTTTAATTAGAGCATTTTTTATTTTTTCTGTGTATATAGTTCTTTGTTATAAAAATTATAAGAAAGAACAAAAATATAATTGAGATAAATATTTTAAGAACTCTCTTACAAATTTTTCCAAATATTAACTTTTCCTTAATTATGTATTAACATTTGTTATGTGATAAAAATTTAGAAGCTTGAGATTAATAATTTTAGCGATATTTAGTTGTGTTTTTGTACTTGGAGTGTTTGAAGGATGTAGATCTAAAATAAACTTAAATTGGTTTAAGAAAATTATTTTAATATTTTCTTTATGAAATTCTGATTAAAAAATTGAGTTTCTACACATATTTCCTAAAACCTCCGACACATATTTATCCAAAAAATATTTTAATTTATCATTACAAATACATGAAATATATCAAATCTAATAAAAATGTGTGATTTTATACTGAAACAATTTAGCTTAGCCCATTCCTCAACAACCTGTAAAGTAAATACATTTTGTTTGTTATATATACACTAACAAACCCATGCATCCAATATACAAAAGGTTTTCTTAAATATAACTCAGTAATTTTGGAACTCTGATTAAAATGGAAAATATTAGAGGACAATAACAAATAAACAGGCAAATTAACTAATTTGTGCGCATGCTTACAACGGATACGCGGAGATTTAAATAGCTTAATTTAATTAGATTTATATTTGATTCATTATGAGGTTTTGTAGTCATAAAACCATGTGTTGATGGAGGGTATAGAAAGGAAAATGCCAAATTATGTTGAAAATTTGGTTAAGGTGTGACTCAAATATCTTGGCCTATTGTTAGACCACCTAAATAACTTTAGGCATTTATTTTTACTATTACTGTGATGTCACTACTAATTTATTATTTTATTATTTTAGGTCAATAGTAAGTTTCAAATTTTTGAGAAATTAAAACAAGTGTTAATTAAACGGTATTGAAGATTTTCAAAAATTTTGCAATTTTGGTGCAGTGTAATATCCATACGTAATATTGGTGGATCATATATATTCGGTACTTTCCCGTCTTGTTTTCTTTACATTTTATAATGTTGCGTATATTTCATTTAATTTGTTTTCGTTCAACCAAAAAACGAAATGAATATTCATATTAAAACAAATTTTTCTCTTATGTTTTCAGTTTTTCCATTTTTTTATTTGTGTTAAATTGTCCGAAAAAGTGTAAATTAAACTGGATAACATTTATGTAGACATTCAAATGGAAACAGGAACAAAACCTGTTTTCTTTTAAACTTAACGCTGCAGGTGGTTGGTATATAAAGTTTATTATTCTGTTTGTTGATATTGAAAATATTTTAAAATATTTTTGCAAATGAAGTGTTATGATTTTATTTTTTCCAAGAAACTTTTTTGCTTAAAAAATCTTAATATTTGTTAAAATAATTTGATTAGAAGAATTATTATATTATACTTCAAATAAATTCACGATAGTTCCTTTCATTTTGTCACCGTTAATTTTTTTTTTTAATTTTTTTATTGAAATTAAATTTAAGTTCAAAAAGTTGCAAGTTTCGTTCAATTTACTTCTACATTTGCAGTTGTTCATTGGTCCTACATTTTCACTTATGTTGCATACATTTTATTATAATATAATAAAAAAGTTTTTGTTCAAAACAGTGTATAAATACGTAAAAGTATAAGCATAATTATAAAAAAGAGGAAGCATTGTGGAAGGAAAAACCCTTAAATTAAATAAAAAATCAGATTAAATTAAAGAGAAAGAAAATGTTGAAAATAAAGTAAAACAAAATTTTTTTCCATTAGCAGAACAGAGCAGACAATAAGGTACCCGACAGTGTTTTGTTAACTGGTAATAGTCCCGAACCCTTCATCAGATACCACTATTCTCACTAACTTCTCAAGTAACTTACAATTACATTTTTATACCCAACATCACCACAAGATGTGGTAGAGGGCGTAATTAATTAGTTTTTTTACATGTAATGACAATAACGAAACATGTTATACCCCATTATAAAATCTGAGTAGATTTTGTCTGTCTATTTGTCCGCCTGGCTGTCTGTCTAATATATTCCGAATTCAATAAAATTTGTATGAGCAGTTTGGTTCTTAAAAATATTTTTATTTTTGTTATTGTTATTGTATCCAAATATCGATTAAGTTGTAGTCATACATATATCAAATTTTACTACTTCCAAATAGCAATACCGTTTAAATTTTTTGAAAAAGTCACAAAAGAAGAGGATTTCTAAAAATAAAATCGCTCAAAAAAATTTTGGAAAAATTACGAAAGTTATAATTTACAAAAAAAAAAAAAAAAAAAAAAAAAAAAAAATAAATAAAATAAAATAAAAAATAAAATAAAAAAAAATAAATTTAATTCTATTTCGATTTCGTATTTAGTAGAAATATTGTTGATCAATTTGTAATTACCATGTGACTATATATCACTCTAAATTTTATTCATTTTACGCAAAATTTTATACAAAATTTTTTGATATGTCCGTTTTTATACCAAATTAATGATTAAAAAATGGTCACAAGTAGTTAAAAAAGTCGCAATTTACGACTTAAGAAGCACCAATGGTAACCCTGGTCTCAGTGTACATAAATATTGAATTTTGTTTTATATATAAAACACATCGGAGTTATTATTGTATGTAAATATCAAAGGTATGTTAATGTATGTGTCAAAGTAAATGTTGTTGAAACTTCGTATATATTGTAAAGAGTATTATAGATTCAGCACAGCCGAATATAACATTTTGACTTGTTTTATTTCAATGCTTTTTCCAATTTACTTATTATTATTACTATTATTATTATTATTATTATTATTATTATTATTATTATTATTATTATTATTATTATTATTATTATTATTGTTATTATTATTATTATTATTATTATTATTATTATTATTATTATTATTATTATTAATATTTTTCTTATTTCAATTAATAAAATATCCTGATATTTGATGCCGGAAATGCATATATATTCTAAAATAAGAAAATAATTAAATGGAGAAAACATAAAAATGCTGGCAGTTTTGGCAATTCGCAATTTGCGACTTAAAGAATTGCAGGGCAGTTTTTTTTACTGTTGTTTTAAATTTTCAACAAATTAAGGTTGATGCAGTTGACAGGTTTCTTTCTGATTTGTTGTTTCCTTTTCTTCCTATTTTTGCGTTGCGGTTTTTATTTCTGGTATTTGTACGCTACACGTTCACGTAATGTTACCTTATCGTTTAAAATTAAAAGAAGAGTTTTTCTGATATGTACTCTAATGAAAACAACATATAGAATAAAAATAAAAATTGTATGTTACAAGCAAGAAGAATGCTTTATTCGGATATGGCAATAGAAAAAAATGTTCATCAGCTTAAAACTTGATTCTAAAGAGAGGACTTCCGGCTAATATATATCGATATTCATGAAATTGGTTACATATACTGAACACATTGACACACAACCTCGCTGAATGTCAGTAGAATAGGACTAAATTTTGTAATTTTCTAACTTTAGAATTTTAAAAAAAAATCGGTCCTTACTAATTCTTTATTGAATAAATTTAATGAAAACAGCTCTTCTCAATTATGCAAGCAAAAATTCGTCATTAAAAACACTATGTAAATTTAAATTAGGATAAAGAAGAAAAATTTTTCAAATTTTTTAAGATTTAGTATTAAATACACCTATGCCTACAACTACTTATATGAACCAAACTTTATGCAATAAGTTGCTAAATTGGTAGCTCATTAGCATGTTGCTTCAGCAATAAGTGGAAGTTTTGTAGAATGTCTTTTTGTATTTATAATACCCTTCACCATCACAAGTGATGAGGGAGATATATTATTTGTCATTCAGGATGTAACGCTAAGAAGGAATCATCTCAGGCCCCATAATGTATATATATTCCTTCAACAAATAAAAATCTGAGTCGATTTCGATTTGTCCATCTGCCTGTCTGTTTGTTCTTTGCGTGCTCACAACCACAATAATTGACAGAGTTCAATGAAATTTAGCCTCAGTCCTGAAAAATTACCAATTTAAAATCAGAATCGGTTCAGTACATTACAAGATATAGATCGTTATTTAGGGCAACCTCTAAGTTCAAGAAATCTAGAGTCTGAAAATGTGTTAATGAAATATTCTATATACTGGTCCATAATTTTCTATAACGACTACACAAAGTTTACTTTTTGAAATCGATCTGAGCTTTGATGTATAGCTAAGTTCTTTTTTTTTTTTTTTTTTTTTGATTTTGTATCAACTGATATTCTGTTCGAAGTGGTGAATGTTTCACCTAATTTTTTTATTATGAAAAAGGATTTTTTTTGTGAGCTGAAGAATTTAGAATTCACAACTTATATTGTTTATTGCAAAATTATATCTAAAGCTTGATTTGAGTTGATACAAAATAAGGGCGACTACATCCGAAGTCTTCCAAAGCCAAGATGGTGGGAGTGATTTGGATTTTACCCTTTGTTTGGATGGTGTTGTCGATTCTTTAATGGAGAAAATGGGATCAGCATTATTTTCAGGCAATGATTAATGAGAAATACCAGTTTTATGGATATGTCAGCATGGCAACGGTTATTAGCAATAACCAATAGTTATTAGCTAATGGGATCCAAGAGTTGTTGTTGGCTTAGCCACCTCAGTTTCTGGATTTGAGTCCGATAGAGCACATATGTCATTTTAAAATTGTGAGGTTAACTACGATACATATGGAGCAGAAAAATTGCCTAAAATCACAGTCCAAAGCAAAGCTTACATCTATTTTAACGAATCTAATAAAATTTATGCCATAAAGTGCGTTAAGTTAAAAGAAATAAAAGATATTATACGAAACATTAAAAGATATTATACGAAACATTATTGTTGTAAAATCTGTTAATAATCTGTAAATAGTGAGTAAAACCACAACTTTTCATTAAATCGTTTAATAAGAATATATTTGAAAATGATTACTAACTGGGAAAAAGTTGCTTAGGTTCCGAACCACACTTTTATATCAGTTAATTACAAAAAGATTACATCTCTTTATAAAAAATGTCACTTAATAAATTCATTACACTAATGAGGAAAACAGAATAAAAATGGTGGATACAAAGTTATTTTGGACCAACTACTGCAGGCAATTTCTCTAAACAATAATTTTTTAAGAAAAGCGAAAATCATGTTATTTTAACCATTTTAAAGCACATCAGCTCTGAAAATTTAGAAAGTATGAATTAAAATGGAGCGGATGTTATTATAATATCATTAAATTACACAAATGTTGTAAGTTTAAATATTTTTTGAACAAGTTTTAAGTAACAGATGCTTAAAAGAATTTGAGATTTTTCTTAAATGTGCCATACAAATTTAGAGAGTGCTATAGCCTGTTTATTTAGATTTATTATTTCCTACTGATCCAATTTAATTTAAAAATGGGAATAATGGTAGGTATTTTAGTGGACGGTGGTATGCTTATATGGCCCAGTGTATATAAAATGTATAACTGAATCTTATTGTTTTTGTTTCACATAGAATCATATAACGCATGAAGCCCCAAATAAACAATATCATCTTAGTTATTCACTTCACTGTGGTTCAGAGTGTCATCTTTGAGTCCAGTTTGAAATTTTCATGTTAAAAACTTTTAAATTTAGTTCTCGCAATTGTCAAACCAAAATTAATTTACTGCAGGATAAGTAAAACGAAAGAGTAAAGGTTTTTCTACTTTTTGTTTATGTTTATTTTATGTTTTACTTTTTTAACTTTCAATGAGGTTGATGTAAAAATGGGAAAGAAAGGAGAAAGAAGGATGTACTTTAAATTAAAATAGAAAAGAACTACAAAACAAATAAAATGGATGAGCAACAAGTTATGAATACAAAATAAAAATGCCAAAAATATAAGCAATATAAAGAAGATCATACAGACAATGAAAATGCCAACAATGAACAATTAGAGTTATTTTAACAAAAGCTGAAATTTATATACGATGTAAAAACTAATGCGTAAAAATAAAGCAACGAAGTTCAAACTAATTTCGAAATTGTCAAACAAATATACTTGCTGTACATGTTCAATATTGATCATACGTCTTCAAGTACTGATTTATTACAACTACAAAAAGTAAAGTAAGTAATTGAGAATTTTATCAGCTAAATCTACTTTTTTGAAAAATTGGGATCATATGCTCATAAATTGGGACTATGGTCTAATGAGAATCGATATTCATGGAATTATATCGAAAAATAGAAAAATAATTTATTATAATTATTATAAATAATTATTAATTTAAAAGTTTCTTAAAATTAAAACTATTTGCTCTCTCTACCGATATTTGTAAGATGAGTTGGAAGGAGTCTGACAATTAACTGTGCAATATTTTGAAATCATTATAGTCTATAATGTGATATTGGCGTATAACTTTTTTCCTACTAAACCGATATAGCTGTTTTACAGCGACTCTAAATCGACTTTATTGAATTAATATTGTTTCTTTTGTTAATTAATTAATTTAATTTCGAGAACAGCGCCCCTGACCACAAATATACTTGAGATCAGGGGCGTTGCCTCTATCATCCAATAAGATCTAAGTTATGGGTTTGACACCGCTGGCCCCAGATTTATATTTTATAGAGGACCCCTATGGAATTTTAAAATATTAACAATGCTTCAGAGATTTTACCGAGTTTGTAAGGTGCTTAAAATCTAAATTTGAAGCGCCAAAAGTACGCTGAGTTCAATGGAAACTCAGATATTAAAAGTTGCTTAATTTACTTATAGTTAACTTTTAAGATTAGTATGCTTGTTATTGATATATAATTACCAAACGAAATGAAATTTTGTTGTCATTTTTGGATAAGGGACATATTTTACAACAGTAAGTAAATTAATCTAAAAGGAAGTTTTTAGACAATAAATACTTATTAGGAAAAAATTACTAAGATTTCGAACAATACTTTAAATTCTCGCTTCTAATCAGAATCATGCTTTTTGCTAGAGTATTTTGAAAATTCGTCATAACCGAATGAAACATTATTACGTGTTTAGTCACTTAAAGTTAGCAGGTTTAATATAGGTCCTAAAGTTTTTAAAAACGTATGTCGAATCGGTCTGAATTTGAAAATAAAAAAATATTTGTTGGGAATCATTCTAAAAATTTGATAACATTTCCTCACCAATAAAATAAATTTTTATTTTGAACTTTACTTTATTATTAATTTTTTGATAATCACATCTTATTGGGAATAAGTGTTAACTAAATTCGTATAATATTGGAGCAAAGCCGGAATCATATTTAAACTATTTTTTAAAATTTTCTAAATACTGGTTTTCTCTTAAAACCATTTCAGTGAACAAATTTCAAAATTTTTAAAAGTATTGTGATTCTGGGTATTTCTGTCTGGAAAAGTTTGAATATTATTTTAGTTTCAAATTTAAGCACAAGTTTGTATACACGATGTTGAAATTTCAAATAAAAATAGTCAATCGTTTTTTATTATTGAAGTAAAAATTTTATTTCTATAAAAAATTACCGGCAAAAATTCGAAATTTTTAATTCTTCAAAATTCACCTTCACCATACTTCCCCTAGTCAAACTTTACTAATTTTCATACATTTTAATATTTAATTTAAAACTTTTCCAATCCGTCTTCTGATGTCTGTATACCCACACTCCTACAAAACCCACCAATAACTGTTAATTAATTTTTGTGCGAAGTTGTTATTGTTATCTTTTGGTCTCGCAATTGTTGATGTTGTTGTTTTTGTTTCTCCTACTGTTGTCGTTCCAAGTAAATCAATATTATTCAGAGTCCTCTACTAAATATTGTGACACATTAAACTGTGTTAAGCTTTTACATGTATGAGTTAAGTAATTGCATTGTGTTGTTTGTTTATTTGTCAGTTGATTTTGTCTGTGTTAACATGGCCAAATTTGTTAGTGTTTATGAGACAGTAAATTAAAATATGGACAAGAAAGGACAACAACAATGAGCAGGGGTAGAGATATTAATTCTTGTTTTTGTTAACAATTTTTGTTGGTTATTTTTAAGAAGGTTCAAGTGGAGAATCATTGTTTATAGATGTGTTTTTTTGCCTGTTTACTGGTATTGTGTTTGTTGTTATTTTGTATATAAAAATGAATATCCGCTTATAACTATTAAAACATCTTCCTTTGTAATTTTTTTCCAAGTTTTTCTGAAATTTTCTGTTTCGTGTTATTGCTATTTTTATATCTGTTGATTTGTTATAACTGTAGCAAACTATTTTTGGTTATGACTGGTTTAATAATGCTACTTGTATTACTCTGCTCTTTACTGTATCTGATTTGCTGATAAAGTTGTATAAAACAAAACAACAGAAATAGTAACAGCCTAATTCTTTTGTTTTTTACGGAGTGAGTATGAGAGTAGAAGACAAATTACTTTAATGAAGAACATATGTGGAAATATTTAATTATATAGGCAGAAAGTGTACAAAATTACTTCATGCTTTAAAACATGAAGTAATTTTGCGTGTCCGTCTGCCACCAAAATAATTGACATAGCTCAATAAAATTTGCTATGATTAGTTACTATTGTCCTTTAAAGTTTTCTAGTTTGTCACTTTTAAGCAAAATTGGTTCAGTAGAAAAATTTAAATACAACCCCATAAAACTGAACAATTTTAACAAATATTATAACCAAACCGCACACACAATTTTCATGAAAATTGGTACACAAATATTGTCTTGGATTAAGAACATGATGCAAAAATGTAACAGCAAATTGCACGAAATTGAACGTCATATATCTACAAAACCTTATATTAACCATATATATGTTTAAAAATTAATGGAATTTCGGACATGTAAAGAGATAAAATACTTATAAAATTAGAAAGGAATTTTGCTATCTTATAACGAAGATTTGCTGAAAAAAGTTAATTCTTAAAAACAACTTTTTACGAATGAGATTAACTTCAACAAAAAATATTCAGTAGTTTTAAAGTAACGGATAAATTTTAAATTATACACGTAGAAAATTTTTCTATAAATAGCTAAGCAAAGTAATAGAACAATGTTTTTAAAATAATTTACGCTCTTTCTCCGTAAATTTAAAATAAAAAACGAACATAACATTGTCCATTATGTTAGCTCTAAATGGCTTACGGCTAAAACAGGGGGCGACTGGTACATTTGTATTCGTTCGTTCATATGTATAAGTTGCTTACTTTATACATCTGCACTGCTGTTTGTGTTATATATCTATATGTATTGAATACATGTTTTCTATATAAAATTTATATATTAACAGAATATCAGCTTTAGCTCGTTGAAACTATATATCGTTTCTAACAATTATAATTCATATAAGTTCGGTATATATAAGTTGGGTATATATAAGTTCGGTATATATAAGTAAATTGAGATTATAATAAAAATTCGAATTGAAATTAGTATGGATCGCGTTAATCCCGTCTCGAATTTGTATCTTATTTAAGAAGTTTAAAGTTTTTTGGTAATCTGATATGTGTTTACAAAAAGTTATCCGCCTCAGTCTGTTAATTCATGAGAATGCAAATGTTCGTTCTCTCTCCCCCTATAGCTCTGCAATATGATAGCTAATGAGAACATTGAGATGAAACATATACAAAACGGCCCGTATATCGTTCTTTTATTAACAGTAAAGTTTGAATACATTACGATAACCCTTATTGCCAAAAGTATTACTTAAAATCGGCTAATCCGCCAAATCATCGATCTCAGAGGATTAATACCAAAGAAATTTGATTTATCTTGAGAAAACAATCCAACACAAGACATTCGAACAAAAATTTGTAGAAGGTTTTGCCACATGGCAAAAATTATTTTTAAAAGAAGAGGGTGAGATGGTTTAGCTCACCCGAATTAAAGGACATGGTTCCTCTTACTTCCAACTGTTTCGATTAATATAGGTCACGATTACTGTAGTACTGTAGTTCTTTACCTGAAAACTATGATATTTCTGGTTCTAATCAATATTGTAGAAAGTTTCTTTTAACAGAAATATCGCAAGTGGAAGTCATATTACTTATTTTATTATAATTCAAAGGTTTCAAATACAAAGTTAATATTTTCTATTATTTAGAAATGAGGAATCCAATGTGGGACCTTATGTGGGAGGTATAGAAAAATGTGGAATGATATAAGACAAATTATATATATTCAAGAGTGTTTTCAAAATAATTGTTTTTGATCTCGCAGAGGAATGTAAAATATATTTTTATAAAATTAGTGGTAGTGTAGGGTATACAAATTATTGTTTTCTAAAATTTACTTTTAAATTCTATTCTGATTTTGCATTATATATAAATAAAATCTAAAAGATATTGTAAAAAATGTTATTCATAAATAAAAGTCTTTGCTGGCATAGTTTTTCATCACTTCTACAATCGTTTTTTATGAGTAAAAAATTACAGAACTTAAACGTAATTTGTTAGATAATAATTTTAACTTTTAAAAGTGTCCTTTTAGTTGATAGTTTCCCCACTCAATTTGTTTTAAGTTTATCCATAATGCAAATTTGACCGATGAGGCTTCTTGCCAACAGCATGATTTCACCAGAAAGATTGAAAATAAAAAAGTATTATAAACCAAGAAGTTTTATATTAACCAGATGACAGAGACTAAAAATTGAGAAAAGTAAAGAAAAAGCAATAATTGATACATCACAAATTTTTATATATGTCATATGTAATTGGTTGAAAATAGCAGATGTCTGATGAATAAATAGTTCGTTGATTCAATATAAAAAATAAAGTTCAAATTAACAACAGTAATATTTTCTAATATTTCCTAATATATTTATTAAATTTCAAAGGTTCGAAAATTAATGGTTTTAAGATAAATTGGTAGTCGATTTGTTATGTCAATAGTTTACAGAGTTTCGTTTGAAGAAGTAAAGCAATTTACAATTTAAAAATAGCGCAATTATCAAAACTACTTCTTCTACACACATTTTATTTTGTTTGTAGTCTTATTTTATAGTATTTTAGTCTGTATCGAATTAAAAAAGATGTAATTAATTTTTTTGTTACAAACCAATTCTGCTAACTTTAAATAACTGACAATAATTAATATCATATGTTTTTTTTTCAAATATCTAAAAAATTATATAAGAGAGTAAATTAACGTCATATATGAGAAAATGATCACTTTTATCTGTTTTTTTTTATTCTGACAATAGACCCTGAAAATAATAAAACACCTTTTAGGACAAGCCCACGTCAAAATAAACTTTTTTGAACGAATTTGTAGCTTACAGTCTGTATTAGCTTTTTGTAACAAACCAATTCTGCTAACTTTAAATAACTGACAATAATTAGTATGACATATTTTCCCAAATATCTAAATAATAAATTTGAATATTCGGTTAAATTGACATTCGAAATTTAAAATTATTAACAACAAAGAGAGAAATGAAATGGGGGAATTGCCAAAAACAGTTTGTATGTAAAACTTGTTTTTATGGATACAATTTCTTAAAATTGGACTTAAGCCTTACAACTCTTAATAAATAATGTGTTCTTCAAGTCAATGGCTAAATGTTTTTGCACTGCCAAGTAACACCAAGTACATGATAAAACACTTTAAATTAATGTTTTCACTTTTTTGGTAAAGTACTTTCCCAAGAAAGAGTATTTACATATACATTTACATATTTTTATTAAATTTATGTACAAATATTTAGCTAAATTTGTATTCGTTTTTTTTAACGGTTTATGTATATTTTATTTATGAAGTTCATAGAAACAAAAAAGTGTATTCAGTTTTTTTTATTTTTTTTTTTGTTTATAAAAGAAAAATGAGAAAAAATGTTGGTTTTGCTATAAACACTAAGAAAATTTTACATTATATTTAAAAATTATGCCATTAAATAATTATTAAAGTAATAAGTAAACTTTCTTTTTTAATATAAAAAATAACTTTGAAAAGTATTTTAATAAACAAATAGATTTTTGAAAATTTGTTAAATATATTTTCATGGTTATAGAAAACATTGGGACAGAATCAATCTTCTTACTTAAATTGTCAACAAGAATAATTTTGATTAAAATAAAAACTTCAATCCGTTTTTTCTTTTTTATTTTCCAACACTGAATAAAAAACGATATGGCGACATAAAATAAATTGATAGTATTAAACTTTTATCAGCATAATAACATATCCATTTCGAGTATACAAAACTATTGACGAAATAATTAAGAGTGTAATTGGTAGGACAACCCCGTCTGGACATGGATATGGACTTGGACATGCAGACATGGAAGATATCTTGGCAGAATAAAACATATTTATTTAGAACATTTACATGATTCTTACATACATGACAGATTTAAGCGATTTGAAGTAATTTTCGCCATATGAGAGCTACTGGAAATAATAAACTGATCCTCGCTCATTTGGTAAGGGGTTTTCGGGTTGTATAAATATGAAATGTGTGAAATATTACGACAGTATTAACATTTGTTGAAATATATGCACTATAAATTGATTAAAGATATATTTTTTATTGCTGGTTTATTTGTTTAATTATTTAGTTATTTATTTATATTAGAATCAAGTCCAGTGGAGCCAAATATGATTCATATTCTTCTATACAAATAAACATTTATATGGACAACCAGTCCTATGGACCAACGAACACTAGACGATCGATATAGTTGTGGGTAAAGACAAAAAAAAATATCCAGAAATATGATCACGGAAAAACTGAAAACTGAAAAAAGTACTGACTGATAGAGAAACAGACGTAAAAATGGATCAAGTATGTATATATATATATATACATATATATTTATCATTTTAAAAAAATCATGTAAATTTGCTAAATAAATTAGGTGAAATTATAAATTGAATTTTGTTTCATATTTTTACATGCTTTACATGTAAGAAATAAACATCTCTTATTCAATATTATTCAAAATTTAAACATTTTTCTAATAATTTTATAGACACCAATAGCAACATTCACACTATTATATTTTGTGTGTATTTTTGTAGACAAAATTATGTAAAAATTACATCAAATATTTATTTTCATTTTTACGCACATTTACTAAATTTTCATGAAATCTTACTCATTTTATAAGAGTATTTTTTTGAGAGTGTTGGACATTGGTACATTTGCAGCTAAAATTAATATATTTAGCCCCCAATAATTTTCCTCACATGAGAAAATATATAGGGAACTGACTCTTTATTTAAAATTATTTATTATCGAATATTTATTTCACTTTATTTTATATATTTTTTATTTCACTTCCCATTAAATGATTTTATTGGAAAATTTTAAAATTTTTAGTCCATAAATTACGAAAATTTTTTTCGATACCTAAGACTAAGAAGAATTATTGTGCAACAAAGCGCACCGGATAAAAACCAGTGTATAATAAAATTTATATATATTTTTCAAACTTTTTTTTAGTTTATATAATCAAATATTGTACATGATTTTATCTTTCATATTTTAATACATTGATTTTGTAATTTTATAACGAGAAGATATAAAGAAGAAAATATTAAAAAAACAATTATGGAATTTATTATTTAATTTAAAATATTTAAAATTTTATATGAAAGTATTTTTTAATTGGCAAAATTTGAGGTTTGGAAAACATGAGTGTTTTGTAGTTAAAATGCTTGAAATACATTTTTCTTTAAAAATACTATAATTTACATATGAATTTACAAGAGGGTATTACCAGATGGAATCCAACTTTATATAGAAATAATAAAAATAAATTAACGTATAAACTGTATAAAACTGTTGACATTGACGAGAGCTTTATGACAATAGTGATTTTTGAAGAGCGTATGTTAAGTTTACCATAGAAAAAAATAAATGAAAAAATATAATTGTTTCGAAAAACTTACATGTTTATACCTGCAATTAAATGATTAATAATAACAATTTTATTGATGTGAAAAAAGCTGAATATTTAAAACCATGAATTATTTGATTTGTGAATTAATATACTTATTACAGCATATATCATTTGACGCATATATGCTTTTGCATTACGACGTGCTTTTACAATGAGCGAATTCGCTTACGTTTACATACACTTGACTTGTTGTTATAACAAAAGAAAATAAGGTTTGAATTGTAATTTGAATTCAAATTCCAGGATATATAAAGCTTTTAATTTTTTATAACAATACGTATCTCTCATATTTGACTTAGTTTAGCTAGAAGAAGTTAAGTGAAATAGTTATGACTACTAAGAGTCATAATCCTTCAAATAGAGTCTGCAATATCAGTACTAAATATCTTTTAGTTATTTAATAGGGACTCTATTCTATAAATAAATTGATTACATGCAGTGCAGCGTCCTCAACGAATTTATTGCTTTTTTTAATGGCAATGGCAATTATAATAGAAGAATACAAGCAAAGCAGTTTAAGGTGTATAAAATTTTATGTTTCATCTGAAGGGAATACCACTATCCTACGCCCTATGCCAAATCCCAAATATTATTGATAATGGTTTTTTCTATAACTCTAATAATTGTGAACTCGTTAACTAGTTCTTACCTGCCAATCTATATGATAAACCTCCGAACTTATTTTAATAGTTTGATAGTAATCACTGATATTATAACTAATTGGTTATCCATTTAATATCATGAGTATAGTACAGATCGCAGCTTTGAAAATATTTGATAAAATCAACTTAGTGCATAAAATTGACAAATGTTCTACCGAAATGGATTTTAAACTTAATAAATTCAAAATATGAAACAATTTTAATGAGATTACACAAACATTCAAGCAAACACGAATTACATATAAATATCAATTACAGAAGTTGTAAGAGTAATGAAAAAGAGGAAACGAATATTCATTTTCTCTGCGAAACAGGAAAAAAATTCCTGGGCGAGTATATGTTGGATACTCCATATGAAGTAACACAGGTCTACTAAATTCCTTACAGGATAGTTTTAGTTTATTTTTAGTTTAAGCAATATACTGGGTTACTAAAACCAAAGGAGATGTCAAAACGGGATTAAAAAAAACCTAATTTGATTTTCCTTCATTTTTTTTTTTTTTTGATTTTAAGAAAATCTTTTTAATAAAACGATAACTATTTTAGCAATTTTATTTAAAATATTTCCTGAAAACTTCAGACAAATTTCTAGTTTATTAAATTCTTCATTCCAATTCAAATGTCTAAATTCCTATAAAATTCATAAAAGAGGTCAAAATTTAATTTATTTCTAAGGAGTGGAAATAATTTAAAATATATATTTCAAATAAGTATTACGTAAAGCACATATTCTTCTCGATTTTATACAAAAATATTTTAGAATAAAAAAAATAAATAAAACTACCTTCTCTGCGTTGTAGTAATATCACTTTCAATAATTTTATTTATTTTAATATTGAGTTTTAATAAGCATAATAAATACTTATTATTTATTTAAATTGTTTTTCCTATTTCAATCATTATTATTGTTCGAGTTAATCAAATCCTCACAATTATTATTTTATATTACAGTGAATAAATTCATATTAAATAGTTAATTTACGTTATTAAAAAAATACATACAAAAGTAATTAACAACACAAACCAAAAACATTAATTATTTATAAACTTTCACTATTTTTTATTAAAACAATAATTTTAACACCAGAAAAACAAATATTTTTTATTAGTTTTTCTTCACAAAAAATTTAAATTTAATTTTTATAACACTAAATACACAGAAAAAATAAAAATGATGTTCAATTATGAAACTGCTTATATTATTTATATTTTTATTTGATTTTGCTTCTGTCACTAAAAGATAAAATTAATTAAATTAATATTTCATTTATTTTAGTTAATTTTTTAATTATTTAAATTAACTTCAGTGATTATTTTAATAACTTATATATCTTATACAATACAAATGGAAGACTTTTTAAATATACGAATGAAGGAATATAAGTCAGATTGATATTTGTGACGTACATATTTACCATTTTGCGAGCACAACTCTTGATATCATCACAGCGTTACCAGTCGACTTGGTTGGACAAATGATCAAATCGGCAGTATTTCCAATCAGAGTTTGATACAATGCCAGAATTGCTTAAACGCATTCAGTGTTACCGTTGTTGCGACTTTAGCTGCAAATTGCGATTTTTTCAACAACGCGAGATATTTTTTGTACTTATTCAAATTTCCCTTTTTTGTCCGCTTTTTTAAAATTTGCATTTTTGGTATAAAACTTCATGAAATTTCATTAATTTGGCCTAACAAAGGACACATCAATAAATTTCATATAAATAATGGATTACAAATTTTAATTTTGAACAACAGAATCACAAAAATTCATTTGCGGTACTTGAATTTAAAACAATTCAAGAAGTGTTAGTTTTTTTGGTTAATTAAACTTGTTGCGGCTATTGTTCCACTTACCACCTTCCAAGTGCGACTTTATTTTCTAAAACTCCATTTTGGTGCGACTTTTCGAAAACTCAACGGTAACATTGGCAGTACATAATTTTTTTGTGTGATTTTGTCTTGTAAAAGTTTCTAAAAGGAACCCAGAAGTGGTTAAAATTGCAACTTATCTGAAAGTAAGAAAAATTCTTGATTTTTGTTGTGTAGAAATAACCAGAAAATTTCAATTATTTCTCAATGACATTAAAGTTAGCCAAAATCGACCAAATCTCCAAGACCCTCAGTAATAACTTTCTCATGTGTCAAACCAGTTAAATTTAAAAATATGAAAGATAACAACAATTTCCGATTATTGCCTGAATCATATACTTACCAAATAGAAGTAATTGCTTTAAGCTCAAGTTCGAGATGCACATTGGTCGCATAAACATGACGACGTAATAAACGGCTTGACAGCATTTGGTTTTAGGATCTTTCCTCTATTAGTGCAAATTATTCTGGAAGAAACACGGAATTGGAATATATGAAATGGGTTGACATTCCAAAGTATTCGAACGTAAACCAAGTACCTGACATTTTCTCAGAAGGAATATCTAGAATATTTCTATATTTACAGATGATGAGATCAACTTTGAAATCTTACAACAGCATTTTGTCCACCACGAAACTCAAGCCGACGACCTGAAGGCCACAACCTACGTTTTAGCATCAATTTAATTAATTTCCATAAAACAATATGAAAAAAGAACAACATTTTGTTAAAGTATTTGAAAATTATACTTACCATTACATCTGCATCCATTAGGTGCAAAAGAATTGAATGTCTCAATTCGAAATATATCGTCAAATATAAAATTTATCTTGAAAATATTTTTTTTTGAAATTTTTCTTTATTTTTTAAATTTTTGGCTTCTTTTCAGAAATAATTCTGTAATATTTTTGTAAAATTAATAAAAATTATTTAAATATTTCTTCAAATATTTTTTTCTATGTATGAAACTTTAAATATTAAATATTTGTGTATAAATAGATAATACCATCCACACATAAAAATTACTAAGGAGGGATTTAAATTATAATCACAAAAGTAATATATTATTAAATCTTAAATAATATAAATTTATTTCACAAAACTAAACATTTATTTCTTATGTGTTTTTGTGGTTTTAACAGACACATAAATTTGCCTTTAAATGTAATGTGGTGCCTCAATTAATGTTATGGAAAGAAAAATGGCCATTTACCTTTTTTTGCAATTTTAGAATAAAATAATCTTTTTAATGGCCCAATCAACAGCAATAAATATTTTCCATGAGATAATATTTCAATCTAATATCTTTTTATGTCTGTTACATTTTATAATATCGTTATTAACATTAAAACCAACAACTATTTCCAAATTTTGCAAAAAATGTAGTCCAAATCAACAGACCAAAAACAATTTTATGGGTTTTACGTAGGTCATACTTTTGAAATTTCTTAAAATAAATCGTATTCTTTAACAAAATCCAAGCTTTATTACGTTTGTAATATCTTTCTATATAAATATCTAAGGAAATTTTATTGATTTTTTATTGTTCTAAATAAGTAATAATAAGTTTTACGCCATGAAACTTTATACTTTCGTTGTAATGGTTGGCACATACAAACATCCAAGCTAATTAACAGTTAAATCGGTTCAATATAGTAAAGGTTGTAGACTAATATCTAAGGCTACCATAAAAAATGAGAAAACGGAATAAGTATTATGAATAAGCGTTTAAATTAATCTCCAATTTCTGCACTGATGGTTATTTTTATAAACGTATTTAATTTTCTATTTTTGTTTTATTTTTGCTGTTCTTATCTAACAGTAAATTTAAATGACAGGAAACTTAACTGTACTTTTCTGAATTGAAGAAGATATTTTATTAGTTATGTTATTTGACTTACGATAAAATTTTCTTGGTGTATTGTATGTGGAATAGTTCTGAAAACGCATATGTAATTTTCAAAAATTCAAGAGCACATACGTATGAAAATGAAAAGAGTAAAAAAGCATATGTGTGCCTGTTAGCCGGCTACAGATTTAAACGATCCTAACTGATACTAAAGTTATTCGCTCGATTTTAGATCAAACGATGCTCGGATGTTAAAACGAAATCTTGGAAGTACTAGCGTTATGGTTTGGGCATATAATTCTGTAGTTGACAAATATAAAATTTGTTTTGTTTCAAAAATTTTTAAAGAATTGCCGGAAGATGCTCTCCTCTCTTTTATGGATGAAAAATTGTGTGAAGGTGATATATTTCAACAAGACTTTGCTGCGGTTCTATCCATATCATTATACTACCACTGCCAAAATTATATTCTGTAACCCAACATCGTTTGATCTAAAATCGTGCTAATAATATAAGTATCAGTCCAGAATATCTATGATAATTATCTCACAATATCTCTAGCAATAACGGAATATATAAAATTAAAATTTTGAAAATGTTATTACGAACGTTGACATGGATGAAACTACTACATATTTCACTTTCGCAAATACCTTGAAAACCTTTCTGGGAAAAACGTAAAAAAAAATAATTTTATTCTGGGGGGATTTGCCTGAACGACTATATTCGAACCCTACCACAATTAGAGAGTAGGGAGTGTTGTTGTTTGTCCTATTTTTCGGTCATTATAGCAGGTCCTTTTATAAATATGGAAACAAAAGTGGACCTTTTATTCAGGGAAATTTTATGGAAATAACACTTCGTTTGATGTTTCAGCAAGGCAATGTCCCGAATCATTTATCAAGATTTGTAAAAAATTAGTTATTCTCTAATGGGAATCAATTATTGGGTACTGTATGGTATTTTAAAAGAAAGAGATTAAGTAGGACACTTCAGAAATAATCTTGAGATGATAGAAAGCCTGAAATCAGATTCTGGCGCAATGCTTACACCAATTTCAATTTCGACGTATTGATGTAACACTACAGATAAATTTAAGTAATGTTAATCCTAGAAAATGATATAATGATATAAAGCAATACTCGACCTCACATAATTTGTTTAATTAACGTATAATTGCTATTAATTTAAATAAATATTAAGTATACGTAATATTTACTATGAATTCATCGTATTTATTAAAAGTCTTTTAAAGTCCAGTTGATCAACAAAATACACATAATAAGTGATAATTAACTATTTTTAGACTTCAATGTTGAACTTTCATTCTATTAAATAAAGGCGAATATAAACACAAATAAAGGTGAATATAAATAAAACATAAACTTTCGTCTTTCTATAGTCACTTCTCAAAACTCAATTAGAATTACAAAACATTATACTTTCGTTAGTATTCGTATTCGTGAAAGTGGGCAAAAATCTTGTATGTGGGAAAATTGTTAATAATTATCTAGTATTTTTAGGAAAAGTTATCTGTATGCATGTGCTGAAAGAAAAGTTACTGTTTAAAGAAAATGTCTTTTAAAAAAGCTATAAAACTTTTCTTAACTTATAGTTGAGTAAAGTTAATTTTTCTATATAAACAAGTAAGAATGTTTTACTTGGTTATGCCGAATCTTCAGTACCCTCCACCATAAAATCGTGTAATTTAATAAGTTATGTTTTCTACATACACTCTCACACATACACCCACAAACGAGAATAATATATATAAACGAAATACTTAAAGAGTCATAAAATTAATTATATTCGAGTTTTATAATTTTTGAAATGGAAATGAAATGCATGCTTCCTAATTTAAGGACAAAATTTCATTCCAATTTGCCGATTCATAATTGACAATTTTACAAAAGTTCAAAGCTTAAATTAAAAGGTAACCTTTGATATCGGTATATTTTTTAACACACTGTACCGAATTTACTGGATTATAGCAAATAATCAGGCCAAATTTTATTGAGCTCTGTCGATTATTGAGGATGTGAGAATGTCAACCACAGACAGACAGAAAGACGGACAGACGAACATAGCTAAGTCGACTTAGATTTTGATTGGGTGCAAGAATGTACACACATTATAGGATCTGAGATGATATATACACTTTTAATCACTAGTGGTGTTGGAGGTTATAAAAAGTAAATAAAACATTTTGAATTTCGCAAAGTGTAATAAAGTTGATTAGCTATCATAGTTTGAAATTTTCCGGGGCTAATTCATAAAAATGTCGTTCAAGAAGAATTCTGAAACTCACGTATTGCTTCAAGACAATCGCTAAAATATATAAAATACATAAAAATTATTAGATATAGTTTACTCACACATTACATATATTGCACAATTATATGTAGATTAATTACACATACAATTACACAGAATAAAAATTATGAAAAAATTAAAGTCTTGTGCCGCTTACACAACTGTCTATTTTAGCATAATAGGGAAATATTTAATACGGAAATATTGATCTGAAATAAACTTTATTGTGTTAAGAACTAATAATTTATAATTAGACTAAAAATTATGACGTAAACTTTATTTAACATAGCGAAGATATTAAGTATATATATAAAGGTCACTATAAAAATAATTATGTTATTTGTTAAAATTTGTTTTTTTTTGCTATAATTTAATAAATTATTAAAAGGTTGTTGTTTTTGTAAATAATGCTTTTTTATTTTGTTCTCCATCTGTGGTAACTCTAAAAAATAGATGCAAAAATACGCTAATAAAATCAGAATTAAGTCATGTAAAATTACTTTATGAACGTAAAAATGAGCATAAGATGTTTAATATTATTTGTACATAAAAATATACATTAAATACAATATAATACTGCAGTAACTTTCATTCATAGTAAATGCAGATAGAAATCAAAAGGCAAATTCCGTATAATTCGGAGATTTAATAGAAATTAAAAACATTATTTGCGGTTAAATGGCCAAGAAATTGCATATCTTTAATACCTCACGTTGTTTTTAAAACGAATGTGAGCATTGACAGTTTTCTTGATAATAACTAGATGTCCAATTCACGCCTATATTGTAAGCTACGAATACTTTGAGAATTTTTTTCGGGCAAGACGTAGTACCATTAGCAAGGTTTCATCAGATGCCGCTTCGACAATATACTAATTTATACAACAATTACCTCTTGCAATTTGATTGATGAGTGTCTTTAAGTATACCTCAGTTAGTTCAGGATAAACATAAACAAATGGACACTAATAAGCCTTAAATAGCTTCCTCGTAAGTATATATTATTAATAAATTTTAAGTTACTATTTGTAAGAGCATTAATAATAATATTACTTTTTTATATATTATAATTTATAAAACTAAAACTTACTAAAATAATTAACAATATTTGCTGATTAATTTTGAATCAAAAAGTTTTAATTGAATTTTATAAAAAACGTTGTATGTAAATGTTCATATATCATATGTAAATTAAAATTATTTGAGCAGTAATTTTACAAATAACGTATGTTTTCAAAAACTAAATATTTAAATTTAGTGGATATTTTTATGTTGCTAAACATTTTGTATAAAAAAACAATAATATTCTTTAATTTTTTGTTTCTTTAAAATTTGTTATTAACATATTTTATAAGATTTTCAATGAATTCTGGAAGGAGTTTTTAATTTAGCAGCCATTTAAGAATTAGAAAGTAAAGATAAAATAATTTAAGATTCATTGTTTTAACAACAAAATCTCATGTATATTTAATTCATAATAATGAAATGAATATTTATTTAAACATTTTATTCCTCAAAAGAAAAATCATAATTCTAAGAATATTTTAATCTTAAATAAAACGTATTTTATGAAACTGACACATTGATGTTTGTTTACAGATCAAATATTTGTAACCATTTAGGTTACGCTTTTAAGAATGGTCTTAATACAGAAAATAAATTAAATTCAGGGAAAGTAATTCAAATTTAATCATTGACGAAAATGTGTGAAAATCGAAATCTTTTTTTCTAATGAATCGTATCAATTGTAAAAATTTTTACATGATTGGATGAATAAGGAATTTACATGGTTTATGATAAACTGATACTTTTAAAGTATCAGTTTATCCTTTTCAGGAGAAAAAACTCAGAAACAAGAAAATTATTTTAAGATATATGCTTTTAGTATAAAGAATTTATCTTTATAATGATACCATAATCTGATTCGATTAGTTATGGTTGTACAATGTGTAATTCGTTAATATTATTTTGTTAAGAAGACATTTCTAAACTGATATCTGAATCAGTCCAAAAATCAATTTATATACCCATAATTTTAATTTCACATTAATTCGATGGTTTTTAATTTAATGTGGAACTTAGAAATTCGGTCTAAGCAATTACATTTGATAAACTCCTTAAAAATAACACTTTAATATATCAAACTATTTCAGTGATAAAGCATTTTCTTAATTAGAATTATTATGTGCAAAAGAATTCAATTTTCATATGAGGCGCTTTCACGAAGTAAAGTTTTGAGCTGATAAGACTTTTAAACATAGAAATATTTCATAGAATTTCGGAATAAACAACACCCATCTTGTTATTAATTTGAAAACATCAGTACATATTTGATTGTATCCCAAAGTAATATATTTATTTTGAAATCGGTTAGATCATTTTTAATGAAAAGCTAGAAAGACACCACTGGAGGGGTAATTGTAGCTTTTGAATTATTTTCATTTAAATTTTTTACTTAAAAAAATTTGCAATATTTTGATTGATTTCACTTAATATATGTAAGGATTTTTTTTTTTTTGGTCTTATTCAAGTTTTCTCATTCAGTAAAAAAAAATCAAAATTACTTATTGAGTGAAAAAGACTGAATTTTAGAATTCCAAAAATTTAAGATTTTCACGCTTTTCTTCTTCATCTAATTTTAGTTTGTCATAAAAAAATTTATGAAATTTGTAATTTGTGGAAAACATATAAGATTTTAAACCTTATAGGGCCCCCTTGAGACTCTTACAAATTTAACCCGTGTTTTATCAAAATTTTCAATTGAACAACAATCATAAAGCCTAAACCTTAAAGCAGAATACAGTTTGGTAGTTCGTAATATATTTCTAAAGGTATCGGCTGTTTTTTAGACCTTCAATAAGTGTCGAATTTATAGACCAAAATTCAACAAATCCATTTTTTAAATTTTTTTTCACATTTTTTCAAATTTACGGAAATTATTTAAATAACTCACAGGATCAAAATTTCCTGAAAATTTCACAAAAATACTGCATATTATTAATTTAATGAAAAGATTAAACATCATATTTATAGGTATTAGTTAACTATTTACTTAGGAATACAGAAATTTGTATCTGCAGATCAAATTTAAAGTGAAAAGTGTTCTGTGGAGTAAAATTTACACCCTGACCTAACATCATTTGCTTATCGGTATTTCTTGATTATTGTAAATATCGTATTAAGTTTGCAGGTAAAGTTTATTTGTATTTCTGACTAAATACCATTTAGCTAGAAAAATGTTCTTAACATACAGACAACATTTCGTCAAAAATTACATACTAATTATCTACAAAAACTGTTTAGTAATATTAATTTTAACGTTAATGACCTTGTACTATGAGGTTAGAAAGAGATAGCTTGCTTGCAATACTAATTTTCAACTGAAAATTATAGATATGTAGTTCTATAAATAGACTATCAACTAACTAAATGATTAGCGGTTGAACGAAAAAATAAAAAAATATATGTCCAAAAACAAGTTAGAAAGTTTAAATTGGTCAAGCCCGAATATGTAACACCATACACCACAATCTTGGTTGTAAATGGTAGATATTTGGAAAGGGACTTTTAGGAAATCTTCAAAAGGCAATAAGATGACCCTCGAATAATTTGGCAAAACAGTTTAAAATATTATATAACTTATTTCTTTCTTTGCGAAGTATCTTAAATATTGAACACAACACAGCCAATTTCAATAAGTTTCGTTCCTGGGATAAAAGAATAATTAGCACCAAAATTCAATAATATATTTTACACATTGCGACTTGTTGAGTGTTCACAACGTTTACATGGATAGCTAGACGGACAGACGGATACCGTTAAATTGACTCAGAAGGTGATTCTGAGTCGAACGCATATTTAGATTTGGCTGTCACGCCATTTTTTGTGCATGTTAAAAATATCAGCACAAATTCATAATGCCCCAACTATCTACAGTGGTGTAGGGTATAATTATATTTAGTTAAAAATTTAAACTTTATGACCGCATGCATTTATGATGATGATTATGATGATTATGATTAACATGTACAAGATTTTGGGATTGGTGTTTTTGTTAAATAACCATCAAAGTTATGCCAAACAGATCAAACATTGAAATGAGTACAAATATGCCATTGCTACCTGATGTTAAAACCTCAAATACCAAATATAACTCAATAGAACTACGGACAATATTGTGACATTAATATTTTTTTTAATATTTAAAAACGTGTCATATTCACATACTTATAAGTATATATATTGTGCATAAATATTTCCATGACAAGTTTTTTGTGTTTGCAATGTAAGTGTGTGTAGATACTTTCTTATTATAATAATATTATGTAAAAACTCATTACATGAAGTTAAAAATTTGAAATAAAATAGGAAAACTTCGGAAAATGCTTCTCTATGATTGAACACATTACAGAATGACAGAGAGTTATGAAAACTGAAATTTGAAATATCAGGTTAAAGAAAATTTTAGTTTAGTTATTTATATCATGCAAAAACATATATATTTTTGAATTATAATTTTATTTTAAAATTAATAAATTCGTAGAAAAACCAATAATAGTGAAATTAATTGAAGAAGAAGAATTTGGGGGCAAGAATAATTTTATGAAGAAACCTATTTGTGGATTAGATTGATAACCTTCTTTTCTTTGGAAAAAACTGATGTTTAAAATTACCTATTGCTGGTAAAAAGTTACGGTAAACTGACTCAAAAAACATGTGGCCGATTTTAAATTGGCGATTTCAAATCAAAAATTGAAGTAATGGAAAAATGTGGACAAAGAGAACAACCAATGCAAAATTACAAATCCGAGGCCATATGTTTAAAAATTAAGTAAAAAATTTGTGGATAGAAAGTTTTACTAAAGAACAGGGTACCGAAAATTGACCTGATTTAATTACATATCAAAATCGTTTGTTTTACAATATTGGTTCTAATTTCTATCAATACTTTTCGTGGGAAATTTTGTTCAAATCTTTGTATATTTAAGTCTCTTATAAGCTTAATACTCCACTTAAAATATGCAATATGCAAAAATTAAAGCAAAAGCTAATGAAATTCACAAGTGTTTTTGAGATGCTTTCAGTGTCAAGCAGGATTCTATCGCATTTTTTCACAAGGTGTTGTCGAAAAATATCTACATTTAAGCCCTATAATTAAAGCTTAATTAATTACCGTAGTGGACGTATGCAACAGCGCAAGTGGTAAAATCGAAGCTTTCTAGATATAGTACAATGAAGCAGTCATAAATATAATAAATATTCAGAAGACAAATTTTAAATAATGCCGTATTTCGGGCAATATGTAGTAACATATTATACATTGACATAATATGAATTATTAATGTTTACTTGAAATTTGCGAATTTCGAATTACAACAACATTGCAGTTTACTTTTTCAAATTTCCCCTTTTTATCCCCTTTTTTCTAATTTGTATTTTCGTCATAAAACTTCTCGAAATTTCGTTAATTTGGTTCAAAAAGAAGACATCAGTAAATTTTATATAAATTATGGATAAAAAAAATTTAAATTACAGTCGATAGAATCCTTAAAATTCATTAACGATAATTCTACGTAATGAAAATAAAAATCTTAAGTGATATGTAAATCTACTAACTATCTACGTATGATTAATGTGAAAACGATACATTTAAATAATTAACAATCATACGTACATTTTTCAGATTAAAGAATTGTACTCTAATAAACTACATTTATTATTTGATAATACTTATAATTATTAATTTCGTATTACAATCTCTTAAAATAAATCTTAAAAATTACATACAGTGTCTTTAAGAGCAGAGCAATTGCAAAATAATAATTTTTGGTTAGTTTTTTACAAATTCTTACGTTAATTAATTCATTATGTTTGTACAACTTTTACGACCATTTTGTGCTGAATGTGTTTGCCATAAATAGTAGATTGTACGAAAACAAGAAAAGCATATTAGCAGATGTTTTCTTTTATACTTGATATATTCAATATATAGACAATGCTTTCTAAAAACAGAAGTATTTTGATTTTGCTTAAATTTTTGAAATCTAAATGGATTGAGATTAACGTGGTTAGTATGAATAGCTTTTAAATAGTTACTTAACTAAATCTCGCAAGTACTGAGTATAGATTTTAAAATTCGTAGTAATATTTTTGTTATATATTACGTACCTCTACATACCAATATTCGGAATTTAAAGAAACTGTCTATATATATATATATATATATATATATATATATATATATATATATATATATATTATATATATATATATATATATATATATATATATATATATATATATATATATATATATAATATATATATATATATATATTAATATATATATATATATTATATATATATATATATATATATTATTATTATTATTATTTATTATTATTTTTATATTTTATTATTTTCTTGCGATAAACGACATTTGTTGGCAAAGATGGTTTAAAAATTTCTCATATAGTCTGGTGTTTTAATGATACACT
>PYHX02000420.1:0-30407 GCA_004302925.2 Cochliomyia hominivorax
AATGATTCCAAATAAGCTTAGAATCTTGATTGGAGGCTTATTTAAGGATCTACAGCCATTTTTAGTTTTGAAATGAAAATTTAAAAATGATTCCAAATTAAGCTTAGAGACTTGATTGGAGGCTTATTTAAGGAACTACAGCCTTTTTTAGTTTTGAATTAAAATTTTAAAAATGATTCCAAATTAAGCTTAGATTCTGATCGGAGGCTTATTTAAGGATCTACAGCCATTTTTGGTTTTGAGATAAAAATTTTAAAAATGATCCAAAATTAAGCTTAGATCTGATTGGAGGCTATTTAAGGAACTACAGCCATTTTTTAAGTTTTTGAATTAAAAATTTTAAAAATGATTCCAAATTAAGCTTAGATTCCTGATCGGAGGCTATTTAAGGATCTACAGCCATTTTTAGGTTTTGAAATAAAAAATTTTAAAAAATGATCCCAAATTAAGCTTAGATTCTTGATTGAGGCTTATTAAGGATCTACAGTCATTTTAGGTTTTGAAATAAAATTTAAAAATGATTCCAAATTAAGCTTAGATTCTTGATTGGAGGCTTATTTAAGGATCTACAGCCATTTTTAGTTTTGAAATGAAAAATTTAAAAATGATTCCAAATTAAGCTTGAAATCTTGATTGGAGGCTTATTTAAGGAACTACAGCCATTTTTAGTTTTTGAATTAAAAATTTTAAAATGATTCCAATTAAGCTTAGATTCCTGATTGGAGGCTTATTTAAGGATCTACAGCATATTTAGTTTTTGAAATGAAAATTTAAAAAATGATCCAAATTAAGCTTAGATTCTTGATTGGAGGCTTATTTAAGGATCTACAGCCATTTTTAGGTTTGAAATAAAAATTTAAAAATGATTCCAAATTAAGCTTAGATTCCTGATCGGAGGCTCATTTAAGGAACCACAGCCAATTTTACGTTTTGAAATGAAAATTTTAAAATGATTCCAAATTAAGCTTAGATTCTTGATTGGAGGCTTATTTAAGGATCTACAGCCATTTTAGGTTTGAAATAAAAATTTAAAATGATTCCAAATTAAGCTTAGATTCTTGATTGGAGGCTTATTTAAGGATCTACAGCCATTTTTAGGTTTAAAATAAAATTTAAAAATGATTCAAATTAAGCTTAGATTCTGATTGGAGGTTATTTAAGAACTAGAGCCATTTTTAAGGTTTTAAAATAAAAATTTTAAAATGATTCCAAATTAAGCTTAGATTTCTTGATTGGAGGCTTATTTAAGGGATCTACAGCCATTTTAGGTTTGAAATAAAATTTTAAAAATGATTCCAAATTAAGCTTAGATTCTTGATTGGAGGCTTATTTAAGGATCTACAGCCATTTTGGTTTTGAATAAAAATTTTAAAAATGATTCCAAATTAGCTTAAATTCTTGATTGGAGGCTTATTAAGGAACTAGAGCCATTTTAGGTTTTGAAATGAAAATTTTAAAATGATTCCAAATTAAGCTTAAATTCTTGATTGGAGGCTTATTTAATGGAACTACAGCCAATTTTAGTTTTTGAAATGAAAATTTTAAAATGATTCCAAATTAGCTTAGAATCTTGATTGGAGCTTATTTAAGGATTCTACAGCCATTTTTAGGTTTTAAAATAAAAATTTTTAAAAATGATTCCAAATTAAGCTTAGATTCCTGATTGGAGGCTTATTTAAGGATCTACAGCCATTTTTAGGTTTTGAAATGAAAATTTAAAAATGATTCCAAATTAAGCTTAGAATCTTGATTGGAGGCTTATTTAAGGATCTACAGCCATTTTTAGGTTTTGAAATAAAAGTTTAAAAATGATTCCAAATTAAGCTTAGATTCTTGATTGGAGGCTTATTTAAGGAACTACAGCCATTTAAGGTTTTAGAATTAAAAATTTTTAAAAAATGATTCAAATTAAGCTTAGATTCCTGATGGGGCTCATTTAAGGAACTACAGCAATTTTAGGTTTTGAAATGAAAATTTTAAAAATGATTCCAAATTAAGCTTAGATTCTTGATTGGAGGCTTATTTAATGAACTACAGCCTTTTTTAGGTTTAAAATAAAAATTTTAAAATGATTCCAAATTAAGCTTAGATTCCTGATCGGAGGCTGCATTTAAGGAACTACAGCCAATTTAGGTTTTGAAATGAAAATTTTAAAAATGATTCCAAATTAAGCTTAGATTCTTGATTGGAGGCTTATTTTAAGGAACTACAGCCTTTTTTAGGTTTTAAAATAAAAATTTTAAAAATGATTCCAAATTAAGCTTAGATTCCTGATCGGAGGCTCATTAATGAACTACAGCCAAATTTAGGTTTTGAAATAAAAATTTTAAAAATGATTCCAAATTAAGCTTAGATTCTTGAATTGGAGGCTTATTTAAGGAACTACAGCCTTTTTTAGGTTTTAAATAAAAATTTTAAAAATGATTCCAAATTAAGCTTAGATTCCTGATCGGAGGCTCATTTAAGGAACTACAGCCAATTTTAGGTTTTGAAATGAAAATTTTAAAAATGATTCCAAATTAAGCTTAGATTCTTGATTGGAGGCTTATTTAATGAACTACAGCCAAATTTAGGTTTTGAAATAAAAATTTTAAAAATGATTCCAAATTAAGCTTAGATTCCTGATCGGAGGCTTATTTAAGGATCTACAGCCTTTTTTAGTTTTTGAAATAAAAATTTTAAAAATGATTCCAAATTAAGCTTAGATTCTTGATTGGAGGCTTAATTAAGGATCTACAGCCATTTTTAGGTTTTGAAATAAAAATTTTAAAAATGATTCCAAATTAAGCTTAGATTCTTGATTGGAGGCTTAATTAAGGATCTACAGCCAATTTTAGGTTTTGAAATGAAAATTTTAAAAATGATTCCAAATTAAGCTTAGATTCCTGATCGGAGGCTTATTTAAGGAACTAGAGCCATTTTTAGGTTTTGAAATAAAAATTTTAAAAATGATTCCAAATTAAGCTTAGATTCTTGATTGGAGGCTTATTTAAGGATCTACAGCCATTTTTAGGTTTTGAATTAAAAATTTTAAAAATGATTCCAAATTAAGCTTAGAATCTTGATTGGAGGCTTATTTAAGGATCTACAGCCATTTTTAGGTTTTGAATTAAAAATTTTAAAAATGATTCCAAATTAAGCTTAGATTCCTGATCGGAGGCTTATTTAAGGATCTACAGCCATTTTTAGGTTTTGAAATGAAAATTTTAAAAATGATTCCAAATTAAGCTTAGATTCTTGATTGGAGGCTTATTTAATGAACTACAGCCAAATTTAGGTTTTGAAATAAAAATTTTAAAAATGATTCCAAATTAAGCTTAGATTCCTGATCGGAGGCTTATTTAAGGATCTACAGCCTTTTTTAGTTTTTGAAATAAAAATTTTAAAAATGATTCCAAATTAAGCTTAGATTCTTGATTGGAGGCTTAATTAAGGATCTACAGCCATTTTTAGGTTTTGAAATAAAAATTTTAAAAATGATTCCAAATTAAGCTTAGATTCTTGATTGGAGGCTTAATTAAGGATCTACAGCCAATTTTAGGTTTTGAAATGAAAATTTTAAAAATGATTCCAAATTAAGCTTAGATTCCTGATCGGAGGCTTATTTAAGGAACTAGAGCCATTTTTAGGTTTTGAAATAAAAATTTTAAAAATGATTCCAAATTAAGCTTAGATTCTTGATTGGAGGCTTATTTAAGGATCTACAGCCATTTTTAGGTTTTGAATTAAAAATTTTAAAAATGATTCCAAATTAAGCTTAGAATCTTGATTGGAGGCTTATTTAAGGATCTACAGCCATTTTTAGGTTTTGAATTAAAAATTTTAAAAATGATTCCAAATTAAGCTTAGATTCCTGATCGGAGGCTTATTTAAGGATCTACAGCCATTTTTAGTTTTTGAAATGAAAATTTTAAAAATGATTCCAAATTAAGCTTAGAATCTTGATTGGAGGCTTATTTAAGGATCTACAGCCATTTTTAGGTTTTGAATTAAAAATTTTAAAAATGATTCCAAATTAAGCTTAGATTCCTGATCGGAGGCTTATTTAAGGATCTACAGCCATTTTTAGGTTTTGAAATAAAAATTTTAAAAATGATTCCAAATTAAGCTTAGAATCTTGATTGGAGGCTTATTTAAGGATCTACAGCCATTTTTAGGTTTTGAATTAAAAATTTTAAAAATGATTCCAAATTAAGCTTAGATTCCTGATCGGAGGCTTATTTAAGGATCTACAGCCATTTTTAGTTTTTGAAATGAAAATTTTAAAAATGATTCCAAATTAAGCTTAGATTCTTGATTGGAGGCTTAATTAAGGATCTACAGCCATTTTTAAGGTTTTGAAATAAAAATTTTAAAAATGATTCCAAATTAAGCTTAGAATCTTGATTGGAGGCTTATTTAAGGATCTACAGCCATTTTTAGGTTTTGAAATAAAAATTTTAAAAATGATTCCAAATTAAGCTTAGATTCTTGATTGGAGGCTTATTTAAGGATCTACAGCCATTTTTAGGTTTTGAAATGAAAATTTTAAAAATGATTCCAAATTAAGCTTAGATTCTTGATTGGAGGCTTAATTAAGGATCTACAGCCATTTTTAGTTTTTGAAATGAAAATTTTAAAAATGATTCCAAATTAAGCTTAGATTCTTGATTGGAGGCTTATTTAAGGAAATAGAGCCAATTTAAGTTTTTGAAATGGAAATTTTAAAAATGATTCCAAATTAAGCTTAGATTCTTGATTGGAGGCTTATTTAAGGAACTACAGCCATTTTTAGGTTTTTGAAATGAAAATTTTAAAAATGATTCCAAATTAAGCTTAGATTCTTGATTGGAGGCTTAATTAAGGATCTACAGCCATTTTTAGTTTTTGAAAATGAAAATTTTAAAAATGATTCCAAATTAAGCTTAGATTCTTGATTGGAGGCTTATTTAAGGAAATAGAGCCAATTTTAGTTTTTGAAATGGAAATTTTAAAAATGATTCCAAATTAAGCTTAGATTCTTGATTGGAGGCTTAATTAAGGATCTACAGCCAATTTAAGTTTTTGAAATGAAAATTTTAAAAATGATTCCAAATTAAGCTTAGATTCTTGATTGGAGGCTTATTTAAGGAACTACAGCCATTTTTAGTTTTTGAAATGAAAATTTTAAAAATGATTCCAAATTAAGCTTAGATTCTTGATTGGAGGCTTATTTAAGGAAATAGAGCCAATTTAAGTTTTTGAAATGAAAATTTTAATAATGATTCCAAATTAAGCTTAGATTCTTGATTGGAGGCTTAATTAAGGATCTACAGCCAATTTAAGTTTTTGAAATGAAAATTTTAATAATGATTCCAAATTAAGCTTAGATTCTTGATTGGAGGCTTATTTAAGGAACTACAGCCATTTTTAGTTTTTGAAATGAAAATTTTAACAAGTAAGAATGCTATATTCGGCTATGCCGAATCTTAAATACCCTCCACCACAAATTCGTGTAAAGTTAATACGTTAGGTTCCATAGACACACATATACTCACAAATGTATATAACACAGAAATACTTAATTAGTCATAAAATTAGTTACAATTTATGCTATAAAATTTTTCTATTAACTGCCTTTTTTCTACCAATTTTTATTGAGCTCTGTTAAATTTGCGGATGTGAGCAGACAAAGAGATTGACGAAAATCGATTGAGATTTTGACTTGATGCAAGAATATATACATTATGGGGTCTGAAATAATTCATTCTTAGCGTTACACACAGAATGACAAAGTTAATATTCTCTCTCTACCACTTGTACTGTGGAGCGTATAAAAACAAAAAATATGCTTGTTATAAGCTCAAAACTATTTTCCGGGAAGGGGTCTTATATGTAGCTCCCATATAAGACCCCTTCCCGAAGTTTGGACCAAGATTGCTCATATTTATAATATACTTTGATTATAGTTAGAAAAATCATTGTGCTAAATTTTAATGGAATTGATCTTTATTTAAATGTTTTATAAACTCTAATCCGTTTTCCGGAAAATCCCGTTATAAGGGAGCTATAGGAAAATTTGGACCGATACAGGGCAAATTAATATAATATCTTCAGAACAGTTAGCAAAATAATTGTGTCGACTTTCAGTAGAATTGGTCTTTATTTACTCGAGAAGGGGCGTTATAATGGAGCTATATCATAATATGGACCCATTTTAATAAAGTTTACAACATATATTTAAAATAGCTAGAAAATAGTTGTGCCAAATTTCAATAGAATTGGTTCAAATCTAAAAGTGTTATAAGCTATAAATCATATTCCGGGAAGGGGCCTTATATGGGAGCTATATCAAAATATGGACCCATGTAAATAAAACTTAATACATATATTTAAAATAGCTAGAAAATCAATTGTGCTAAATTTCAAAAGAATTGGTTCAAATTTAAAAGTGTTATAAGCTGTAAATCATATTCCGGGAAGGGGCCTTATATGGGAGCTATATCAAAATATGGACCCATGTTAATAAATTTTATAACATATATTTAAAATAGCTAGAAAATTAGTTGTGCCAAATTTCAATAGAATTGGTTCAAATTTAAGAGTTTTATAAGCTATAAATCATATTCCGGGAAGAGGCCTTATATGGTTCAAATTAAAGAGTTTTATGAGCTATAAATCACATTCCGGGAAGGGGCCTTATATGGGAGCTATATCAAAATACGGACCCATGTAAATAAAATTTATAGTATATATTTAAAATAGTTAAAACAATAATTGTGCCAAATTTCAAAAGAATTGGTTCAAATTTAAGAGTTTTATGAGCTTTAAATCACATTCCGGGAAGGGGCCTTATATGGGAGCCATATCAAAATACGGACCCATATGAATAAAATTTATAGTATATATTTAAAATAATTAAGAGATTAATTGTGCCAAATTTCAAAAGAATTGGTTCAAATTAAAGAGTTTTATGAGCTATAAATCACATTCCGGGAAGGGGCCTTATATGGGAGCTATATCAAAATACGGACCCATGTGAATAAAATTTATAGTATATATTTAAAATAATTAAGAGATTAATTGTGCCAAATTTCAAAAGAATTGGTTCCAATTTAAGAGTTTTATGAGCTATAAATCAAATACCGGGAAGGGGCCTTATATGGGAGCTATATCAAAATATGGATCCATATTAATAAAATTCACAATATATATTTAAAATAGTTGAAACAATAATTGTGCCAAATTTCAAAAGAATTAGTTCAAATTTAAAAGTTTTATAAGCTATAAATCATATTCCGAGAAAGTCCTTATATGGGAGCTATATCAAAATATGGACCCATGTTAATATAATTTATAACATATATTTAAAATAGCTAGAAAATCAGTTGTGCCAAATTTCAAAAGAATTGGTTCAAATTTAAGAGTTTTATGAGCTATAAATCACATTCCGGGAAGGGGCCTTATATGGGAGCTATATCAAAATACGGACCCATGTAAATAAAATTTATAGTATATATTTAAAATAGTTAAACAATTATTTGTGCCAAATTTCAATAGAATTGGTTCCAATTTAAGAGTTTTATGAGCTATAAATCATATTCCGGGAAATGGCGTTATATGGGAGCTATATCAAAATATGGACCAATGTTAATAAAATTTATAACATATATTAAGAATGGTTTAAAAATTAGTTGTGACAAATTTCAGTAAATTATCTTAAAAATTGCGGTCCATATGACACAAAGAGTTTGGGGTGTATCAAAATTTTGCATATTATAGCCTATAACTTTTTCCGGTTAATCAGATTTTGATAATTTTTGGCACGATGATGAAGCACGTGTAATTGTATGCTAAAATTAATTTTTTGTTTTAGTCCAATTACATTTTTAGAAGAAATTATAAGAGTTCATTTTTGAAATTTTGAGGTTGTTTCAGATATCGGTCTATAACTTCCTTGCTTATAAACCGATATAGCTGGTTTTAAATAGCAAACTGCTTAGGACAATAACAAATAATGTGGCCAAGTTTTATTGAATTCGGTCAATTATTCTAGGCGTGAGAATGTTTCCAACAGACAGACAGACGGACAGACGGACAGACGGACAGACGGACAGACGGACATAGCTAAATCGACTCAGTTTTTGATTTGATGCAATAATATATATACATTGTTGGGTCTGAGATGATTCCTTCTTGGCGTTACATACAGAATGACAAACTTAATATACCCTCACCACTTGTGGTGGTGGAGGGTATAAAAATGATTCCAAATTAAGCTTAGATTCTTGATTGGAGGCTTATTTAAGGATCTACAGCCATTTTTAGGTTTTGAAATGAAAATTTTAAAAATGATTCCAAATTAAGCTTAGATTCTTGATTGGAGGCTTATTTAAGGATCTACAGCCATTTTTAGGTTTTGAAATGAACATTTTAAAAATGATTCCAAATTAAGCTTAGATTCTTGATTGGAGGCTTAATTAAGGAAATAGAGCCAATTTAAGTTTTTGAAATGAAATTTTTAAAAATGATTCCAAATGAAGGTTAGATTCTTGATTGAAGGCTTATTTAAGGAAATAGAGCCATTTTTAGCTTTTGAAATGAAAAATTTAAAAATGATTCCAAATTAAGCTTAGATTCTTGAATGGAGGCTTATTTAAGGAACTACAGCCATTTTTAGCTTTTGAAATGGAAATTTTAAAAATGATTCCAAATTAAGCTTAGATTCTTGATTGGAGGCTTATTTAAGGAACTACAGCCATTTTTAGCTTTTGAAATGGAAATTTTAAAAATGATTCCAAATTAAGCTTAGATTCTTGATTGGAGGCTTATTTAAGGAACTACAGCCATTTTTAGTTTTTGAAATGAAAATTTTAAAAATGATTCCAAATTAAGCTTAGATTATTTTTCGGAGGCTTAATTAAGGAACTACAGCCATTTTTAGTTTTTGAAATGAAAATTTTAAAAATGATTCCAAATTAAGCTTAGATTCTTTTTCGGAGGCTTAATTAAGGAACTACAGCCAATTTAAGTTTTTGAAATGAAAATTTTAAAAATGATTCCAAATTAAGCTTAGATTCTTTTTCGGAGGCTTAATTAAGGAACTACAGCCATTTTTAGTTTTTGAAATGAAAATTTTAAAAATGATTCCAAATTAAGCTTAGATTCTTTTTCGGAGGCTTAATTAAGGAACTACAGCCATTTTTAGTTTTTGAAATGAAAATTTTAAAAATGATTCCAAATTAAGCTTAGATTCTTTTTCGGAGGCTTAATTAAGGAACTACAGCCATTTTTAGTTTTTGAAATGAAAATTTTAAAAAATGATTCCAAATTAAGCTTAGATTCTTGATTGGAGGCTTATTTAAGGAACTACAGCCAATTTAAGTTTTTGAAATGAAAATTTTAAAAATGATTCCAAATTAAGCTTAGATTCTTGATTGGAGGCTTATTTAAGGAACTACAGCCAATTTAAGTTTTTGAAATGAAAATTTTAAAAATGATTCCAAATTAAGCTTAGATTCTTGATTGGAGGCTTATTTAAGGAACTACAGCCATTTTTAGTTTTTGAAATGAAAATTTTAAAAATGATTCCAAATTAAGCTTAGATTCTTGATTGGAGGCTTATTTAAGGATCTACAGCCAATTTTAGGTTTTTGAATAAAATTTTAAAAATGATTCCAAATTAAGCTTAGATTCTTGATTGGAGGCTTATTTAAGAAACTACAGCCATTTTAGGTTTTTGAAATAAAAATTTTAAAATGATTCCAAATTAAGCTTAGATTCTTGATTGGAGGCTTATTTAAGGAACTACAGCCATTTTTAGGTTTTTAATGAAAATTTTAAAAATGATTCCAAATTAAGCTTAGATTCTTGAATGGAGGCTTATTTAAGGAACTACAGCCATTTTAGTTTTTGAAATAAAATTTTAAAAATGATTCCAAATTAAGCTTAGATTCTTGATTGGAGGCTTATTTAAGGAACTACAGCCAATTTTAGTTTTTTGAAATGAAAATTTTAAAATGATTCCAAATTAAGCTTAGATTCTTGATTGGAGGCTTCTTTAAGGAACTAGAGCCAATTTTAGTTTTTGAATGAAAATTTTAAAATGATTCCAAATTAAGCTTAGATTCTTGATTGGAGGCTTATTTAAGGAACTAGAGCCAATTTTAGTTTTTTAATGAAAATTTTAAAAATGATTCCAAATTAAGCTTAGATTCTTGATTGGAGGCTTATTTAAGGAACTAGAGCCATTTTAGTTTTTTAATGAAAATTTTAAAATGATTCCAAATTAAGCTTAGATTCTTGATTGGAGGCTTATTTAAGGAACTAGAGCCAATTTTAGTTTTTTAATGAAAATTTTGAAAATGATTCCAAATTAAGCTTAGATTCTTGATTGGAGGCTTATTTAAGGAACTAGAGCCAATTTTAGTTTTTTAATGAAAATTTTAAAAATGATTCCAAATTAAGCTTAGATTCTTGATTGGAGGCTTATTTAAGGAACTAGAGCCAATTTTAGTTTTTTAATGAAAATTTTAAAATGATTCCAAATTAAGCTTAGATTCTTGATTGGAGGCTTATTTAAGGAACTAGAGCCAATTTTAGTTTTTTAATGAAAATTTTTGAAATGATTCCAAATTAAGCTTAGATTCTTGATTGGAGGCTTATTTAAGGAACTAGAGCCAATTTTAGTTTTTTAATGAAAATTTTTGAAATGATTCCAAATTAAGCTTAGATTCTTGATTGGAGGCTTATTTAAGGAACTAGAGCCAATTTTAGTTTTTTAATGAAAATTTTAAAATGATTCCAAATTAAGCTTAGATTCTTGATTGGAGGCTTATTTAAGGAACTAGAGCCAATTTTAGTTTTTTTAATGAAAATTTTAAAATGATTCCAAATTAAGCTTAGATTCTTGATTGGAGGCTTATTTAAGGAACTAGAGCCAATTTTAGTTTTTTTAATGAAAATTTTAAAATGATTCCAAATTAAGCTTAGATTCTTGATTGGAGGCTTATTTAAGGAACTAGAGCCAATTTTAGTTTTTTTAATGAAAATTTTAAAATGATTCCAAATTAAGCTTAGATTCTTGATTGGAGGCTTATTTAAGGAACTAGAGCCAATTTTAGTTTTTTTAATGAAAATTTTGAAATGATTCCAAATTAAGCTTAGATTCTTGATTGGAGGCTTATTTAAGGAACTAGAGCCAATTTTAGTTTTTTTAATGAAAATTTTAAAATGATTCCAAATTAAGCTTAGATTCTTGATTGGAGGCTTATTTAAGGAACTAGAGCCAATTTTAGTTTTTTTAATGAAAATTTTGAAAATGATTCCAAATTAAGCTTAGATTCTTGATTGGAGGCTTATTTAAGGAACTAGAGCCAATTTTAGTTTTTTTAATGAAAATTTTTGAAATGATTCCAAATTAAGCTTAGATTCTTGATTGGAGGCTTATTTAAGGAACTAGAGCCAATTTTAGTTTTTTTAATGAAAATTTTTGAAATGATTCCAAATTAAGCTTAGATTCTTGATTGGAGGCTTATTTAAGGAACTAGAGCCAATTTTAGTTTTTTAATGAAAATTTTTGAAATGATTCCAAATTAAGCTTAGATTCTTGATTGGAGGCTTATTTAAGGAACTAGAGCCAATTTTAGTTTTTTAATGAAAATTTTGAAATGATTCCAAATTAAGCTTAGATTCTTGATTGGAGGCTTATTTAAGGAACTAGAGCCAATTTTAGTTTTTTTAATGAAAATTTTGAAATGATTCCAAATTAAGCTTAGATTCTTGATTGGAGGCTTATTTAAGGAACTAGAGCCAATTTTAGTTTTTTAATGAAAATTTTTGAAATGATTCCAAATTAAGCTTAGATTCTTGATTGGAGGCTTATTTAAGGAACTAGAGCCAATTTTAGTTTTTTAATGAAAATTTTGAAATGATTCCAAATTAAGCTTAGATTCTTGATTGGAGGCTTATTTAAGGAACTAGAGCCAATTTTAGTTTTTTTAATGAAAATTTTGAAAATGATTCCAAATTAAGCTTAGATTCTTGATTGGAGGCTTATTTAAGGAACTAGAGCCAATTTTAGTTTTTTTAATGAAAATTTTTGAAAATGATTCCAAATTAAGCTTAGATTCTTGATTGGAGGCTTATTTAAGGAACTAGAGCCAATTTTAGTTTTTTTAATGAAAATTTTGAAATGATTCCAAATTAAGCTTAGATTCTTGATTGGAGGCTTATTTAAGGAACTAGAGCCAATTTTAGTTTTTTTAATGAAAATTTTAAAATGATTCCAAATTAAGCTTAGATTCTTGATTGGAGGCTTATTTAAGGAACTAGAGCCAATTTTAGTTTTTTTAATGAAAATTTTGAAATGATTCCAAATTAAGCTTAGATTCTTGATTGGAGGCTTATTTAAGGAACTAGAGCCAATTTTAGTTTTTTTAATGAAAATTTTTGAAATGATTCCAAATTAAGCTTAGATTCTTGATTGGAGGCTTATTTAAGGAACTAGAGCCAATTTTAGTTTTTTAATGAAAATTTTTGAAATGATTCCAAATTAAGCTTAGATTCTTGATTGGAGGCTTATTTAAGGAACTAGAGCCAATTTTAGTTTTTTTAATGAAAATTTTTGAAATGATTCCAAATTAAGCTTAGATTCTTGATTGGAGGCTTATTTAAGGAACTAGAGCCAATTTTAGTTTTTTTAATGAAAATTTTGAAAATGATTCCAAATTAAGCTTAGATTCTTGATTGGAGGCTTATTTAAGGAACTAGAGCCAATTTTAGTTTTTTTAATGAAAATTTTGAAAATGATTCCAAATTAAGCTTAGATTCTTGATTGGAGGCTTATTTAAGGAACTAGAGCCAATTTTAGTTTTTTTAATGAAAATTTTTGAAATGATTCCAAATTAAGCTTAGATTCTTGATTGGAGGCTTATTTAAGGAACTAGAGCCAATTTTAGTTTTTTAATGAAAATTTTAAAATGATTCCAAATTAAGCTTAGATTCTTGATTGGAGGCTTATTTAAGGAACTAGAGCCAATTTTAGTTTTTTAATGAAAATTTTGAAAATGATTCCAAATTAAGCTTAGATTCTTGATTGGAGGCTTATTTAAGGAACTAGAGCCAATTTTAGTTTTTTTAATGAAAATTTTGAAATGATTCCAAATTAAGCTTAGATTCTTGATTGGAGGCTTATTTAAGGAACTAGAGCCAATTTTAGTTTTTTTAATGAAAATTTTGAAAATGATTCCAAATTAAGCTTAGATTCTTGATTGGAGGCTTATTTAAGGAACTAGAGCCAATTTTAGTTTTTTTAATGAAAATTTTTGAAATGATTCCAAATTAAGCTTAGATTCTTGATTGGAGGCTTATTTAAGGAACTAGAGCCAATTTTAGTTTTTTAATGAAAATTTTTGAAATGATTCCAAATTAAGCTTAGATTCTTGATTGGAGGCTTATTTAAGGAACTAGAGCCAATTTTAGTTTTTTTAATGAAAATTTTGAAATGATTCCAAATTAAGCTTAGATTCTTGATTGGAGGCTTATTTAAGGAACTAGAGCCAATTTTAGTTTTTTTAATGAAAATTTTGAAATGATTCCAAATTAAGCTTAGATTCTTGATTGGAGGCTTATTTAAGGAACTAGAGCCAATTTTAGTTTTTTAATGAAAATTTTTGAAATGATTCCAAATTAAGCTTAGATTCTTGATTGGAGGCTTATTTAAGGAACTAGAGCCAATTTTAGTTTTTTAATGAAAATTTTGAAATGATTCCAAATTAAGCTTAGATTCTTGATTGGAGGCTTATTTAAGGAACTAGAGCCAATTTTAGTTTTTTTAATGAAAATTTTGAAATGATTCCAAATTAAGCTTAGATTCTTGATTGGAGGCTTATTTAAGGAACTAGAGCCAATTTTAGTTTTTTTAATGAAAATTTTTGAAATGATTCCAAATTAAGCTTAGATTCTTGATTGGAGGCTTATTTAAGGAACTAGAGCCAATTTTAGTTTTTTTAATGAAAATTTTGAAATGATTCCAAATTAAGCTTAGATTCTTGATTGGAGGCTTATTTAAGGAACTAGAGCCAATTTTAGTTTTTTTAATGAAAATTTTGAAATGATTCCAAATTAAGCTTAGATTCTTGATTGGAGGCTTATTTAAGGAACTAGAGCCAATTTTAGTTTTTTTAATGAAAATTTTTGAAATGATTCCAAATTAAGCTTAGATTCTTGATTGGAGGCTTATTTAAGGAACTAGAGCCAATTTTAGTTTTTTTAATGAAAATTTTTGAAATGATTCCAAATTAAGCTTAGATTCTTGATTGGAGGCTTATTTAAGGAACTAGAGCCAATTTTAGTTTTTTAATGAAAATTTTGAAATGATTCCAAATTAAGCTTAGATTCTTGATTGGAGGCTTATTTAAGGAACTAGAGCCAATTTTAGTTTTTTTAATGAAAATTTTTGAAATGATTCCAAATTAAGCTTAGATTCTTGATTGGAGGCTTATTTAAGGAACTAGAGCCAATTTTAGTTTTTTTAATGAAAATTTTGAAATGATTCCAAATTAAGCTTAGATTCTTGATTGGAGGCTTATTTAAGGAACTAGAGCCAATTTTAGTTTTTTTATGAAAATTTTGAAATGATTCCAAATTAAGCTTAGATTCTTGATTGGAGGCTTATTTAAGGAACTAGAGCCAATTTTAGTTTTTTTAATGAAAATTTTGAAAATGATTCCAAATTAAGCTTAGATTCTTGATTGGAGGCTTATTTAAGGAACTAGAGCCAATTTTAGTTTTTTAATGAAAATTTTGAAAATGATTCCAAATTAAGCTTAGATTCTTGATTGGAGGCTTATTTAAGGAACTAGAGCCAATTTTAGTTTTTTTAATGAAAATTTTAAAATGATTCCAAATTAAGCTTAGATTCTTGATTGGAGGCTTATTTAAGGAACTAGAGCCAATTTTAGTTTTTTTAATGAAAATTTTTGAAATGATTCCAAATTAAGCTTAGATTCTTGATTGGAGGCTTATTTAAGGAACTAGAGCCAATTTTAGTTTTTTAATGAAAATTTTTAAAATGATTCCAAATTAAGCTTAGATTCTTGATTGGAGGCTTATTTAAGGAACTAGAGCCAATTTTAGTTTTTTTAATGAAAATTTTTGAAATGATTCCAAATTAAGCTTAGATTCTTGATTGGAGGCTTATTTAAGGAACTAGAGCCAATTTTAGTTTTTTTAATGAAAATTTTTGAAATGATTCCAAATTAAGCTTAGATTCTTGATTGGAGGCTTATTTAAGGAACTAGAGCCAATTTTAGTTTTTTTAATGAAAATTTTGAAATGATTCCAAATTAAGCTTAGATTCTTGATTGGAGGCTTATTTAAGGAACTAGAGCCAATTTTAGTTTTTTTAATGAAAATTTTTGAAATGATTCCAAATTAAGCTTAGATTCTTGATTGGAGGCTTATTTAAGGAACTAGAGCCAATTTTAGTTTTTTTAATGAAAATTTTTGAAATGATTCCAAATTAAGCTTAGATTCTTGATTGGAGGCTTATTTAAGGAACTAGAGCCAATTTTAGTTTTTTTAATGAAAATTTTTGAAATGATTCCAAATTAAGCTTAGATTCTTGATTGGAGGCTTATTTAAGGAACTAGAGCCAATTTTAGTTTTTTTAATGAAAATTTTTGAAATGATTCCAAATTAAGCTTAGATTCTTGATTGGAGGCTTATTTAAGGAACTAGAGCCAATTTTAGTTTTTTTAATGAAAATTTTGAAAATGATTCCAAATTAAGCTTAGATTCTTGATTGGAGGCTTATTTAAGGAACTAGAGCCAATTTTAGTTTTTTTAATGAAAATTTTTGAAATGATTCCAAATTAAGCTTAGATTCTTGATTGGAGGCTTATTTAAGGAACTAGAGCCAATTTTAGTTTTTTAATGAAAATTTTGAAATGATTCCAAATTAAGCTTAGATTCTTGATTGGAGGCTTATTTAAGGAACTAGAGCCAATTTTAGTTTTTTTAATGAAAATTTTTGAAATGATTCCAAATTAAGCTTAGATTCTTGATTGGAGGCTTATTTAAGGAACTAGAGCCAATTTTAGTTTTTTTAATGAAAATTTTTGAAATGATTCCAAATTAAGCTTAGATTCTTGATTGGAGGCTTATTTAAGGAACTAGAGCCAATTTTAGTTTTTTTAATGAAAATTTTTGAAATGATTCCAAATTAAGCTTAGATTCTTGATTGGAGGCTTATTTAAGGAACTAGAGCCAATTTTAGTTTTTTTAATGAAAATTTTTGAAATGATTCCAAATTAAGCTTAGATTCTTGATTGGAGGCTTATTTAAGGAACTAGAGCCAATTTTAGTTTTTTTAATGAAAATTTTTGAAATGATTCCAAATTAAGCTTAGATTCTTGATTGGAGGCTTATTTAAGGAACTAGAGCCAATTTTAGTTTTTTTAATGAAAATTTTTGAAATGATTCCAAATTAAGCTTAGATTCTTGATTGGAGGCTTATTTAAGGAACTAGAGCCAATTTTAGTTTTTTTAATGAAAATTTTTGAAATGATTCCAAATTAAGCTTAGATTCTTGATTGGAGGCTTATTTAAGGAACTAGAGCCAATTTTAGTTTTTTTAATGAAAATTTTGAAATGATTCCAAATTAAGCTTAGATTCTTGATTGGAGGCTTATTTAAGGAACTAGAGCCAATTTTAGTTTTTTTAATGAAAATTTTGAAATGATTCCAAATTAAGCTTAGATTCTTGATTGGAGGCTTATTTAAGGAACTAGAGCCAATTTTAGTTTTTTTAATGAAAATTTTTGAAATGATTCCAAATTAAGCTTAGATTCTTGATTGGAGGCTTATTTAAGGAACTAGAGCCAATTTTAGTTTTTTTAATGAAAATTTTTGAAATGATTCCAAATTAAGCTTAGATTCTTGATTGGAGGCTTATTTAAGGAACTAGAGCCAATTTTAGTTTTTTTAATGAAAATTTTGAAATGATTCCAAATTAAGCTTAGATTCTTGATTGGAGGCTTATTTAAGGAACTAGAGCCAATTTTAGTTTTTTTAATGAAAATTTTTGAAATGATTCCAAATTAAGCTTAGATTCTTGATTGGAGGCTTATTTAAGGAACTAGAGCCAATTTTAGTTTTTTTAATGAAAATTTTTGAAATGATTCCAAATTAAGCTTAGATTCTTGATTGGAGGCTTATTTAAGGAACTAGAGCCAATTTTAGTTTTTTTAATGAAAATTTTTGAAATGATTCCAAATTAAGCTTAGATTCTTGATTGGAGGCTTATTTAAGGAACTAGAGCCAATTTTAGTTTTTTTAATGAAAATTTTTGAAATGATTCCAAATTAAGCTTAGATTCTTGATTGGAGGCTTATTTAAGGAACTAGAGCCAATTTTAGTTTTTTTAATGAAAATTTTTGAAATGATTCCAAATTAAGCTTAGATTCTTGATTGGAGGCTTATTTAAGGAACTAGAGCCAATTTTAGTTTTTTTAATGAAAATTTTTGAAATGATTCCAAATTAAGCTTAGATTCTTGATTGGAGGCTTATTTAAGGAACTAGAGCCAATTTTAGTTTTTTTAATGAAAATTTTTGAAATGATTCCAAATTAAGCTTAGATTCTTGATTGGAGGCTTATTTAAGGAACTAGAGCCAATTTTAGTTTTTTTAATGAAAATTTTTGAAATGATTCCAAATTAAGCTTAGATTCTTGATTGGAGGCTTATTTAAGGAACTAGAGCCAATTTTAGTTTTTTTAATGAAAATTTTGAAATGATTCCAAATTAAGCTTAGATTCTTGATTGGAGGCTTATTTAAGGAACTAGAGCCAATTTTAGTTTTTTTAATGAAAATTTTTGAAATGATTCCAAATTAAGCTTAGATTCTTGATTGGAGGCTTATTTAAGGAACTAGAGCCAATTTTAGTTTTTTTAATGAAAATTTTTGAAATGATTCCAAATTAAGCTTAGATTCTTGATTGGAGGCTTATTTAAGGAACTAGAGCCAATTTTAGTTTTTTTAATGAAAATTTTTGAAATGATTCCAAATTAAGCTTAGATTCTTGATTGGAGGCTTATTTAAGGAACTAGAGCCAATTTTAGTTTTTTTAATGAAAATTTTTGAAATGATTCCAAATTAAGCTTAGATTCTTGATTGGAGGCTTATTTAAGGAACTAGAGCCAATTTTAGTTTTTTTAATGAAAATTTTGAAAATGATTCCAAATTAAGCTTAGATTCTTGATTGGAGGCTTATTTAAGGAACTAGAGCCAATTTTAGTTTTTTTAATGAAAATTTTTGAAATGATTCCAAATTAAGCTTAGATTCTTGATTGGAGGCTTATTTAAGGAACTAGAGCCAATTTTAGTTTTTTTAATGAAAATTTTTGAAATGATTCCAAATTAAGCTTAGATTCTTGATTGGAGGCTTATTTAAGGAACTAGAGCCAATTTTAGTTTTTTTAATGAAAATTTTTGAAATGATTCCAAATTAAGCTTAGATTCTTGATTGGAGGCTTATTTAAGGAACTAGAGCCAATTTTAGTTTTTTTAATGAAAATTTTTGAAATGATTCCAAATTAAGCTTAGATTCTTGATTGGAGGCTTATTTAAGGAACTAGAGCCAATTTTAGTTTTTTTAATGAAAATTTTTGAAATGATTCCAAATTAAGCTTAGATTCTTGATTGGAGGCTTATTTAAGGAACTAGAGCCAATTTTAGTTTTTTAATGAAAATTTTTGAAATGATTCCAAATTAAGCTTAGATTCTTGATTGGAGGCTTATTTAAGGAACTAGAGCCAATTTTAGTTTTTTTAATGAAAATTTTGAAATGATTCCAAATTAAGCTTAGATTCTTGATTGGAGGCTTATTTAAGGAACTAGAGCCAATTTTAGTTTTTTTAATGAAAATTTTTGAAATGATTCCAAATTAAGCTTAGATTCTTGATTGGAGGCTTATTTAAGGAACTAGAGCCAATTTTAGTTTTTTTAATGAAAATTTTTGAAATGATTCCAAATTAAGCTTAGATTCTTGATTGGAGGCTTATTTAAGGAACTAGAGCCAATTTTAGTTTTTTTAATGAAAATTTTTGAAATGATTCCAAATTAAGCTTAGATTCTTGATTGGAGGCTTATTTAAGGAACTAGAGCCAATTTTAGTTTTTTTAATGAAAATTTTGAAATGATTCCAAATTAAGCTTAGATTCTTGATTGGAGGCTTATTTAAGGAACTAGAGCCAATTTTAGTTTTTTTAATGAAAATTTTTGAAATGATTCCAAATTAAGCTTAGATTCTTGATTGGAGGCTTATTTAAGGAACTAGAGCCAATTTTAGTTTTTTTAATGAAAATTTTTGAAATGATTCCAAATTAAGCTTAGATTCTTGATTGGAGGCTTATTTAAGGAACTAGAGCCAATTTTAGTTTTTTTAATGAAAATTTTTGAAATGATTCCAAATTAAGCTTAGATTCTTGATTGGAGGCTTATTTAAGGAACTAGAGCCAATTTTAGTTTTTTTAATGAAAATTTTTGAAATGATTCCAAATTAAGCTTAGATTCTTGATTGGAGGCTTATTTAAGGAACTAGAGCCAATTTTAGTTTTTTTAATGAAAATTTTGAAATGATTCCAAATTAAGCTTAGATTCTTGATTGGAGGCTTATTTAAGGAACTAGAGCCAATTTTAGTTTTTTTAATGAAAATTTTGAAATGATTCCAAATTAAGCTTAGATTCTTGATTGGAGGCTTATTTAAGGAACTAGAGCCAATTTTAGTTTTTTTAATGAAAATTTTTGAAATGATTCCAAATTAAGCTTAGATTCTTGATTGGAGGCTTATTTAAGGAACTAGAGCCAATTTTAGTTTTTTTAATGAAAATTTTTGAAATGATTCCAAATTAAGCTTAGATTCTTGATTGGAGGCTTATTTAAGGAACTAGAGCCAATTTTAGTTTTTTTAATGAAAATTTTTGAAATGATTCCAAATTAAGCTTAGATTCTTGATTGGAGGCTTATTTAAGGAACTAGAGCCAATTTTAGTTTTTTTAATGAAAATTTTGAAATGATTCCAAATTAAGCTTAGATTCTTGATTGGAGGCTTATTTAAGGAACTAGAGCCAATTTTAGTTTTTTTAATGAAAATTTTTGAAATGATTCCAAATTAAGCTTAGATTCTTGATTGGAGGCTTATTTAAGGAACTAGAGCCAATTTTAGTTTTTTTAATGAAAATTTTTGAAATGATTCCAAATTAAGCTTAGATTCTTGATTGGAGGCTTATTTAAGGAACTAGAGCCAATTTTAGTTTTTTTAATGAAAATTTTTGAAATGATTCCAAATTAAGCTTAGATTCTTGATTGGAGGCTTATTTAAGGAACTAGAGCCAATTTTAGTTTTTTTAATGAAAATTTTTGAAATGATTCCAAATTAAGCTTAGATTCTTGATTGGAGGCTTATTTAAGGAACTAGAGCCAATTTTAGTTTTTTTAATGAAAATTTTTGAAATGATTCCAAATTAAGCTTAGATTCTTGATTGGAGGCTTATTTAAGGAACTAGAGCCAATTTTAGTTTTTTTAATGAAAATTTTTGAAATGATTCCAAATTAAGCTTAGATTCTTGATTGGAGGCTTATTTAAGGAACTAGAGCCAATTTTAGTTTTTTTAATGAAAATTTTTGAAATGATTCCAAATTAAGCTTAGATTCTTGATTGGAGGCTTATTTAAGGAACTAGAGCCAATTTTAGTTTTTTTAATGAAAATTTTTGAAATGATTCCAAATTAAGCTTAGATTCTTGATTGGAGGCTTATTTAAGGAACTAGAGCCAATTTTAGTTTTTTTAATGAAAATTTTTGAAATGATTCCAAATTAAGCTTAGATTCTTGATTGGAGGCTTATTTAAGGAACTAGAGCCAATTTTAGTTTTTTTAATGAAAATTTTTGAAATGATTCCAAATTAAGCTTAGATTCTTGATTGGAGGCTTATTTAAGGAACTAGAGCCAATTTTAGTTTTTTTAATGAAAATTTTTGAAATGATTCCAAATTAAGCTTAGATTCTTGATTGGAGGCTTATTTAAGGAACTAGAGCCAATTTTAGTTTTTTTAATGAAAATTTTTGAAATGATTCCAAATTAAGCTTAGATTCTTGATTGGAGGCTTATTTAAGGAACTAGAGCCAATTTTAGTTTTTTTAATGAAAATTTTTGAAATGATTCCAAATTAAGCTTAGATTCTTGATTGGAGGCTTATTTAAGGAACTAGAGCCAATTTTAGTTTTTTTAATGAAAATTTTTGAAATGATTCCAAATTAAGCTTAGATTCTTGATTGGAGGCTTATTTAAGGAACTAGAGCCAATTTTAGTTTTTTTAATGAAAATTTTGAAATGATTCCAAATTAAGCTTAGATTCTTGATTGGAGGCTTATTTAAGGAACTAGAGCCAATTTTAGTTTTTTTAATGAAAATTTTTGAAATGATTCCAAATTAAGCTTAGATTCTTGATTGGAGGCTTATTTAAGGAACTAGAGCCAATTTTAGTTTTTTTAATGAAAATTTTTGAAATGATTCCAAATTAAGCTTAGATTCTTGATTGGAGGCTTATTTAAGGAACTAGAGCCAATTTTAGTTTTTTTAATGAAAATTTTTGAAATGATTCCAAATTAAGCTTAGATTCTTGATTGGAGGCTTATTTAAGGAACTAGAGCCAATTTTAGTTTTTTTAATGAAAATTTTTGAAATGATTCCAAATTAAGCTTAGATTCTTGATTGGAGGCTTATTTAAGGAACTAGAGCCAATTTTAGTTTTTTTAATGAAAATTTTTGAAATGATTCCAAATTAAGCTTAGATTCTTGATTGGAGGCTTATTTAAGGAACTAGAGCCAATTTTAGTTTTTTTAATGAAAATTTTGAAATGATTCCAAATTAAGCTTAGATTCTTGATTGGAGGCTTATTTAAGGAACTAGAGCCAATTTTAGTTTTTTTAATGAAAATTTTTGAAATGATTCCAAATTAAGCTTAGATTCTTGATTGGAGGCTTATTTAAGGAACTAGAGCCAATTTTAGTTTTTTTAATGAAAATTTTTGAAATGATTCCAAATTAAGCTTAGATTCTTGATTGGAGGCTTATTTAAGGAACTAGAGCCAATTTTAGTTTTTTAATGAAAATTTTTGAAATGATTCCAAATTAAGCTTAGATTCTTGATTGGAGGCTTATTTAAGGAACTAGAGCCAATTTTAGTTTTTTTAATGAAAATTTTTGAAATGATTCCAAATTAAGCTTAGATTCTTGATTGGAGGCTTATTTAAGGAACTAGAGCCAATTTTAGTTTTTTTAATGAAAATTTTTGAAATGATTCCAAATTAAGCTTAGATTCTTGATTGGAGGCTTATTTAAGGAACTAGAGCCAATTTTAGTTTTTTTAATGAAAATTTTTGAAATGATTCCAAATTAAGCTTAGATTCTTGATTGGAGGCTTATTTAAGGAACTAGAGCCAATTTTAGTTTTTTAATGAAAATTTTTGAAATGATTCCAAATTAAGCTTAGATTCTTGATTGGAGGCTTATTTAAGGAACTAGAGCCAATTTTAGTTTTTTTATGAAAATTTTTGAAATGATTCCAAATTAAGCTTAGATTCTTGATTGGAGGCTTATTTAAGGAACTAGAGCCAATTTTAGTTTTTTTAATGAAAATTTTTGAAATGATTCCAAATTAAGCTTAGATTCTTGATTGGAGGCTTACTTAAGGAACTAGAGCCAATTTTAGTTTTTTTAATTAAAATTTTAAAAGTGATTCCAAATTAAGCTTAGATTCTTGATTGGAGGCTTATTTAAGGAACTAGAGCCAATTTAAGTTTTTTAATGAAAATTTTTGAAATGATTCCAAATTAAGCTTAGATTCTTGATTGGAGGCTTATTTAAGGAACTAGAGCCAATTTTAGTTTTTTTAATGAAAATTTTTGAAATGATTTCCAAATTAAGCTTAGATTCTTGATTGGAGGCTTATTTAAGGAACTAGAGCCAATTTTAGTTTTTTTAATGAAAATTTTTGAAATGATTCCAAATTAAGCTTAGATTCTTGATTGGAGGCTTATTTAAGGAACTAGAGCCAATTTTAGTTTTTTAATGAAAATTTTTGAAATGATTCCAAATTAAGCTTAGATTCTTGATTGGAGGCTTATTTAAGGAACTAGAGCCAATTTTAGTTTTTTTAATGAAAATTTTTGAAATGATTCCAAATTAAGCTTAGATTCTTGATTGGAGGCTTATTTAAGGAACTAGAGCCAATTTTAGTTTTTTTAATGAAAATTTTAAAAGTGATTCCAAATTAAGCTTAGATTCTTGATTGGAGGCTTATTTAAGGAACTAGAGCCAATTTTAGTTTTTTTATGAAAATTTTCGAAATGATTCCAAATTAAGCTTAGATTCTTGATTGGAGGCTTATTTAAGGAACTAGAGCCAATTTTAGTTTTTTTAATGAAAATTTTAAAAGTGATTCCAAATTAAGCTTAGATTCTTGATTGGAGGCTTATTTAAGGAACTAGAGCCAATTTTAGTTTTTTTAATGAAAATTTTAAAAGTGATTCCAAATTAAGCATAGATTCTTGATTGGAGGCTTATTTAAGGAACTAGAGCCAATTTTAGTTTTTTAATGAAAATTTTTGAAATGATTCCAAATTAAGCTTAGATTCTTGATTGGAGGCTTATTTAAGGAACTAGAGCCAATTTTAGTTTTTTAATGAAAATTTTTGAAATGATTCCATATTAAGCTTAGATTCTTGATTGGAGGCTTATTTAAGGAACTAGAGTCAATTTTAGTTTTTTTAATGAAAATTTTTGAAATGATTCCAAATTAAGCTTAGATTCTTGATTGGAGGCTTATTTAAGGAACTAGAGCCAATTTTAGTTTTTTAATGAAAATTTTTGAAATGATTCCAAATTAAGCTTAGATTCTTGATTGGAGGCTTATTTAAGGAACTAGAGCCAATTTTAGTTTTTTAATGAAAATTTTTGAAATGATTCCAAATTAAGCTTAGATTCTTGATTGGAGGCTTATTTAAGGAACTAGAGCCAATTTTAGTTTTTTTAATGAAAATTTTTGAAATGATTCCAAATTAAGCTTAGATTCTTGATTGGAGGCTTATTTAAGGAACTAGAGCCAATTTTAGTTTTTTTAATGAAAATTTTTGAAATGATTCCAAATTAAGCTTAGATTCTTGATTGGAGGCTTATTTAAGGAACTAGAGCCAATTTTAGTTTTTTTAATGAAAATTTTGAAATGATTCCAAATTAAGCTTAGATTCTTGATTGGAGGCTTATTTAAGGAACTAGAGCCAATTTTAGTTTTTTTAATGAAAATTTTAAAAGTGATTCCAAATTAAGCTTAGATTCTTGATTGGAGGCTTATTTAAGGAACTAGAGCCAATTTTAGTTTTTTTAATGAAAATTTTGAAATGATTCCAAATTAAGCTTAGATTCTTGATTGGAGGCTTATTTAAGGAACTAGAGCCAATTTTAGTTTTTTTAATGAAAATTTTTGAAATGATTCCAAATTAAGCTTAGATTCTTGATTGGAGGCTTATTTAAGGAACTAGAGCCAATTTTAGTTTTTTAATGAAAATTTTAAAATGATTCCAAATTAAGCTTAGATTCTTGATTGGAGGCTTATTTAAGGAACTAGAGCCAATTTTAGTTTTTTTAATGAAAATTTTGAAATGATTCCAAATTAAGCTTAGATTCTTGATTGGAGGCTTATTTAAGGAACTAGAGCCAATTTTAGTTTTTTAATGAAAATTTTGAAATGATTCCAAATTAAGCTTAGATTCTTGATTGGAGGCTTATTTAAGGAACTAGAGCCAATTTTAGTTTTTTAATGAAAATTTTTGAAATGATTCCAAATTAAGCTTAGATTCTTGATTGGAGGCTTATTTAAGGAACTAGAGCCAATTTTAGTTTTTTTTAATGAAAATTTTGAAATGATTCCAAATTAAGCTTAGATTCTTGATTGGAGGCTTATTTAAGGAACTAGAGCCAATTTTAGTTTTTTTATTGAAAATTTTTGAAATGATTCCAAATTAAGCTTAGATTCTTGATTGGAGGCTTATTTAAGGAACTAGAGCCAATTTTAGTTTTTTTAATGAAAATTTTTGAAATGATTCCAAATTAAGCTTAGATTCTTGATTGGAGGCTTATTTAAGGAACTAGAGCCAATTTTAGTTTTTTTTAATGAAAATTTTTTAAATGATTCCAAATTAAGCTTAGATTCTTTGATTGGAGGCTTATTTAAGGAACTAGAGCCAATTTTAGTTTTTTTTATGAAAATTTTCAAAATGATTCTGAAATTAGCTTAGATTCTTGATTGGAGGCTTATTTAAGGAACTAGAGCCAATTTTAGTTTTTTATGAAATTTTGAAATGATTCCAATTAAGCTTAGATTCTTGATTGGAGGCTTATTTAAGGAACTAGAGCCAATTTTAGGTTTTTAAAATGAAATTTTCAAAATGATTACAAATTAAGCTTATTTTGATTGGAGGCTTATTTAAGGAACTAGAGCCAATTTTAGGTTTTTTAAATGAAATTTTCAAAATGATTACAAATTAAGCTTATTTTCTTGATTGGAGGCTTATTTAAGGAACTAGAGCCAATTTTAGGTTTTTAAATGAAATTTTCAAAATGATTACAAATTAAGCTTATTTTCTTGATTGGAGGCTTATTTAAGGAACTAGAGCCAATTTTAGGTTTTTTTAAATGAAATTTTCAAAATGATTACAAATTAAGCTTATTTTCTTGATTGGAGGCTTATTTAAGGAACTAGAGCCAATTTTAGGTTTTTTTAAATTTGAAATTTTCAAAATGATTACAAATTAAGCTTATTTTCTTGATTGGAGGCTTATTTAAGGAACTAGAGCCAATTTTAGGTTTTAAAAAATTTTTTAAAATGATTACAAATTAAGCTTATTTTCTTGATTGGAGGCTTATTTAAGGAACTAGAGCCAATTTTAGGTTTTTCAATGAAATTTTTTGAAAATGATTACAAATTAAGCTTATTTTCTTGATTGGAGGCTTATTTAAGGAACTAGAGCCAATTTTAGGTTTTAAAAAAAATTTTTCAAAATGATTACAAATTAAGCTTATTTTCTTGATTGGAGGCTTATTTAAGGAACTAGAGCCAATTTTAGTTTTTTTAATGGTTTTTGAAATGATTACAAATTAAGCTTATTTCTTGATTGGAGGCTTATTTAAGGAACTAGAGCCAATTTTAGGTTTTTAAATGAAATTTTCAAAATGATTACAAATTAAGCTTATTTTCTTGATTGGAGGCTTATTTAAGGAACTAGAGCCAATTTTAGGTTTTAAAAAATTTTTGAAATGATTCAAATTAAGCTTATTTTCTTGATTGGAGGCTTATTTAAGGAACTAGAGCCAATTTTAGTTTTTTTTTAAAAAATTTTCAAAATGATTACAAATTAAGCTTATTTTCTTGATTGGAGGCTTATTTAAGGAACTAGAGCCAATTTTAGGTTTTAATGAAATTTTCAAAATGATTACAAATTAAGCTTATTTTCTTGATTGGAGGCTTATTTAAGGAACTAGAGCCAATTTTAGGTTTTAAAATGAAATTTTCAAAATGATTACAAATTAAGCTTATTTTCTTGATTGGAGGCTTATTTAAGGAACTAGAGCCAATTTTAGGTTTTAAAATCAAAATGATTACAAATTAAGCTTATTTTCTTGATTGGAGGCTTATTTAAGGAACTAGAGCCAATTTTAGGTTTTAAAAAAATTTTCAAAATGATTACAAATTAAGCTTATTTTCTTGATTGGAGGCTTATTTAAGGAACTAGAGCCAATTTTAGGTTTTTAATTTGAAATTTTCAAAATGATTACAAATTAAGCTTATTTTCTTGATTGGAGGCTTATTTAAGGAACTAGAGCCAATTTTAGGTTTTCAAATGAAATTTTCAAAATGATTACAAATTAAGCTTATTTTCTTGATTGGAGGCTTATTTAAGGAACTAGAGCCAATTTTAGGTTTTAAAAATGAAATTTTCAAAATGATTACAAATTAAGCTTATTTTCTTGATTGGAGGCTTATTTAAGGAACTAGAGCCAATTTTAGGTTTTTCAAATGAAATTTTCAAAATGATTACAAATTAAGCTTATTTTCTTGATTGGAGGCTTATTTAAGGAACTAGAGCCAATTTTAGGTTTTCAAATGAAATTTTCAAAATGATTACAAATTAAGCTTATTTTCTTGATTGGAGGCTTATTTAAGGAACTAGAGCCAATTTTAGGTTTTAAATGAAATTTTCAAAATGATTACAAATTAAGCTTATTTTCTTGATTGGAGGCTTATTTAAGGAACTAGAGCCAATTTTAGGTTTTTAAATTGAAATTTTCAAAATGATTACAAATTAAGCTTATTTTCTTGATTGGAGGCTTATTTAAGGAACTAGAGCCAATTTAGGTTTAAAAATGAAATTTTCAAAATGATTACAAATTAAGCTTATTTTCTTGATTGGAGGCTTATTTAAGGAACTAGAGCCAATTTTAGGTTTTTCAAAATGAAATTTTCAAAATGATTACAAATTAAGCTTATTTTCTTGATTGGAGGCTTATTTAAGGAACTAGAGCCAATTTTAGGTTTTTCAAATGAAATTTTCAAAATGATTACAAATTAAGCTTATTTTCTTGATTGGAGGCTTATTTAAGGAACTAGAGCCAATTTTAGTTTTTAAATGAAATTTTCAAAATGATTACAAATTAAGCTTATTTTCTTGATTGGAGGCTTATTTAAGGAACTAGAGCCAATTTAGAGGTTTCAAATGAAATTTTCAAAATGATTACAAATTAAGCTTATTTTCTTGATTGGAGGCTTATTTAAGGAACTAGAGCCAATTTTAGGTTTTTCAAATGAAATTTTCAAAATGATTACAAATTAAGCTTATTTTCTTGATTGGAGGCTTATTTAAGGAACTAGAGCCAATTTTAGGTTTTAAAAATGAAATTTTCAAAATGATTACAAATTAAGCTTATTTTCTTGATTGGAGGCTTATTTAAGGAACTAGAGCCAATTTTAGGTTTTTAAATGAAATTTTCAAAATGATTACAAATTAAGCTTATTTTCTTGATTGGAGGCTTATTTAAGGAACTAGAGCCAATTTTAGGTTTTAAAATTTTGAAATGATTACAAATTAAGCTTATTTTCTTGATTGGAGGCTTATTTAAGGAACTAGAGCCAATTTTAGGTTTTTAAATGAAATTTTCAAAATGATTACAAATTAAGCTTATTTTCTTGATTGGAGGCTTATTTAAGGAACTAGAGCCAATTTTAGGTTTTAAATTTGAAAAATTTTCAAAATGATTACAAATTAAGCTTATTTTCTTGATTGGAGGCTTATTTAAGGAACTAGAGCCAATTTTAGGTTTTAAAAATTTTCAAAATGATTACAAATTAAGCTTATTTTCTTGATTGGAGGCTTATTTAAGGAACTAGAGCCAATTTTAGGTTTTTAAATGAAATTTCAAAATGATTACAAATTAAGCTTTTTTCTTGATTGGAGGCTTATTTAAGGAACTAGAGCCAATTTTAGGTTTTAAAAATCAAAATGATTACAAATTAAGCTTATTTTCTTGATTGGAGGCTTATTTAAGGAACTAGAGCCAATTTTAGGTTTTTAATGAAATTTTCAAAATGATTACAAATTAAGCTTATTTTCTTGATTGGAGGCTTATTTAAGGAACTAGAGCCAATTTTAGGTTTTAAATTTGAAATTTTCAAAATGATTACAAATTAAGCTTATTTTCTTGATTGGAGGCTTATTTAAGGAACTAGAGCCAATTTTAGGTTTTAAAAATGAAATGATTACAAATTAAGCTTATTTTCTTGATTGGAGGCTTATTTAAGGAACTAGAGCCAATTTTAGGTTTTTAAAAATCAAAATGATTACAAATTAAGCTTATTTTCTTGATTGGAGGCTTATTTAAGGAACTAGAGCCAATTTTAGGTTTAAAATGAAATTTTCAAAATGATTACAAATTAAGCTTATTTTCTTGATTGGAGGCTTATTTAAGGAACTAGAGCCAATTTTAGGTTTTTAAAATGAAATTTTCAAAATGATTACAAATTAAGCTTATTTTCTTGATTGGAGGCTTATTTAAGGAACTAGAGCCAATTTTAGGTTTTAAAAATCAAAATGATTACAAATTAAGCTTATTTTCTTGATTGGAGGCTTATTTAAGGAACTAGAGCCAATTTTAGGTTTTAAAAATGAAATTTTCAAAATGATTACAAATTAAGCTTATTTTCTTGATTGGAGGCTTATTTAAGGAACTAGAGCCAATTTTAGGTTTTAAATGAAATTTTCAAAATGATTACAAATTAAGCTTATTTTCTTGATTGGAGGCTTATTTAAGGAACTAGAGCCAATTTTAGGTTTTTCAATGAAATTTTCAAAATGATTACAAATTAAGCTTATTTTCTTGATTGGAGGCTTATTTAGGAACTAGAGCCAATTTTAGTTTTAAAAATGAAATTTTCAAAATTGATTACAAATTAAGCTTATTTTCTTGATTGGAGGCTTATTTAAGGAACTAGAGCCAATTTTAGGTTTTTCAAATGAAATTTTCAAAATGATTACAAATTAAGCTTATTTTCTTGATTGGAGGCTTATTTAAGGAACTAGAGCCAATTTAGGTTTTTAAAATGAAATTTTCAAAATGATTACAAATTAAGCTTATTTCTTGATTGGAGGCTTATTTAAGGAACTAGAGCCAATTTTAGGTTTTAAAAATGAAATTTTCAAAATGATTACAAATTAAGCTTATTTTCTTGATTGGAGGCTTATTTAAGGAACTAGAGCCAATTTTAGGTTTTTCAAATGAAATTTTCAAAATGATTACAAATTAAGCTTATTTTCTTGATTGGAGGCTTATTTAAGGAACTAGAGCCAATTTTAGGTTTTAAAAATGAAATTTTCAAAATGATTACAAATTAAGCTTATTTTCTTGATTGGAGGCTTATTTAAGGAACTAGAGCCAATTTTAGGTTTTCAAATGAAATTTTCAAAATGATTACAAATTAAGCTTATTTTCTTGATTGGAGGCTTATTTAAGGAACTAGAGCCAATTTTAGGTTTCAAATGAAATTTTCAAAATGATTACAAATTAAGCTTATTTTCTTGATTGGAGGCTTATTTAAGGAACTAGAGCCAATTTTAGGTTTTCAAATGAAATTTTCAAAATGATTACAAATTAAGCTTATTTTCTTGATTGGAGGCTTATTTAAGGAACTAGAGCCAATTTTAGGTTTTTCAAATGAAATTTTCAAAATGATTACAAATTAAGCTTATTTTCTTGATTGGAGGCTTATTTAAGGAACTAGAGCCAATTTTAGGTTTTTCAATGAAATTTCAAAATGATTACAAATTAAGCTTATTT
>PYHX02000421.1:0-28233 GCA_004302925.2 Cochliomyia hominivorax
ATTAAGAGAGTTATTATTATGGTCGCAAACTCTTTTAGTTTGAAGATGATTTAAGCAAAATTTAAATAATTTAGTAAAAAAAATCAAATCATTATTGATTTTTGAAGCTCAAATCGTTTATTCGGTAAAGGGTCTTTTAACTTTTATCTATATACGTCAAATTAGTTGCATATATTTAAGGCAGTTAATAAAATAATTCTGCCAAATTTTAGTAGAAATAGTCTATATTATATTAGATACCGGGAAAGAGCCTTATATAAAAGCTAGGTCAACTGATGGCCCCATTATAGCAAATTGAATATATGTGGAAATTAAAAAAAATCGGGCCTATATGACACACTGATAATGGGTTGCATCAGAATTGTACATGATATAGCCTATATCTCTTTTTCATTTATACGATTTAAATATTTTTTAGTTAAGTGATGTAAAAGATATGAATGTTGTCTATTATGATTAAATTCTGTCCAAATACCACTAATTTTTGTTGAAAAATTAAGAACCTTCTTCTCCTGAATTTTGAGGTTGCCGCAGGCAGTGTTACCATTGGCGGGCAGTGTTACCATTTTTCAACTACCTGAGACTTTTTGTGTACCTTTTCCAATTACCACTTGTTTAATTTTCGCCATAAAACATCTTAAAATATGATTAATTTGGCTAACAGGACATATCAATCATTTTTTCACAATTATGGGTGAAAAATATAAAATTTTATTAATTCATTTAAATTCATCCAGCGTATTTTTGCGACATATGTTGCGGCAATCAGCGGGAAACAAAGCAAAACTATCAAGAAGTGTTAATTGTGGTTAAATTGAATCTATTATGTTCTGTAAATTTTCTTTTTAATCGCAACATTTTTTTTTTCAAAAACCGACTTTTTTGCAAATTTTTGAAAAATCTCAACGGTAACACTGGTCTCCTATATCGATTTTGTTTTACTTTTTGCTGATATAGGAATAAGATCTATTTAGGACAATAACAAACAACCTGGTCAAATTTCATTGAATTCGCGAAAGTTGAGAATGTGTCCAACAAAACAGAGGTTTTAGATAATTCCTTCTTGGCAGTACACACGAAATGATAAAGTTAATAACCCTCTGCATTATTTACCGCACATTTTGCAATAAACCTTGTATTAGAAGGTCTATTAGTTTTTTAGTAAGGTTACTTTGTAAAAGATAAATTTTGTGTTAAGTTGTTGTATTTAATCAAAATGAATGACCGAGACAAATATGTGATATAATTTTGGAAAAAAAAATAAGTAGAAATAATTGTGCCTCCAAAAAAAAAAAAAAAAAAAAACTGTAAACTAAAATTGACTACAGTGGACGTCCAGTAGTACGACTACTCTATAAAATGAAATAGAGGGACATTTTTTTAATCGATAGTGCGAACGCTGGTTTTTGTTTACGTATGAGTCGTGTTTAATAATGTTTCTGTTGCGATCATCCACGTTGGAGAAGTTATTGTGAAATTCTTTCTTTTATATGTTTATATGTGTGTGTGTAACTAGATAAATCCCATGCGTTCGTTAGAAAACCGTTTAGACATAATTGTGGTGAATTTAAAAAATAAAGAATTCACTTTTCGAGTGGTTTTAAGCACAGAGAAAATTCCATATTAAGGCCGGTGGAGAACAATTAAAATGTAAAGTTGTGGAGCTGCATTAAAAATTTTACCATGGTCAGTTTTGTGCCAGTGACAGTTGTTTAAAAAATTGAAAAAAACTTTATGGAATACAATTGTTAAAGGAGTTAAAAAAACTTGTAACATCCATTAATAAGTTAGCGTCTACCATTACGAATCATGGGCAATCAAATGATGAATTTTTGAATGCGGATGAATTCGGTCTCTACTGGAAAGCATACAAAACATATGTTAACAGTGGAGAAACATCTACTCCAGGAAGAAATTTGTCAGAGAAGAGATAAACATTTTTAATGTGTGTTTATGCCCTGAAATAATATAAATTAATTATATCTTGTTTCATTATACAGTTTTTAATAAAAAAATGTTTAACACTATTTAAATCAACATCCGTTCGCATATGTCCTTCATTCCAACCTTCACACATTCGTTCACACCTAACTCCGAATTTTCGCACTAATACGAAAGGACCTGACACCTATATAATTTTCTGGTACTGACCGGACGTCCACTGTATATGGATTTAAATTACAGATGAATATTAAATGGAGAAAATAAAAAAAAGTAAAATTGAATTTTAAAAAAACATTAAAATTATATTTTTTGTTAATCATTCAAAAAGATGTCTGGTATTAAAAATAATTTAATTGAATAAAAATATTTAAACATAATTTCGCTGTTAAAAATAAACGAATTTTTGTTCACTTTTTATGAATTTTCGATAAATGAAAATTTTATTATTGCACTAAAATATTTATAAAAAAAAGATATCTTTCGGAAATTTTGCTATTCTTACATAAATAAAATATTTAAAAAAACTATTTATTATTAAAAGAATTGTTTTATTCTCAAAATTGTAAAGAAAAGTCCCTAAAATGGGATTTTAAAAACTTTTTTGGTATAAAGTCCACATTAATTTTAAAAAAATACGTTATTATTAAAAATATAAATGGGTTTTAAAACTATATTATGTTTCAGGTTTTTGGATTTTAGATGGGTTTAATTTTTTTTCTTTTTTGATAGAATATGAGACAATTTCGATGGAGACCCTTAAGGGTTTAAGAAATTAAAAACATCGATCCTTCAATTTTAAAACCTTTTTTATTTTTTTTTTTTTTTTTTTTTTTATTTTAATTGGTATTTACAACACAAAATAATTGTTTCCATATTAAGAAAAAATTTCATATTAGACAAAGTATTGAGAAAAACTTTAATTTATATAAAAGGAATTTTGGCTAAATTTTAGCTTTCCAAGACAATTGAAACTGAAATACAACAAGGTCTTCTGATCGTAGAGCAAATATTTGAAAATGCCTGTTAAATTAATGTTGGTAAACAACTTCACAAAAAAGTAAACTTTTTTATATTGGCCAATTTTGAATAAGGCAGGTTATTGCTCCAAGTTTCTAAGTAAAAAATTCGAATAAACTAATCCAAACAAATGATTTTTCAAGAACTGCTTAAAATCTTCAAACATAACTTTGAAGATCTGCACCTCACTCCTTAAATAAAATGGAAAATACCTCTACAACTCTGACCCTATTTGTTTAATTGAAACCATTTAATTAATTTAGTCCAAAATTTTAATAAATTAAATGATGAAGAAATTATATGAAATTTGAATTCGTAGAGTTTTCAAGAAATCTGTAATGATAATGTTTCATTCTTTGGGTTCAATTCTCGTTTAATTAATTTTTAAAACAAAAAAATATTTTTACAAAAATATTAGATCTTTCCATTTTCTCCGAATGTGTGATGTACAAATTGAACTGTATTTTTATTAAAAATAAATATTTATATTTCAAACAACATTTTTCTATTTAATTTAAAAAATAAGAAATTTACAAAGAAATATAATTTCCGGTGGAAATAAAAATATTTCGATTTTATATCAATTCGTTTGATTGGGTAACACTTTTTTAGGAATGTTTCCTGACTATTGACTAATGTTGTGACTTATCTTAGCCACAAACCTTCCGGTGTCACAGACAATTAAAATTATAACAAAATAATAAAAAATAATTATAAGATGTTTTGTATGTAAAACAACTTATTGAAATAAAAATAATTTCAAGATTTTGGAAAATGTTAATTTTCTTATAAAAAAATTAAATTTTTAGTGATACATATTATTCACAAACAGACAAGAATTAAAATATACTTTTAGTGAAAAGATTTCATTTTATTAAAGAAATATATTATTAAGAAACCCATTTATACCTACAAAAGCTAAGAGGATTTAAAGCCTTTAAAGTTTCTTTACAAAAATTATTGAATATATAAACCTTTCAACATCAAACATTATGGGATTTATACTAATATATTTGGGTAAATAGTTCTATTCATAAAGTTCTTTTTGCCAAAGAAACGCTTTAACAAATTAGAAATGATAATTAGAGTTTCTCATTAGATTAGAAATTCATTAACTACCTCTACTAGATTCCTTCGCTTATTTATTATTTTACGAAAAATGGTTTGCATCTCTACTAATTAAATATTCTTGTTTTTAATTTTTTCCGATTTTCTACCTTTTTCAATATTTTGCCTTTAATTTTTTACCTTTAGCTTTAACTACATTTTATTCCAAATTTTATTCCAAAAATTTGATTTCTTGCCAATTAATTTTAATTAAATTGAAATATTTAAACCTAAATTTCATTTTTTCAATTGAAATTTTCAATAAATGGTGCTGAAAATTATAAATCAAATTTAGATTTTATTTCCAAAAAAAATTAAAATGCTTTTCACTTCAATTAATATTCAATATTAAAATAGTTTCTTTGACTAAAATTTAGGAGTTAAGATTTTTTTTTTTAATTTAAAAAATTTTTGTTAAAATGCATTTTTATAAAATGAGAAATAACCTCCCTTTTATAAATTATGCCCAAAATATATACTTTCGGTCGATAATCTTATGAAATATATAAAAAAGTTATAAATAAAATAAAGTACTAAATTAATTTATTATAAACATATTTGGGGCCAAAATTTGAATTAAAATTTTATTTAATAATTAAAATCGCAAAACTCTCAGAATTTTAAGATTCCATTTAATTACTTTAATAAAAACTGAACTTTAATTTATCCTCAATAAGAATTGCAGCAAATTTTATTTATTATATTGAAGTCACAAACCTTTGAAGAACTATCTGTCTCTAAAGTCGAATTTTTTACAATTTAAGGAATTTAGGAAATAAACTTGTTCTATTTTTAATGTTTATCGTTCCTAAAGAAGTTTCACTAACTGTCTTTACTAACCAGCAATAATTTTTTGGTACCCAACAAATATCGAAATGGATTAAAGTTATCATGTGATGCGAAATCTCTCAAAATAATATAAAATTTCTTATAAGATTGTGGTATTCACTAACTTCCTTCACTAAATTGTTGATTTACTAACAGGGAAATAAAAAAATGAAAAAACTGTGAAAGTTATTATAGACACAAACCATTTGCTCACTATTCAATATAAAGTAAAGCAGGCCTGAATTCTTAGTTTTTCTCATTTTCTGTTTTTACCATCTTTAATTTGGTCAAGGAGACAAACACAAATACAACAAAAATGCACACGAACACTTTACTTAACAAACATGGCGGAACGAAGAAATGAAATTTGTAAATTTTTATTTTCCGGAAAATTTAATTGAATAACATTTTCCGCGTAAATTAAACACTTTTATTTCACTTATGAAACGTTTAACTTTAGTTTTCACTTATTTTCAAAACCGCTTAACTAAATTTTATTTAATTTTTCCAATTTAAATTAGACCGTCTAAGGTTTCACGTCCGAACGCGACGACAATTTCTTATTAGACTAATGGAAGAGGAAAAGAAGTAAGATAATTAAAGAATGTTAGAGTTGCCATTACGTTTAAAATAGAAATGTTTGAGGGTATTGAAAATTAACTCGGATGAAGTAATAATTTTAAAAAATTTACTTTTTATTAAAATGATTAGATTTTTTTTAATATTTTTGATCAAAAACTTTTGAAATGAGGATTTATTTATTTTTTCCATTATTGAATTTTTAAGAAAAGAAAATTGAATAAAAATTAACTTTGCGCAAAAACTGTGAATATTTGGTGAAAAATTAAATTAAGAGAAAAGCTGACTTTTGTTAAAGAAATTTTTTTTGAAAATTTAACTTTTGTTGAAAAATTGATTATTTTCTTTTTTGATAAGAAATGCAATTAATTGAAAAAAATGTTTGACTATTAAAAATTCATTTTTATTTTTGAAATTTCATTTCGAAACTTTATAATAATTTTCTTCTGTTAAAAGAATTTCTAGCAAAATTTTTATTAAAAAAATTACTAAATTTATTATTTTAAGAAAAATATATTTTTGTAAACGACTTATTTCTTTATTAAAAAATTTTTTTCAGTAAAAATAACTTTAGCAAAAAATTTAATTTTTAGGGTGAAAAAATATTTTTTTTTTGTGAAAACTTTATTTCTTGTAAAAATTTTAATTTTTTTGTAAAAAAAATTATTTGTAATAGACTTTTTAGTAAAAAAATGTCTCTTTAATTATTATTATTATTATTATTATTATTATTATTATTATTATTATTATTATTATTTTTTTGTAAAAAAAATGGTGAAATATTTTGATTAGTTTTTTGGTAAAAAAAATATTAAAAAAAAAATTGATTTTTTATGATAAATTTAATTTGTATAGAAAAATTTACTTTTTTGTACAGAAATATTTTTTAGTGAAATATTTTTTAGTGAAAAATCAATCATTTATTTTTTTGTTAAATTGTTTATTTTTAATGAAAATTAAAATTAATATTTTGTATAAAATTTTCGTTTTATAGTAAAAAATTTTTTATTAGTGAGAAATTAAATTCGTTTGTAAAAAATGTAATTGATTAGTGAAAAATTTAATTTATAATAAAAATTTGAAAATTTTTAAAAATATTTTTTTGTATTAAAAAATTGTTTTTTCAAGGATTTTTTTTTTTTGGTTTTTTGTAAGAAAAATGTTTTGGTGAACATTTGATTTTTTCAATTTATTTTTTGTTGAAAAAATATTTTTTAAGTGAAAAATCGATTTGTTGAAAAACAGAAAATGTTACTGTTAATTTGTTAGTGAAAAATTGAATTGTTTAGTAAAATATTAGGTTTTTATTAAAATTTTATTTTTTAGTAAAAAAATGAAATTTTAGTAAGAAATTTTATTTGAAAAATTGTAGTTTTAGTCAAAAATTTAGTTTTTTTTTTTTTTTGTAAAAAGTTGAACTTTTTAGTGAAAAATTAAATTTTGTAATAAAAAATTTTATAATGAAATTTTTAGTGAAATCAATTTCTTTGGGAAAAATTAATATTTTTAGTGAGAAATTAAATTTAAAATTGTAAACGAAAAATTTAATTGTTTAGTAAAAAATTGGATTTTTAGTAAAAATTTAATTTAATAAATTAAAGGTATAGTAAAAAACTTAAGTATTAGTTAAAAATTTATTTTTGCAGTGAACAATTAAATTTTTTTTGTAAAAATGGGTTCTTTTAATATAAAAGACTTATTATTATTATTATTATTTTTTTTTTTTGAAAAATTATAGTCAAATGGCAACATTATTAGATATTTTAACTATTTTTTATAATATAAAGTTAGAGTAGATACAATATTGAAATGTAAGGCCGCTTAAAGCTTTTTAAAATTTTAATAAATTTTTAATCAAAATTTAAACAATTTACGAAGGAGCCGCAAAATATCGAAATTTATTGGAGTTAATGAAGTCACAAACCTTTCAAACTTCAAAAGCTTTGAGTCCCTATTAAATACTAAAAGGAAAGTGAAATTCAAGAAATAAGAAATTAATATAAAATAAGTATTAAATAATATTAACTAATTTAGTTAATAAATAAAAATGGATCAAATTGAATTTAATTTCCATTTAGAAACAAATAAAAATAATCTAATTTGAATTAAAAGTTCTTTTCTTAAAGATTTTTGAGAAAGAAAAGCTTTTAGGGTTTGAAAAAAGTTGCTGAAAATGTCCTATTAGATTGTTGAGTTCACTAACTTCCTTCTCTAAATTATCACTCTAATAAGGAAATCCACTAAATTTATCACAGACACAAACCTTTTCCCAAAATTCGATATTAAGTAAAACATGCCTGTTATTCGTTTTTTCTTATTTTCTACCCTTTTCACTTCGTTTACCATCTTTAATTTGGACAAACAGACGAATACTAATACAACAAAAATGCGCACGAACACTTTACTTAACAAACATGGCGGAAACAATGAAATGAAATTTGCAAATTTTTATTTTCCGACAAATCGACGCAATTAACATTGTTCGCGTAACTTAAACACTTTTATTTCACTTATTAAACATTTAACTTTAGTTTTCACTTATTTTCAAAACCGTTTAACTAAATTTTCTTTAATTTTTCCCATTTAAATAAGACCATCACAGCTTCACATCCGAACGCGACTAAATGGAAGAGGAAAAGCAATAAGAGTATTAAAATATGTTAGAGTTGCCATTATATTCAATTTTAACTATTATTCAGGGGACGTTAATAAGGAATAAGCCATATTTATAGGTTAAAAAAATAATTTCATTTTTTAAAAAACTTTTGTAAACTTTTGTGAAATATTGTAAAATTGCAAACTCCTAAATTTTAGTAAAAAAAATACAATATGAAATTCTTGAAAATACAAAAATGAATATACAGAACAAAACTTGAAGCAAAATCATCGTTGAAGACAAGGTTGATTTGACATTGACTAAATTTTCTTTATTCAGTTAAATTTAAGCGTTTTTAAGTTTGGAATGAAAAAATTTGATACATATAAAATTACGTTAAGTTGTAAAATTGAACAGAAGAATAAACCTGAATTGATTATGAAACAATGTTGAATTTTATTTTTTTAATCTATGAAGCAAATCATAAAGGCATAAATGTTTCACTGATAAGAAATGTTAATTCCACATTGTTTCAATTTTTTTTTATTTTTTTAGTTTCTTCCTTAAATTTTTACTACTTAAAAGTAATTCAAACTGAATGAAAAAATAATATTGTTTACAATTAACTATGTTCAACGTTGATTTTACTTCAAGTTTCTTCTATGTGAAGGAATGGTTTTTTATTAAAAACTTTAATTTAAAAATGCTAAGATTATTAAAATGTGATATTTTTTCGCAAAAGTTTTAGAAAATGCATTTTTGGTTATTTAAATACAAAATTTAAACAAAGAAATTTAATTTTTGATGAAGAATTAAATCGTTTACAAATAATGATATTTTTGTTAATAAATATGTTTTGAGAAAAATAAATTTAGGGAAATTTTTATAGCAATTTTGTAAAAAAATGAAATTTTTGATTAAAAATTTAATTTTTGGAAAAATAAATAAATTTTACTACAAATAGAATTTAATAAGATTGAAAAATATTAACTTTTTATGAAAGCAAAGAAATTGGAATAAAAAATACTTAAATTTTTGATAAAATATTTCAATTAATATTTATTTTAAAATGGATTTTCTTAAATTAAAATTTAGAAAAAAATAGAATAAATAATGGAAAGTTATTCAATATTTTAAATTTTTTTTTAAATATTCCTTTATAAAAATGGCATCTTAAAAAAATACTTCCTAAAAAAAACAATGTTTAATAAATTTTTATAAAAAATAAACAAAAGAATTTTTTCTTTTGATAAATATTTTATAGAATAGGATTCTTTTTTAATAAGAAAGAAACTTCTTTTTATAAATTATACTCAAAATATATTTTCGAATATTTGATAATCTTATAAAATGTAACAAATTTTATTTATTATACACCATTTGGATCAATATATGATTTACGGCAACACTATTAAAATACATTGTTAGAATTCATATAAAAGAAAATTATAATATTTTCATGTAGTTACGAACAACTATTGAAAATAAATGGATTAATAACTCACAAATCTTTCAAGAACTTTTTGTCTCTATTTACAATTTAGGAAATTTATGAAATTAATTAGTTCCTAATTTAAAGTTTATCATACCAAAAAATAACCTTACAGAGTTTAAAATTTATTTGGAATGTCACTAACTGTCTTAACTAACCAACAATAATTCCTTAGTGCCCAACAAGTATCGACATGGATTAAAAAAACATATTATATTCACAAACCTTCCACTTTTCTAATGTTTCAGGAACAGTTTTCTAGTTCTCTAATAAAAATCTAATATTAATTAATCTCTCATCAAAATTTATAATACCTTATTAGATTGTGGTATTCACTAACTTCCTTCACTAATTTACTCTTAATAAAATGAAAATCTACTAAAGTTATTAAAGACTCAAACCATTTACTCACTATTCGATATTAAGTAAAACAGTTCTGTTTTCTTACTTGTTTCTCATTTTCTACCACTTTTACCTGTTTTTACCATCTTTAATTTGGAAAAGGAGACAAACACAAATACAACAAAAACGCGCACGAACACTTTGCTTAACAAACATGGCAGAAACGATGAAATGAAATTTGCAAATTTTTAGTTTTCGGCAAATCGACGCGAATAACATTGTTCGCATAAATTAAACACTTTTATTTCACTTATTAAACGTTTAACTTTACTTTTCACTTATTTTCAAAACCGTTTAACTAAATTTTCTTTGATTTTTCCCGTTTTAATTAGACCATCTACAGTTTCACGTCCGAACACGGCGACAATTTCTTATTAGACTAAAACAGAGCTGGAAAATTCAATGTTATGTTAATTCCGCCATGTTGTTTTTTGGAAAAGGCTGTAATGAAATGTGATGTTATATTACATTTTAAAATTTGTTATTGTGAATAAAGCAAATTTTTTAAAATTGATTTAAAGATGAATTTAAAAATTTAAAATAAAAAAGTTGACAGTTTTTCTCAAATATCATTTAACAAATTAAACAAAAAAATCGAAAAAATTAACATTTTGGAATAATCAACTAAAATAAAACATAAATTTCATTTAAAATAAATTAGGCAATATTTTACCATACTTTCCCGAAATTTTGATTGAAAAATATTATAATTTTTATAATTACAGTAGACTACCAAATTGGAACTGTACCAAAATAAGATTCACTCATTTCAAAATGTGGGGATTTTTGGTTAATTAAAGTCATTTTAGAAGGCAATGATGAAATTAAAGACAGAGATTGAAAAATTCTTAACACGCTTTTTATTAAAATTTTTAAACCAATTATTATTAGATTTATTCTGTTCAAGTTACCCTTTCAAAACATGTCAGTTATTGTTAATCTGATTAAAAAGAGTGAACAGAAAAAACTGTATGCTAAAATTATTAAATATTTTCAAGAAAATCCAACTTGGTCCTACAAAAAAATGACCAAGCAACAGTACCGGGAGAACTTTTCCGTTGAAAGGAAAAGTAGTTTAGGTAGAATAAATGGGAAATGGACAGAGCACGTAAAGTTTTCAAAAAAATATTCTAGCTGCATAATGGATGACGAAAAGTATTTTTTGACAACTTATTCGCAATTTCATAGTTAACAATTTTATGTTAATGATGCACGAGGAAATGTTTATAAAAGGTTTGGGATCCAAAAGCACTCAAAATTTCCCAAAAAAAGTTCTTAATATGACAGGCATTGTGCAGTTGTGACAAAGGAATGTGTACAAAATAGACTGCTTCCATTCATAAGACTTTATAATGTGTCAAGTTATTTTTGGCCTGACTTTTCATCTTGTCAATATTTTAAATAAATCCAAGAGTGGTAGAATAACATTAAAGTGTATTATTTATATCCAAAATTTGGTAGATTTTAAATGGAGAGCAATTTTTTTGGAAACTGAAATAAATTAAATCACATGAAGAAAAAATTAAAATTTTAAGTTGAGTGTCTTAATTTTTGTTAACATATATGTATGTTATGCATTTTTTGATCTCGCTCCTTAGAACATTTGAGACGAAATAAGGTGTTTGTTATTGTATAAGAATTCATATGTATTCTTCCATTCAATTCTTAAAGCATTGCAATTGTCTAAAAATTAGGTTCTTTCATTTAGTTATTTTTTTAAATGTTTAAATTCATTGATAAAAATATAAAAAGGTGCATTTTCGATTTATATAAAATATGTTAATTTCGGATATTTGTTAGTTAGGTCTTTTGCATATTCAATTATAAACATTTTATTTATATTCTAGACCTTGAACTTTAATTTTAGTAAAAAAAAACTTAAGTAAGAACAACATAGAGAGCCAGAATAAATGTTTGATAAAAATTACAAAATTTTATTTATACTAAAATTAAGGATTATTTTCGTGTTATTTTATTGATTTGAATAAAAACTACATTCCTGCTAATTATTTTTTATAAAATTTATAATTATCATAAATCAGTTATTGAATAAAAATTTAATTTTTTATTTTTAAATTTATGTTTTAAAACAAAATAAATAAATAATGTATACAAATTCTAAAATAAACATGTCTGCCTAATTAAAACATATAAAATTTATGTTTCCCATCGCTGAACCTAAGGAGAAGATAAATGATGCAACAGGTGATAAAGTTCATTAATTGGTTTTTGGAAAAGAAAAGAATGAACAAAATGGAAAGGGAAAATAGAGTTGCCATTATAAAGATAAATACTTGAATTAAGCGGAAGCAATAAAAATTTAATTTTAATACAAATATGGAGAAATATTAAAGTAAATATTTTTGTATTTAATAAATTAATTATTTTTTAAAATAATTAATGAAATTTGAAAATATAATTGCATAATAAAATTAAATTAAAAAATAAATAAAATATTTAGGTTAAACAAAAAGTTGTCTGGTGATAGAGCTCGGTATTACAACGGTCCATAATAATATATTATTCCTGCCACTGTACAAAATATATTTTAGTTGTTTATAAATGAAACCAAATTTAATATGTGCAGCAGCTGTCAAAATAATAGCACATGCAACATCTTCGATGCTGGTTTGTGTTTTTGTTCATGAAATTTTTTGTCCACTATTTTATAGTGCCGTTATTTAAAATATATTCCCTGAGAAAATAAATGCATATTAAATTAACACGAGTGTTAAACCATGTTAAATAATGTATAGTTGCTTCTGTAATGTAAAATTAACAAAGTTGTCAAGAAACGTGTTATTAGATTTTAAATAATCGGTTGATCTAAACACTCAACTTCAGAAAAGTGTGAACTTATTAAAAATTATGGTTCTGTGAACAAACTTATGGCGAAATAAGAAATATTATTAGGTAATCAAACAAAGTGATTAGAAATACCTCAACCTACAAATTAAAAGTAGGGAGTCGTAGAGGAAAAACTGTGGCGACACCTTTAATGATTCATTGTATATTGCGTTAAATAAAAAAGGCGATATTTATCTCAGCTACAGGGATTTATAAAGACTTATATCTATCAATAAGTACTGAAAGGAGGAAAGAAGGCTTAGGAAATACAATTAGAAATCCCATGGACCATAAAAAGTCTCCATCTTAACTGCTCCATATGTCTCCAATAGAATAAAATTTGCGAGTAGTATTCTGTGGACAGAAGAGTATAAAATATTTTTATTTGTAAGGAGTCCTCTTTGCAAGGAATATAATAAAGAATTTACAACAAAAACTTTTAAATACAATGGTTCTAATATTATGGTATGGAAGTGATTTTCGCACCATACAATTATGTAGAGTAAAATCTATTTTTTCTATTTTTTTTTTTTTTTTTTTTTGTAAAAACTGAAATTTTTATTAGATTTTTGGTTTTGAAATTGAGCTGTTACTTGATTGAAAATATTTTTGGAAACCATTATTCCGAAATTTTTAATTTATTTAAATTTGAAAATTTTATTAAAAGTATTATCTGACAAAAAAACAATTTTTTTTAAATTGTACCGCAAGTACCCGGTTAATAATAGTTTGTAAGTTTATTGCAAATCATAATTCTAAAAAGAAAATGTAGAGATTCCCAAAAACGAACAGTTTTGAAAAAATTACTCAAAAATAAAATATTATGAAAAAACATAAAAGTCATAATATCTCCATAGTATAATACCCTTTCTCATTACATATGTATACAGTTATCAGAGACATAGTTTATTTTACTCTAAATGGGAAAAAAGAAGTAAAATTTATACTTTATATTTAAAGAAGATATTCACATTCGCGAGATAATGAGATTTACATAAAAAACATTTTTCCAAGAAAAAAACTTTATGAGAAGCTAACAAAAGTTAAGAGCTTTGTTTTTTGCCTCTAATTAATTGTGCAATCTCGTATTTTTTGTCATCAATTACTGAGTCCTTTTAATCACTTCAATTGTCTTAAATTTGTTTCCAGTATTTTTAGTATGATTTGATGATTAATAATTATTTTCGGCCCTGATAAAAACTATTAATCAAGTTTTTAATTAGAACATAATTTTTTAAACAGTTTCTTTTCTTAATTATTTAAATTAGTTACATGAATTCATTTAAAACATTCTCATCTTCAACTTTAATAATTTTGAACTTTTCCCTTAAAACCTTTCAATATGAAATGTAATGGCAACTCTAATATACTTTAATTCTCATACTCGTTTTCCTCTTCCATTAAGTCTAATAAGAAATTGTCGTCGCGTTCGGACGTGAAACTATAGATGGTCTAATTAAAACGAGAAAAATTAAAGAAAATTTAGTTAAACGGTTTTGAAAATAAGTGAAAACTAAAGTTAAATGTTTAATAAGTGAAATAAAAGTGTTTAAGTTACGCGAACAATGTTAATCGCGTCGATTTGCCGGAAAATAAAAATTTGCAAATTTCATTTCATCGTTTCCGCCATGTTTGTTAAGTAAAGTGTTCGTGCGCATTTTTTGTTGTATTTGTGTTTGTCTCCTTGTCCAAATTAAAGATGGTAAATGAAGTGAAAAAGGGAAGAAAATAAGAAAAAACGAATTACAGGCATGTTTTACTTAATATCGAATTTTGGGAAACGGTTTGTGTCTGTGATAAATTTAGTGGATTTCCTTATTAGTGTGATAATTTAGAGAAGGAAGTTAGTGAATTCAACAATCTAATAGGAAACTTTCAGCAACTTTTTTTCAAACCCTAAAAGCTTTTCTGTCTCAAAAATCTTTAAGAAAAGAACTTTTAATTCAAATTAGATTATTTTTATTTGTTTTTAAATGGAAATTAAATTTTATTTGATCCATTTTTATTTATTAACTAAATTAGTTAATATTATTTAATACTTATTTTATATTAATTTCTTATTTCTTGAATTTCACTTTCCTTTTAGTATTTAATAGGGACATAAAGCTTTTAAAGTTTGAAAGGTTTGTGACTTCATTAACTCCAATAAATTTCGATATTTTTCGGCTCCTTCGTAAATTGTTAAATTTGATCAAAAATTTATTAAAATTTGGAAAAGCTTTAAGCGGCCTTACATTTCAATATTGTATCTACTCTAACTTTATATCATAAAAAATTAGTTAAAATATCTAATAATGTTGCCATTAGACTATAATTTCGACTAAATTGGGTTTTAGACAAATTTTATTTTTTGTACCATAAAACATTTTAAATTTAAAATTGTTGTTTTTCACAAATAATAATAATAATAATAATAATAATAATAATAATAATAATAATAATAATAATAATAATAATAATGATAATTCATAATTTATAAAATTAACTCATTATTTCTGCTAAAAGTGGAATTTTCTATCATAAAATGAATTTTTATAACTTTAAAAATTTTGTAAGTAAATAAAATTTTATTTTTATTTTCAACTTCAAGAAATTCCGTTTATTATGGGACATATTATTTGAAATTCAAAATTTACAAAATTCTCTAAAAATTTAATTAAAAAAAAACTAAATTTTTCACAAAATTAATATTTAACTAAAAATTAAATCTTATTTTTACAAAAAAAATGGATTTTTTACTACAAAAATTGATATTTAATTTTTACTATAACTTTAATTTGAATAAAATTTTTACTAAAAATCCAATATTTTACTAAACCATTTTTCGTTAACAATTTTAAATTTAATTTCTTACTAAAAAATATTATTTTTTTGCAAAAATATTGATTTTTTGACTAAAAAATTTTATTACAAAATTTAATTTCTCACTAAAAAATTCAACTTTTTACAAAAAAAAACCTAAATTTTTAACTAAAACTACAATTTTTGAGATAAATATTTTTACTAAAATTTTGTTTTTTTAATAAAAAATTAAATTTTAATTTAAAACCTAATATTTAACTACACAATTAAATTTTTCACTAACAAATTAACAGTAACATTTTCAGTTTATTCAACAAATCTATTTTTCACTTAAAACATTTTCACTAGAAATATATATTTTATAACGTAAATTTTTCAACAAAAAATAAATAAAAAAACCAAACTTTCACCAAAAGACCTAATTTCTCAATAATTTTTCTTACGAAAAAATCCATAGAAAAAAAAAAACAATTTTTTAATAAAAAATATTTTTAAAAATTTTCAAATTTTAAATAAAAATTAAATTTTTCACTAAACAATTCTTTTCTTTTCTTTTCTTAAAACGAATTAAATTTCTTATTAAAATATAAATTTTTTACTACAAAACATAAATTTTATACAAAATATTAAAATTTTCATTAAATAAAATTAAATAAAACTTTTCACTAAAAAAATATTTCTTTACAAAAAAGTAAATTTTTCTATACAAATTAAATTTTTCATTAAAAATTATTTTTTTAATATTTTTTTTTTAACTAATCAAAAAATTTCAATAATTTTTTTTACAAAGAAAATATAAGAGACATTTTTTTTACTAAAAAGTCTATTGCAAATAAAATTTTTCACAAAAAATATTAAATTTTTACAAGAAATAAATTTTTCACTAAAAAATTATTTTTTCTCTATATAAATTAAATTTGTTGCAAAAAAGTTATTTTTAACTGAAAAAATACTTTTTACTAATAAAATAAGTCGTTTATATTTTCTTTCTTAAAATAAATTTCTTAAAATAAATAAATTTAGTAATTTTTTTAATAAAAATTTCGTTAAAAATTCTTTTCATCATTTTAATTTTAAATTTTACCTACAGAAGAAAATTATTATAAAGTTTCAAAATGAAATTTCAAAAATAAAAATGAATTTTTAATAGTCAAACATTTTTTTTTCAATTAATTGCATTTCTTATCAAAAAAGAAAATAATCAATTTTCAAAAAAATTTCTTTAACAAAAATCTGCTTTTCTCTAAATTTAATTTTTCAGCAAATATTCACAGTTTTTGCGCAAAGTTAATTTTTATTCAATTTCCTTTTTTAAAAATTCAATAACTTATTATGGAAAAAATAAATAAATCCTCATTTCAAAAATTGTTTATCAAAAATATCAAAAATCAAATCATTTTAATAAAAAGTTAATTATTTAAAATTATTACTTCATCCGAGTTAATTTTCAATACTTTCCCTCAAACATTTTCATTTTAGACGTAATGGCAACTCTAACATTCTTTAATTCTCTTACTCCTCTTCCTCTTCCATTTAGTCTTATAAGAAATTGTCGTCGTGTTCGGACGTGAAATCTTAGACGGTCTAATTTAAACGGGGAAAATTAAAGAAAATTTAGTTAAACGGTTTTGAAAATAAGTGAAAACTAAAGTTAAATGTTTAATAAGTGAAATAAAAGTGTTTAAGTTACGCGAACAATGTTAATTGTGTCGATTTGCCGGAAAATAAAAATTTGCAAATTTCATCTCATCGTTTCCGCCATGTTTGTTAAGTAAAGTGTTCGTGCGCATTTTTTGTTGTATTTGTGTTTGTCTCCTTGTCCAAATTAAAGATGGTAAATGAAGTGAAAAAGGGAAGAAAATAAGAAAAAACGAATTACAGGCATGTTTTACTTAATATCGAATTTTGGGAAAAGGTTTGTGTCTGTGATAAATTTAGTGGATTTCCTTATTAGTGTGATAATTTAGAGAAGGAAGTTAGTGAATTCAACAATCTAATAGGACATTTTCAGCAACTTTTTTCAAACCCTAAAAGCTTTTCCTTCTCAAAAATCTTTAAGAAAATAACTTTTAATTCAAATTACATTATTTTTATTTGTTTTCAAATGGAAATTAAATGTTATTTGATCCATTTTTATTTATTAACTAAATTAGTCAACATTATTTAATACTTATTTTATATTAATTTCTTATTACTTGAATTTCACTTTCCTTTTAGTATTTAATAGGGACATAAAGCTTTTAAAGTTTGAAAGGTTTGTGACTTCATTAACTCCAATAAATTTCGATATTTTTCGGCTCCTTCGTAAATTGTTAAATTTTGTTTAAAAATTTATTAAAATTTGAAAAGCTTTAAGCAGCCTTACATTTCAATAATGTATCTAATCTAACTTTATATCATAAAAAATTAGTTAAAATATCTAATAATGTTGCCATTAGACTATAATTTCGACTAAATTGGGTTTTAGACAAATTTTATTTTTTGTACCATAAAACATTTTAAATTTAAAATTGTTGTTTTTCACAAATAATAATAATAATAATAATAATAATAATAATAATAATAATAATAATAATAATAATAATAATAATAATAATAATGATAATTCATAATTTATAAAATTAACTCATTATTTCTGCTAAAAGTGGAATTTTCTATCATAAAATGAATTTTTTATAACTTTAAAAATTTTGTAAGTAAATAAAATTTTATTTTTATTTTCAACTTCAAGAAATTCCGTTTATTATGGGACATATTATTTTAAATTCAAAATTTACAAAATTCATTAAAAATTTAATTAAAAAAAAAAAAAACTAAATTTTTCACAAAATTAATATTTAACTAAAAATTAAATCTTATTTTTACAAAAAAAAAAAATGGATTTTTTACTACAAAAATTGATATTTAATTTTTACTATAACTTTAATTTGAATAAAATTTTTACTAAAAATCCAATATTTTACTAAACCATTTTTCGTTAACAATTTTAAATTTAATTTCTTACTAAAAAAAATATTGATTTTTTGACTAAAAAATTTTATTATAAAATTTTTCATTACAAAATTTAATTTCTCACTAAAAAATTCAACTTTTTACAAAAAAAAAAAAAAAAAAAAAAAACCTAAATTTTTAACTAAAACTACAATTTTTGAGATAAATATTTTTACTAAAATTTTATTTTTTTAATAAAATATTAAATTTTAATTTAAAACCTAATATTTAACTACACAATTAAATTTTTCACTAACAAATTAACAGTAACATTTTCAGTTTATTCAACAAATCTATTTTTCACTTAAAAAATTTTCACTAGAAATATATATTTTATAACGTAAATTTTTCAACAAAAATAAATAAAAAAACCAAACTTTCACCAAAAGACCTAATTTCTCAATAATTTTTCTTACGAAAAAATCCATAGAAAAAAAAACAATTTTTTAATAAAAAATATTTTTAAAAATTTTCAAATTTTAAATAAAAATTAAATTTTTCACTAAACAATTCTTTTCTTTTCTTTTCTTAAAACGAATTAAATTTCTTATTAAAATATAAATTTTTTACTACAAAACATAAATTTTATACAAAATATTAAAATTTTCATTAAATAAAATTAAATAAAACTTTTCACTAAAAAATATTTCTTTACAAAAAAGTAAATTTTTCTATACAAATTAAATTTTTCATTAAAAATTATTTTTTTAATATTTTGTTTTTTTTTTTAACTAATCAAAAAATTTCAATAATTTTTTTTACAAAGAAAATATAAGAGACATTTTTTTACTAAAAAGTCTATTGCAAATAAAATTTTTCACAAAAAATATTAAATTTTTACAAGAAATAAATTTTTCACTAAAAAATTATTTTTTCTCTATATAAATTAAATTTGTTGCAAAAAAGTTATTTTTAACTGAAAAAATACTTTTTACTAATAAAATAAGTCGTTTATATTTTCTTTCTTAAAATAAATTTCTTAAAATAAATAAATTTAGTAATTTTTTTAATAAAAATTTCGTTAGAAATTCTTTTCATCATTTTAATTTTAAATTTTACCTACAGAAGAAAATTATTATAAACTTTCAAAATGAAATTTCAAAAATAAAAATGAATTTTTAATAGTCAAACATTTTTTTCAATTAATTGCATTTCTTATCAAAAAAGAAAATAATCAATTTTCAAAAAAATTTCTTTAACAAAAATCAGCTTTTCTCTAAATTTAATTTTTCAGCAAATATTCACAGTTTTTGCGCAAAGTTAATTTTTATTCAATTTCCTTTTTTAAAAATTCAATAACTTATTATGGAAAAAATAAATAAATCCTCATTTCGAAAATTGTTTATCAAAAATATTAAAAATCAAATCATTTTAATAAAAAGTTAATTATTTAAAATTATTACTTCATCCGAGTTAATTTTCAATACCCTCAAACATTTCCATTTTAAACGTAATGGCAACTCTAACATTCTTTAATTCTCTTACTCCTCTTCCTCTTCCATTTAGTCTTATAAGAAATTGTCGTCGCGTTCGGACGTGAAACCTTAGACGGTCCAAATAAAACGGGAAAAAGTGTAGAAAATTTATTTGAACGGTTTTGAAAATGAGTGAAAACTAAAGTTCAAAGTTTCATAAGTGAAATAAAAGTGTTTAAGTTACGCGAACAATGTTATTCGCGTTGATTTGCCGGAAAATAAAAATTTGCAAATTTCATCTCATCGTTTCCGCCATGTTTGTTAAGTAAAGAGTTCGTGCGCATTTTTGTTTTATTTGTGTTTGTCTTCTTGTCCAAATTAAAGATGGTAAAAAGATTGAAAGGGGTGGAAAAAGGAAAAAAATAAAAACACGAATGTTTCACTTAATATCGAATTGTAGGAAAAGGTTTGTGTCTAGGATATATTTAGTAGATTATCATATTAATGTGATAATTTAGAGAAGAAAGTGTGTGAAGTCAACATTCTTAAAAGCCATTCTTTTCAAACCCGAAAAGCTTTTGTTTATCAAATGTCTTTAGAATAAAACTTTGAAGTCAAATTAGAATTTTCGTTTATTTTTAATTAATAATCAATTTTTATTAACTAAATTATTCAACATTTAGAATATATAAAATTCTAAATTCTTAGTTCTTGAATTTCACTTTCCTTTTAGTATTTAATATGGACATAAAGCTTTCGAAGTTTGAAAGGTTTGTGACTTTATTAACTTCAATAAATTTCGATATTTGTTTGATTCTTAATAAATATTTAAATTCTAATTAGAAATTTATTTACATTTTGGAAAGCCTATAAGTTGTCTTACGCTTCAATATTGTATCTACTCGAAGTTATTTTCATACAAAAGAGTTAAAATTGTAATAATACATTCTGGCAGTGTTGCCATAAGATTATATTTCTGTCTAAACTGGGCACAATAAATTAAATGATATAAATATAAAACTTAATTTTTATTTATTATCAAAATATAATATTCTTAAAAAAACTTTTATTTCTAAAAAATTAATATTCATTACCAACATTTTTTAATTTGATTTCGGATCAAAACTTTTAATTTTTGTTATAAATTCCTTCTTTACCTTAACATTAAGTATAAACTCTTTAATCAGATATGTATAAAAAATATAGTTTTATTTTTGATTTTTATTTTCCATCAAAAATTATAAAAATTACAATTTCATTCTAAAACTAAATTTATCATTCAAAGAATTTCAATAAACAATTTGGCTCAACAAAATTTTCAACATTTTAAAAAAATTCAAATTTACTCTTTTAATTTTTCACTTCAAAATTTTTCTAACAAAAATAATTGTTTTGTTTTATTGTTTCATTTTAAAAAAATACTATTTAAATTTTCATTAAAAATTTAAAATTTTCATTAAAAAATTAAAAATTTTCATAATAAAATTTTCATTAAAATACTCAATTTTTCACTAAAAATTCAAATTTTCAATAAAAACTCAATTTTCCAATTCAAAAATTTTCTAAAAAATTAGATTTCCTCATATTTTTATTGAGTCGTTTTTTTACAAATCTAAACTTTTAATTATTAAAATTTTGTCTAAAAATAACATTTTTAATAAATTAAATTTTTCAAAATTTTTAATTATTCAAATTTTGTTTGAAAATTTTGAAAATTTTGTTTTTATTAAACTCATTTTTAATAAACTTAACTTTATTTTCATACTTTCACTTAAAAATTCAAATTTTCACTAAAAATTCAGTATTTCAAAAAAAAAAAATCACTAAAATCAGTTTTTTAACAACAAATAAAATTTTTCTACAAAAATTCAATTTTTTTCTTCAACACTTTACTAAATAACAGCATTTTGTTTACTAAAAATTCTTTTCTTCTAAAATATTTTATTTTTAATAAAACATTTATATTTTATATTTTATTCTCGATAAATAAGTTTTTTTCATAAAAACAAAAATAATAATTTTTCTAAAAAAAAATCTTTTTTATATTTAATTTTTCGCCTAAACATTTTAGTTTTTTGCCATTTTTTTAACAGAAATACTTTTTCTTATTTTAATGAATTAAAATTAAATTTTACATTTCACCAAGTAAAATTTAATTAAAATATTTAATTATTTATTAACGAATTATTCAGTAAAAGTTAATTTTTCGCTTAAATTTTTTTCTGAATAATAAATTTTTCACTTACAAAATTAAATGTTACTTTATTTTTACCAATAACAGACATGTATTTTAAAATTTTATAATGTCATATTCACAATTTCAAAAATACATTTTTTTAATAAAAAATACTAAATTTTTTAACTTTTTGTTTTTTTTTTTATTATTTTTCTAAAAAAAAATTTGACAAATTTAAGGAAATTTATCAAAACTTTAATAAAAAGTAATTTAAAATTATTACTTCATTCAGTTAATTTTCAATACTTTCCCTCAAACATTTTCATTTTAGACGTAATGGCAACTCTAATATACTTTAATTCTCTTACTTCTTTTCCTCTTCCATTTAGTCTTATAAGAAATTGTTGTCGAGTTCGGACGTGAAACCTTAGACGGTCTAATTTAAACGGGGAAAATTAAAGAAAATTTAGTTAAACGGTTTTGAAAATAAGTGAAAACTAAAGTTAAATGTTTAATAATTGAAATTAAAGTGTTTAAGTTACGCGAAAAATGTTATTCTAGTCGATTTGACGAAAAATAGAAATTTGCAAATTTCATTTCATCGTTTCCGCCATGTTTGTTAAGTAAAGTGTTCGTGCGCATTTTTTTGTTGTATTTGTGTTTGTCTCCTTGTCCAAATTAAAGATGGTAAAAAGATTGAAAGGGATAGAAAAAAGGAAAAATAAAATCAAAAATGTTTCACTTAATATCGAATTGTAGGAAAAGGTTTGTGTCTTGGATAAACGTAGTAAATTTTCTTGTTACAATGATTTGAAGTACATATTAGTGAAGGAAGTTTGTGATGTCTTTAATGTATTAAGATAACTGAAATAACTTCTTTTTAAAAAAACAAAAGCTTTAATTCGTCAATAATAATTTAAAATATTCATTTTCCGTTTGAATGTAGTTTTAAAAGGTTTGTGTACTTAATAAAACTAATCTCTAAACTTCACGATATTTTTTAGATTCAGGGTTCCTAAAATCTTTTGATTTGCTATCCAAAACTTTATTTAGTAGTATTCATTTTTTGAAATTTTGTTATCCATTTTTTTAAGATTCGTCCATATTCTGACAATTACGAAAAAATAAAATTTATTTAAAAATCAATATTAGTTAATGGTTAAAATTTATAAAAAATAATTAATAATATGTAATATTTAATAATTAATTATAGTAATAATAATTATAATAATAATAATAATAATAATAATAATAATAATAATAATAATAATAATTAAAAAATAAAAAAATTAAATACAAAAAATTTCAATATTTAAGAAATGCAATTTTTCACAAAATGTTCTGTTATAATTTTCTAATTAAATGTTAATTCATATTTTAGTTACTTTTAGAAAATTTTAAATAAAATTTATTAATTATTTTTTAGAAATCTACGATGGTTTCGAATAAATATAAAAAGTTTTCTTTTCACCAAATATTTCAATCTTTTTGAATTTTTTTATATTTTTTAAATAAAAATTTAAAATCATCTTTCATCATTTTTTAGAAATCTGTGATCGTTTCGAATGAATATAAACATTCTTTTTTCAGTAAAAAAATTCAATATTTTAGAAATGCAATTTTTCCAATCTTGTTATTATTATATAATAAAAATTTCAATTCATCAATTTTAAAATTTTTAATTTATTTAAAATTATAAATAAAATGTTTTCATTACTAGTAAATGTAATTTTTCTCCAAAAATTTTTTTTATATTTTTTTAGCAAAAATTTCAAATTATTTGAAAAAATTTAATTAAATTTTTCAAATTTTAAAAAATCCTGAATGAATGTTATCTTTTCACCAAATAATTCAATATTTTATAAATGTAATTTTTCTTCAAATTTTCTTTTTTATTTTATTTTAACAAAAATTTCAATTAATATTTTATTTTTTTAGAAAGCTTAAAAAAATTTAAGAATAAATATAAAAATTTTTCCTTTTCACAAAAGATGTCAATATTTTATAAAGCAATTTTTCTCAAAATTTTGTTTTATAATTTTCCTATAAAAATTTCGATTTATTTTGTATGTTTTTTAATAAATTTTCAATAATTTGAAATATAATTTTTTACAAAATTTTTACAATATTTTGCTTGTAAAAATTTTAATTTATAATTCTTAGGAAATTTTAAATAAACTTTTGTCATTTAGGAATCTTCGATCGTTTCGAACATATTAAAATCATATATATTTTTATAATTTTTTCATGTAATTTTTTAACAAGAATTTGTATTTTTTTCTTATCAAAGATCTGAATTTTACAAAAATTTTCAATAATTTTAATTTTTACTAAAACGTGAATGTGAAATAATAAAAGAAAAAAATTAAATTTTATAAATTAAAATTTTACTGTGGAAAAGTGAAAAAAAAAATAATTTGTCTCCAAAAATAATATTTATAAGACGACCATATTTTGCTTTATTGCAAAAAAATCATATTAATATTTTTTTGTCAAAAATTATTTTTTCCTGTAAATTCTAATTTCTCCTACAAAAAAATCTTTTTTATCAAAATTTGTCATTGGCTATATAGTCCATTATTTCTTCAAAAATCTAATCGTTTCTATTGAAAAAATGCATGATTTTATATATTTAACGTCTTTATATATTTAATATATAAAACATCAACTCACCTTTATTTTGCAGAAAATCACTTCATATGATGTACATTTGAAAAAGTTCTCTTTAATATTGCACTTGCAATACTCTCTCTCTTTCTAACATTATCTTATCCTCTTTAGCTTTATTAAGCATTTTTAATTTTGAACCCAAAATTTAATTTGTTTATTCTTGATTGATTTGAATAAAAACAATTTTAAGGCGAATTCAAATATTTTCGAAATAAAATCAAAAAAATATTGTGACAAATAAATAAAAGTGTTTTTAGAAATAATAAAAGAAAAAAAAATAATTTTATAAATTCAAATTTTACTGTGGAAAAGTGAAAAGAAAATTGTTAAAATTATTATTATTTTTTTAATTTTTTTTTTTTTTTTTTTTTTTTTTTTTTTTTGTAAAATTGTTTGTTTTTTTTTAATTGTTCTTTTTACAAATTTCAACTCTTTATAGCAGAATTTGCATTATTGTAATTCTCTTTATGTTCTCAAATTTATTAATTTCAATTCTCTTACATTTCATTATAAATTCATTTTCCAATTAGAATACAAATCGAAATTATCCAACCGGGTGCTCTTTCGAAAATTTTATACCCTCCACCATCACAAGTGGTGAAGAATAATTATATTTCATTTGGTATGTAACACTAAAAGGGAATCATCTAAGTCGCTTTAATGTTTAAATATATTATTGCATCAAATCAAAATCTGAGTCGATTAAGCTTTGTTCTGCAATGATTTCTTTTTAAATCCAGCAGTATATTAAATCGTATAGATCGAAATCTGAGGAAACCACTGAGTGTAAGCGAAGATCTTTTGAAAAATTGTCAAGTAAAGTTTAACAATTAAAATCGGTTTAGTAGAAAATATATTACAGACATAAATCTTATGGCATATAAATTATTCCAGTGTTGTATTTTAGAAAAAATTTCATGTATTGTAAGCGGTTGTGAGTGTATACGTGAGTGTTTATTTATGAAATGTATTCATATAAAAATATTCACTTCTCACGCATTTGTGGTTTTGGCTTTAAAAACATCATGTGGGCTATTGCTTGAACCCGATTTTCTATCAACGGACAAGTTCTTCTGGTGTTGTTTAATAATATTGGAAACAGTTTGACGCAGACCTTTGAATGCTTGCAAACTTTTTGTAGGACCAAGTTAAGTTTGGTTGGAAATATTTAATCATTGGCCACTCAATGTTTTCATTTATTTAATATTAAATATATAAACTGACTTGATCAAAAAAATCAAATAATATTTAGGTTAATTGCTTTCGAGAATAATGGTATTCAAAATTTTCCGATCTCACTTCATAATTCAATTCCTTTTAGACAAGTTGGAATCAGAAAAATAATTTATAACAAATGCGAAATTAATAAAAATTAATATAAAAAATAAATAAAATTGTTCTCTCAATAACATAATACGAAATTATCAAATTCCATCAATTTTGCTCTAAAAATGTTATATTTTCTTAAAAAGAGTATTTTGTGTACATATTTACCAAATCTCTTTAATCAAATTGCATTTAATAACTGTCTCTCTCTTCATAAATTGCACTACTGTTACTCTCTTAATGTTATCACTTATTTACATTAATTTAAATTCTCTTGCATTTCACTGCATGTTCATTTTCTAATTAGACAAGCTTGAGCCAACATCGTTATTAAAAGTTGCCAAATTGATTTTAATAAAAATAATATAAAACAATTTAAAAAATTAATAAAAAATTACAACAACTAATTAATTAAGTGTTTACTACCATAAAACAACAAAAAATTATAAAATTTCATAAAATTTATGGTGTAAATAGCGAAAATAAAAATTTGCAAATTGAAATTTTCCTAAAATGGCGTAACTTTCTTAATGTATTCGTTGTCGACTAAATGCATGTTTGAGTTTGTTGTTCGTTCGTTCGCTTTTTTACTCGTTCGTTTCGTCGCAGGTATAAGGAAAAATAATCGAGTGTAAGTGAAAGTATTAAATATTAATAAAAATAGAAAGGTTTTATTAAAAAATAAAAATGGCAAAAAATAAAAAAAAATAATAAAAAAATAAAGAAGAGGAAGATAAAAGAAGAGAAAGAAAAAATAAAATCTATGGCCCGTTTAATATAAAATATATGTTTTATAACATAAATTAGAAAAAAATCAATAGAAAAAAGTAAAAATAATTAAAAATTAAAGTTAAAGAAAATTAATGAAAAATAAAGTGCGGTTCGGTTTTTTATTCGCTGTCGTAATTCGTTCGGTTTGCCGGTTATTTTAAAAAATATCGGGTGTTAGTGTAAGTTATAAAAGTAAGTTATAAAAGTGTGATAAAAAATAAAAATGAAAAAATAAAAATAAAAATAAAAATAAAAATAAAAAATATATAAAAAATTTTAATTTTTTATATAGAAAAATGTAAATCTATGGCCTGTTTTAAGAAAATATATAAAAAAGTGAAAAGTGAATAAAAAATGAGTGAAATTAAAAAGTAATAGAAATGTTAAAAATGAAAAAGTAAAAAGTGAAATAAGGAAAGTTGTGTTTCCAATTCGTATCTACTCGTTATATGATCGTTCCGTTTCATCTTTTGTATTAACTCGCACGATTCGTTTCGGTTTCTCAATCGTATTTACTCCTTCGATTCGGTTCGGTTAGTCGTCGGTGAAATATTGATAAGTTGCATTTAATTTATATTAAATGCACAGTTATGCCACATCGTTATTCAAGGTAAGTGATTTTGAAATAAAATGTTTTTTTATTAATATATTGATTCCAAGATATTTTGACTTCCGATCACTTAATAATTTAATTAAAATCTTTGTAAAAATATTATAAAAACATAGAAGGAAGTAAAAACTTTGTTTCGTTCTCCGGTAGTTTTTGAGATATAAATACCTGACGTTTCAGGTATATATAATGTATTTTAAAAATATGTGTATCATTTTGATGACCCTTAAAGAGACTTATCCAATTTTTATACTCTCTACAACTTTTAGTGGGGATGAGAGGAAATTAACTTTGTGATTCCTTGTGCAACTCAAAGAAGGAATCACCTAAGACCCCGTCAAGTATATATAAGTATTCTTGCGTCATATCGAAATCTGAGTCGATTTTTTTCAGTAACGAAGTAGGTTATAGAGATATAGATACCAGACGTTTCAGGTATATATAATGTTCTTTAAAAATATGTGTATCATTTTTGATGACCCTGAAGAGACTCATCCAATTTTTATACTCTCCACAACCTTTAGTGTCGATGAGAGGAAATTAACTTTGTGATTCCTTTTGCAACGCAAAGAAGGAATCATCTAAGATCCCGTCAAGTATATATAAATATTCTTGCGTCATATCGAAATCTGAGTCGATTTTCAGTAACGAAGAAGTTAT
>PYHX02000422.1:0-24973 GCA_004302925.2 Cochliomyia hominivorax
GCAAAATTATACGAGGGTCGGTCCATTATTTCTTCTAACTCTTTATAATACCCTTCAACAAAAATTCATTTTAAAATGCATATATTTCACATAAATGTTAGTGTCACAATAATGTAAAGCACAATTGAGAATAAATCAGAAAATAAATTATATGAGGGTCGATCATTAATTGTTCGTAACTACAATTTGTAGCCAACATGTGTGTGAAAAGTATAATATAGTCGGACTTTTACCGACTATAATATCTTTACTTGTTTATGGAAGCAAAATTATGATGAATAAAGAGTGAGATCAAACAATTCTTAACATACATATATGTTAATAAAAACTAAACTTACTTATAGTTGTAATTATTTTATTTGATTGAAATTATTACAATTTACAAAAATAATAAATAAATAAAAAATATATTTATAGATTTAATCACTGGTGATGAAATTTTTAAACCTTTTTCAAAAAACCTTTTATTAAAGTTATACAGTGCTTTCTGGCATTTTGCTCGAAAAGGCAGTTCATCTCCATTTATAATCTACCACACTTTTGGGACGCATTTTTGTAATTTTCAATTCTCTTTAAGTAGAATCCAAGTCTCTCTACTGGCTTTAGCTCCGGGCGGTTTAAAGGAATCTGGCTATCTTTGTACAAATACCACATTATTGTTTTTGTAATACTAAAAATCTTGTTTAACAACTGCATATTGTTTGCCATAAATAAAACTTTTTGGAAAATTTCTTCAAAATTCCCTTGAGCATCAGATATATAATATCTATGTATATATATTATTCATCATACATTATGCAGCAAGAATATTTTTTTAGAAAACTTGATTGCATTTTTCGTGCTCCGTTTTCGACCTCATTATGTTCAGTAGTGTTCCTGTTCATCTTTACGTACCAAATAGTTCGAACAATGAGCTATCCGGGCTGCTTTCCTACCGATGTTTCGGGAGCTCTTTCGAAAGAAGCATCATGTCGATCATTGCTTTAAATAATACTTGGGTTAAAAATTCTAATGAATAAAGTGTGTTAAGAATTTGTCAATATAACTCCTTATTGCATGTTCCAGCAAGATAGTACTGCGATACATGTTCCGAAAGCAGCATATCTTAATTGGACTGGCCGTCTTGCAATTCGAACTTAAATGAACTGGGAGAACTTTTGAAGATATATGGCCCGTAAAACTTTTTTTAAATAATGTCCCAAAACAAAGCATATTTACAACTATAATTAAAGCCAATTTGGGAGGTAATTGATTCCGATCTTCTTAAGAATCAATGTTCAATGAATCAATGTTCCTAACTTTGAGGTAATCCACAACAAAGAGTCATCCATCCGTTATTAATAATGCTGTAGGGATTGATAAACTTAAGTGCGTTTATAGAAAATACTACTGTATGAATATCTATCGGAAGAAATCTACATCAAATAAAAATACTTCAGTCTGGTCCATTTTAGTTCTTTATGTGATTGTGAAATTTCAATTATTAATAATTATAACAAAAATAATAATTTAAATTCACTTAAGTCGTCGAAATAGTTTATTTACTTAATTAAAATAGTAAATTAAATTAAAAAATAAAAATACCAAATTAAAAATAAAAATCCCCCCAATTATTTTTATATTTTTCTTAAATCATAAAAAAATTCCCACTTACAAACTGACCGCTACTTGAGTTCCAAGTATTTGGGTATTTTGTATGTTGACCCAGCCAGTTGAAGTATTTTTCTTGTCTATTTTTTTCAAGAATTTTTAAAACTAAAAACGTATTTAATGTTAAAAATAAATTTCTGTAGAGAGTTATTTTTTGTTTTTTGCTCTTTTCATAATTTTTTTATTTATTTTTATTTTTTGTGCTCAAAAACCCAGTAGCACATGTTGTATTGCTGTTCTCTTTTTTTTTTTTTTTTTTTTTTGTTGTAAAACAATTTTTATATCACTTTTTTTTTCTTTGTGTAAAAGTTTGTATGGGGGTTCCCTCTCTTGAAGCCACCATCAACCCATTAACTCAAACTCGAACAAAAATATTTTTACAGAAACAAAAAAAAAAAAAAAAAAAAGACAAAAAAACAACAACGATATTCAGGTAGAAAACAAAAATATAACCTTTTGAAAACAAATAGCGCACAAAATATTCGGGTAAAATGTTTGTTTGGTTTTCTGTTGTACTAAAGACTGAACCAAAGAAAAGTTAATGAAAGAATTTGAACTAAACTAGAACTGAACAAGAACTGAACTAGAACTGAATTAGAACTAAACTAGAACTGAACTAAAGCTGAAGTAGAACTGAACTAGAACTGCTACTAGAACTGAACCAGAACTAAACTAGAACTGAACAAGAACTGAACTTGAACTGAACAAGAACTGAACCAGAACTAAACTAGACTGAACAAGAACTGTACTAGAACTGAACCAGAACTAAACTAGAACTGAACAAGAACTGAACTTGAACTGAACAAGAACTGAACCAGAACTGTACTAGAACTGAACAAGAACTGTACTAGAACTGAACCAGAACTAAACTAGAACTGAACAAGAAACTGAACTAGAACTGAACTTGAACTGAACCAGAACTAAACTAGAACTGAACAAGAACTGAACCAGAACTAAACTAGAACTGTACTAGAACCGTACTAGAACTGAACTAGAACTGAACTGGAACTGAACTAGAACTGAACTAAAGCTGAAGTAGAACTGAACTAGAACTAAACAAGAACTGAACTTGAACTGAACTAGAACTGAACCAGAACTGAACTAGAACTGAACCAGAACTGAACCAGAACTAAACTAGAACTGAACAAGAACTGAACTAGAACTGAACCAGAACTGAACCAGAACTGAAACTAGAACTGAACAAGAACTGAACTTGAAACTGAACAAGAACTGAACCGTTTTAGAAACTAAAGTTAAAATTAAGTAAAAACTTCATTCCGAAATTTGTCTTTTTACAGGATTTTTGTCCCATCTATAACACAGACATTTTCCTGATTTTTGAGAGGGGCTTTCGGTAAAAATGAATTAGAAACTAAGCTAGAAACAAAACCAAAAACTACTATAAATAAATAAGAAACTAAACTGGAAACTGAACTAGAAACTGAAATAAAAAGGTGAATTAGACACTGAAGTAGCAAAAAAAGTAGAAGAAATTGAAACAGAAACTCAATTAAAATAGAACTAGAATTTATGTAAAAACATTCTTTTCTACAGTCTTTTATTTGAAAAGTTCTGTGTGGGATGATTTTTATTTTACAAACTGATAAATTCAGCATTTTTTCATTTGCTGTATCTGTATGCGTAGATGCACCTTTATTGCATTACTTTTTCCCAGTAATTTAAAATAAAAATCACCCACAAAAACTTTATTTTAACGAGTTCAGAGATTAAAAAAATAAGTTTTATTTGAATTTCAGCAAATCTCCGGACGATTTAAAGTGAAAACTATTAATTTCTTAAGCAAAAATTGTAACAATATTTTTTCAATTAATAAAATGCGAAATAATATAAAAAAGTTTATAATTAACAACAAATAAATTTTATGGTAACTGACAATTAAATAAATTCAAAAAATAAATAAATAATTAATAAGAAGAGAAACATAAACTCATAATTATTATTTGTAAACAAATCACAGCCTACTGTTATTTAACAGTTTTACGCTCTTTCCCTGTTAACTGTTTTGCAAATCATTTAATTAACTTCACGCCTTTATTTTATTTAAACAAATTAAACTAAAGTTAAATAAAACATTTAATTTATTTAGTTGGTCACTAACTGATGACACACTGGAAATTTTAAGTGACGTATTATAATAATAAACGTGATAGACAATTATATTTAAATGCACTTCACGTTTCATATACAGAAAAAAAATCTATACAATTTCTTACTCTCTCAAAATGAACTGAATTAACTAAAATAGTTTTAATGAAATAACGAAAAGATATCAACATAAGTCTGAAAGCATTTTTAAAGTTTAAAGGCTTAAAAATTCGTTAGAATTTATCAAATTTAATGTAAAAAAGATTTATGAGAACATAAATCATAGAGAAAAGGAATTCACAGCAAAATCATTAACAAAATCATTTATTATCGAACGACAATAAAGATTTATTTTAATTTGGTGCGGAACTTATTATTTAACCGAAGTTATCAAAACCAAATTCAAAACAAAACATTTACACGATCGGATCATCGTGTTTATATTGTTTATATACTGATCAACTATTCTGTAATTTTTTAAATCAATGGTTTGTTGTTGTTTCTGTAGTAAACGAAAAATATTGTTGTTATAACTAATTAAATATTCAATGGAGTTAATTAAGCAAAATAAATGAATAAATCAATAAATGAATTGATTAAGTTAATGTGGCTAAAATGATACCCTACAGAAAATGAACCATTTCGGATTTAAAACTGTTAGGCTGCAGATCAGTTCCTAGATCAGCATCAATTACAAAAGTTAAGTTCTAGTTCAGCTATAACTCAGATACTAGTGCAGCTCTAGTTTTAGTTCCAATTTCTATTATAGTTCAGATTCTAGTTCGGATTACAATTGAAGATTCAGTTTCAATTCTAGTTAATGTTTCTTATCAGTTTAAGTTGAATTATAGTTCAGTTTTAGTTCAGCTTTTCATTGGTGCCAGTTCAGTTGTAGTTCATATTCTAGTGATGATACTAATTCAGATTCTAGTTTAGATTCCAGTTCAGATTCTATTTCAGATTCTAATTCACAGTCTATTTCAAAATTCTAGTTCAGATTCTAATTGAGATTTTGGATCTGATTCTTGTTTAGATTCTAGTTCAGATTATAATTCAGATTCTTGTTCACACTCTTACAATTTCTGTTTCAGGTTCTAATTTAAAATTCCAGTTAAGATTTCTAATTCTAGTTCAGATTCTAGTTCAGACTCTAATTCAGATTTTAGATTAAGATTATGGTTCAGATTCTAGTTTATATTTATACTTTATTTTTAGTTCAGATTCCTTCTAGTTGCGATTCTAGCTCAGATTAATTCTAGATTCAGATTATAGGTTTGTAGTTCGGATTCTAATTCAGATTCTTGTTCAGATTCTTGTTCAGATGTAGTTAGATTGTAGTTAGTTGTAGTTCGGATTTTGGTTTAGATTCTTGTTCAGATTCTAGATCTAATTCTAGTTCAGTTAATTCTGTAAATCTGCAAATTATAACCTTTATACGGTAAATATCATATTATAGGAAAATTATGACTTTGTCATATATCTGATTTATAAAAATCCATAAATTACAGACTAATTAAAGGTGTTTGCTAAACCATTTCCACCTAAACAAGTTTTAATATCTTCTGCTTTTTTACCATTTTTTTTCATTTCGTAAAATGTTTTGAATACAAGCGACAAAATATAAACACCTCATTAGGTGTTGTTTTGATTTGTTGTTGTTATTATCAGCATTTGTTGTTGTTAAAAATGACCAGATATTTGAGATTTATTTACCAAAAGACAACGAAAATTCAAACAAAACCTAAAATATTATGATCAGTACGTTAACAAAATTTGACGAGAGTGGTAACGAGTTGTAGTTGGTTGTTGATTCAATTAAAAAATTTGTTAGTGAATTTTTAATAAACAACATTTAATTGGGAATTAAAAAAACCAACAGAATACTCAAATATTTGAACACAAAAATAAATAAGAAATGCAAATCATTCTCAATTGTTTTTAAGTCCGCGTACAAAGCTTAAGAAAAAAAAAACTCATTATGGATTATTAAGTGTAAACAAAAAATAAAAAATCCCCTTTTCAAATGGTTTTGTTGTAAAACTGAGAGTCAATAATTACAGAAAAAAAATCAATTCTTAAAATTGAAATAATTTTCTTAATGTATATTAATTTGTGAATTTGTAAAAAGAACTTAAATTCAAGTGAAATGTTGAAATCACTTTTAAGTTGTTTAATATTTTCATTACTCATATTTTGTGATAATTCGCAACAATTGCAAATTCCCCAGTATCATGTCCGAATTATTTTCAATATTATATTGAAAATTCTCAATATATTGGAAGGATCACAATACCAACTGTTTCAAATACTATAGAATTATTGGTGTATTTTAGTCAAAGACAACCATTGCAAACGGTGAGTGGAATATGAGATTTTCAAAATGTTTTTTTTTATTAAATTTCTTAAAAATTAATTTTGATTTCATAATAATTTATTCTTTAAAGTTGTACATATAGAAATAATAATGATGACAAAATAATTATTCGATGAGTTAATATTCTTAAAAATACATTTAATGGAGATTTGTTAGAAATTTTATAGAACTTTTTTGAAAGTCAGTAAAATGTTGTACCATTCGCGTATTAGAATGAAATTTTAAAATGTTTTAAAAATGTATCTGATCTACAGTGCTGCCAATTCTTGAGGAGCATAAGTGTCTGAATCTTTATAAAATAGTGGCTAAAAAGTGGCTAAAAATTTTCAAAAAATTTAAAGTTAAAAAACAAAAGTGATGAAATGTGATTATTAATTGAACTATTTGAACAAAAAATACTATTATTTTTTCATTAATAATAAATTCATGTTTTTAAACTGAACCGATTTTGATCATTTTTGGAATAGCAATGAGGTACATATAGCTTAATCATACGACAAAATTCCACTCCAATTTATATTCTACAGATTCTAAAGACATTAGTTAGGAATTTCATTAAGCATATCAGAAAAGGTTAATTTCCTTTAAGGACTCATTGAATAGTAACTATTGATGTGAGTGCAGCATCGGATTGATTCTAAGTGCTGTTCGTAAAGTATTATCCTAAAGAGGAAATTTCTTTGACTGGAGCTATAAGAAATTTTTGAAAAGGGCATCTTGGCTCCATTTGTTAAGATCTGGGAAAATATAATTGAACTGATCACCTATCTTTATCCAAAAAAAATTCAAAATTTATGTCAAAACCTCTGTATATCGAATTGATTGATAGGAGTCCAACTCCAACAAAAATATATATATATGTTCAATATTTAATATTTTTAACTTGATTTCCAATTTGTATTAGTTTTCAGCTTCTGAGTCAGTTAAATCCTGTGCTGTTCGTTTTCTTACCATTTTAATAGTGACTCGCTATTTTTTCCGCTTCTCTATCTCTCTCCATTGTAAATATTTCTCACCATCCCTCTGGTAATAAAAAGTTTCCAAAGACTAGAATAATATGCTTTGCTTCAGATTCTTTAACCGATTTTTAATTCCTAAGCGAAAAGCAGATTATTCTGCTTTAGTTAATCCAAAGGACAATAATTCAGTTCCACGTCAATAGTTGCTTGGAATTGCAGTGGATGTTTGAGGGCACTAACCGTCTTTCTAGTTTTTATGTGTTGACCTTATCCAAAACGAGTTTTAAGAATTACCCTACAACACCGCTTTACAGTCTCTGTTATCTAATATCTTTGTCAGACCCCTTTCTATAACTTTCTCTTAGTGTCAAATTGTAGGATCTTGGTTTTCGTAATACCTTCGTAGAACCTTCCATCTGTCTGTTGTTGCAACGCTCTCATCCACCACTACTGACTAGATCCCAGATTTTTCTTCTAATTTCATAATACTTCAATACAAATTCTGGCTTTCTTTTACATTTTTCCATGAAGAAAGTCTTGTCATCAACAAGGAAAAAAATAATCTTATTAATAGAAATAAAAATAATAATAGAGATTTTATTTGCGAATTTTCGAAGTCATTCTGGTTTTGCGCATGATCGGTTCAAAAAATTCACCATAAACTAATCTTTGATTAGTTTATATTCGTAATATTATTAAATATATTTTATATAATTTTTATCAAAACAGTTACATAAAACTATAAATATAATAATAATAATAATAATAATAATAATAATAATAATAATAATAATAATAATAATAATAATAATAATTAAATATTATTATTATTATTATTATTATTATTATTATTATTATTATTATTATTATCATTATTATTATTATTATTATTATTATTATTATTATTATTATTATTATTATTATTCTAATTTCATAATTATATATTTGCGTTTCTTTTCTTATTCCAAGTTACGCATTTCCAGTTATTATTACGCTTATGATAAAATGACCTCATAAATATATTATACCTGTTTATCTTATCAAACAGATCTGACATCTTAACAGGTTTAATAATTGTCATTAATGATTTTTTATCAATCATAATATTTTAGAAATTACTTATCAATCAAAATAAACAAAATTAAAATTAATTTATGAAACTATTTATGATCAAAAAACTAAATATTTAAATTTTTCAATCTAAAAAAATTGATGTTATTTTATTCTTAGAACAATATTTTAAGAATTATATAGAATTTAAGGTGGACCCATGTTAGATATATTTAGAAATAATATATGAATATTTATAATTTTTTGGGTATAAGAAATTGATATAAATAAGCATACGTGACTTTATAAAATGTTGTCACTATGTTGTCATTTTGGCAACGGTTCGTGTTCATCTTAATGTAATAATGTTGTCATCGGGTGATCATTTTTTAATGTCATCAGGAGAAATTGTTTGAATTATAAAACATAAAGAATGTATTCTTTTGCAATTAGTGGAGTTTCAGTTCAACCACCATGGGTGACAATATAATACAAATAGTGGTCATTTTTTTAATAATATTGATTTCAATTGAAATGCGATCTAACAACTTATAAAACTTCTATTTTATAGATAATTGTAAATATATGTTAAGGTAAAGGCTTCTATTTTTAAGGCGTGACTGAATTAAAAAATCATGTATTAATAAGGTGACAATTTCTATTACTTTTCGTGAGTGAATTTTATGTTATTAGTTCAGCTTTCTTTGATTATTTTTATGATAAAGTCTTTATAGCTATTTCATCAAAATACGTCACGCGTGACTAATTTATGGTAGTAAGATGCCATGACAGGACCAAACTTTAATTATTTCAAATAAATTAAAGAAAAAATACAAGATTTTGTTGTGACACATCTACTTCTAAAATATGACAGTAAGCATCACTCACGCGTGACTAGTTTTTCTCTTGTTAAGCTTTAAACTAACAAATGAGTGAAATTATTTTTTTAGAAGATATTATAAAGAGTCGTCAGATTTTAACGTTAGTTTTAATTTTTGTGAGCATTTCACGAGTGACATATATTTTAATTAAACAACATGGTCTTTTATTGGGTCAAATAAATTAAAGTGGGATTTATTACAAGGTTTTTCAGTCTCACATACTGCACTAATAAATAACAATAAATACCAGTCCTCGGGATTAGATTTTTCTTACACGTTAGAGAAATTTAAGTAGTTTGGGTAATGCAAATTTACGATTGAGATAAAATGCTATCAAATCTTTTGATTATATTTAAAGTTTATAAATTTGTAATTCATTTATGTCACGCATGATTTGACATAGCGTGACTACTATAATAAATTCCAATAAAAACTTAAAACAATAAAATGTAAGAGATTGTAGTATAGCAAAACTTTCATTTATAAATAAAAATGAATAAATGACAGTCACGCGTGACTAGTATTTCTCTTATTAAATTATTAACTAAAACATCTTTTAACTAAACTCATTTTTCTTTGATTTATATTTTCAGAATTACTATGGTAAAATTTCTTTGGAAAGCAGGGATCCTATTATATATCGCGTGGAATTTCCTTCTCCTAATGAAGTGCCCAAATTGACCAGAATTATTGTCAATGGTCTAAATATTTGCATAGGAACTGAATGTATGCGTTTAAAGACAACCACTTTTTAATGTACTTAAAATTCTATTTTTTTTTCAAACTTATTACAGATCCAGCTCCTAGTACTCGCCTTTTTCTAAACCATAAACTACAAATCTCCACTCAACCTTTAAACAGTATTCTACCTACAGTTACACAACAACAATATCCCAATAATTCACCTTCATTCTCACCTCCCCCTTCCACGAATGCAGTACAAGTACAACCCACACGAGAGGTGGCTCAATTTTCCCAAACTGTACCCCAAACGTTCGAGAGTAAATTTGGTTCTCCTACCCAAAGTTTTACACCAGCCATACAACAAAATGCTCAATGTGGTTTAGGAAATACTGTGACGGCTTTTGTTTTTGGTGGTGAAGAGGTTATGCGGGGAGAGTTTCCCTGGCTAACAGCCATTTATGTGAAATCAGCTGGTTTGAGATTTTTGTGCGGAGGATCTTTGGTATCCTCTAGAACTGTAGTATCAGCAGGACATTGTTTTAAAATTGGTAGCATTACAGCAAACCGTTTGGTAGTTAATTTGGGTAGACATAATTTGGAAGATTTTTAGTGAGCAAGGTTTTGTCACAAGAGAAATACAAAATCTGATAGTACATCCCGAATATAATTCCAATCTCTTTCCGGATGCCGATTTGGCTCTGCTGCAGTTGAAACAGCCTGTGCAGTAATCTTTTTTTCGAATTTAAAAATTTATTTTCTTTTTCAACTGAAACATTTCCTTTCCAGATTTACCAATATCATACGTCCTATATGTCTATGGACCGATAGGTCCGATAACCGTTATATAGTGGGTCAGTCAGGTGTGGTAGCTGGTTGGGGTGCCGATGAGCAGGGTCGTACTTTTACTCCTGTCCCTAAAAAAGTAGATACCAAAATTGTCAGCGATAGTGAGTGTTTACGCTCCTCTGCCGCCTATAACATGTTAACTTCACCTCGCACTTTCTGTGCGGGTAATCGTGATGATACTGGTCCATGTATGGGTGACTCTGGAAGTGGACTTATGCTTAGCCGTAATGGTCGCTGGTATTTGAGAGGTATAGTGTCAGCGGGTCAAACGAAAGATCGTAAATGTAATTTACAAGAGTTTGTGGTATTCTGTGATGTAGCGAAACATTTGCAATGGATTCAAAGTAATTTAATTCCCTAAATAAGATTTCGAATTAATTATAATTTAAGTAAAATCGATATTAAATGTATTTATTAATTATTAATAAAGAAAGAAAATTTTGAATTATACAGAACTTGTTAAACTGTAACATTAACCGGCTTCAAAATATTTTATAGATCAAATATAATGGTATAATGATTGTGATCGCACACAATTTCTTTAGAGAAAATTTTATGATCGCAATCACATACATTTTCTTTAGAGAAAATTTTATGATCGCAATCACATACATTTTCTTTAGAGAAAATTTTATGATCGCGATCACATACATTTTCAAGAACGTAGCAATGGGGGTTCAAATTTAATTAGATCTAACGTGAAAAACAGATCACTGGGATTGTGAAAATACTTGTAAAATAGAATCCCATCAATTGCCCACAAACTGAGCTATGCAAGTCCTTTTTTTGGGTTCCTATAAAATAATTTCAAATCACCAATTATGTAATTTCATAAAAAAATTACAAAATATCATCCCACTGTGTGATATGTTTTCAAATAAATCAATAAATCACAAGTTGACATCTACGGAAATTATTTACAAACTAAACAATTTTCCTTTTTCATATCGTAAAGTTCATTTATACAAAATACATCCAAAATATGTATATAGAATTCACCATTTGGAATTCTTTTATCACAAGTCAATGCTTCGTCCCATTTTAAAATTGATTTATTTTCCTTTATTTTCAATATCTCTTTTTGAACTCTAAAAATTCATATTCAAATACGATACAATTGTCAGAGATTTTTCAAAGTTATTTCTCGTTTTATATCAATAATTTTTCCTTTCAACACCTAAATTGCAGATATCAACATTTTGGTCAATTATTTTGTAATTGATTCATGTTGAGTTTTTGTGGTTCAATGATTTTCTGATATAAATTCAATCATCAAAATATAAAGAAAGTCTTCTTTTTCCAACAAAAAAGGAAAACATATTTATATATTTATTTGGCTGGTTATGATAAATAAAATATAAAGCTTTTTTTAACAAACGGATAAAACCAAAAAAAGAGCAAAATTTCTAAAAATTGCTATTGAAGTCTTTTTTAAGGAAATACAGGGTTTTTTGTGCTTACAAAGCTGCATCATATGAATTCCGTCTAAGCACAAGGGAAATTAAAAGATTATGAATAAACATTGTTAACATCCCTAAAAATATGCCCTGAAAAATCTTTGTCAAGTTTCTTTTACAAACAAAAAAAAAAAAAAAAAAAAAAAAAAACTAAGACGATAAAAAAGTTCTTAAAAACATGATTTTGAGAAAAAGGGATTCACACTGTAAATTAAAAAATTTTTAATAAAGAAAAAAATTTAAAATTTAGAAAATATTATGATCGCGATCGTTTAAATATTTTATACAAAAAAAATTATGATCGCGATCGCAAAATTTTCTATATCGAAAATTTTATGATATCGATCCCTTAATTTTTATATATAGAAAATTTATGATCGTGATCGCTTAATTTTTCTGTATACAAATTTTTTTCTATGTAGAAAAGTTTAAAATCGTAACTTTTCTTTCAGTGAAGAAAAATCTACGATTTTAGGTTTTCTTTCTGTATAGAAGAAAAATTACGATCGCATATTTTTTTCGGTTAGAAAAATGTTGTACATTTTTGTTTCTGTATAGAAAATTGTGTAACCATAAATGTTATTAACATAGAAAATAATTTTGAATAAAAAAATTAATAAAATAAATTCGAAAATTCGAAAATTTTTATTATGAATTCTATCACAAAATTAAAATTGATCGCAAAAAATTAATGAATAGAAAAATGATCGCAAGTATACTCGACTGCATATTTTCTCTGAAATGGAAAACGATCGCAATTTATTTATTAGAAACATGATCGATATTATTTAAATAGAAATACCATCGGTTTTTTCCACAACAGTTAATCCGATAAAATGAGTAAAAAATGAGTAAAAAGCAGCCCGGTTGTTCTGTGCTCGGACTATTTGTTACAAAAAGTTAAAGCTAATGCAACTTTTAAAACATACAAGGCCCAAAAAATGCTGACAGGAACGGAGCCAATAATAGAGCACGGAAGATGAAGTCAAGTTGTCTAAATAAATATTATTGCTGCATAATGGATGAAGAAACGTATGTTCTGGGAGATTTTTCGCTACTTTCTGGTCAAAAATTTTATGTTGCTGATTGTTGAGGGAAGTTAAAGAAAACTTTGGGACCCAAAAAAAACTAAAGAAATTACCAAATCAAAAATGTACATCATGGGATGTTAACAAAAAAGACTACTTCCATTCATAAGACCTCATAAAATGTACACTTATTTTTGGTTAGACTTGGTAATTATCACTATGACGAATAAGTCCTTCAGTGGACAAGAAATATAATGTATATTTACACTAGGAGAAGCCTAATCTAAGGTAAGTGGAAAGATATTGAGCTCTTGCTTAAAAAGAATTGAAGAGCATAAAAAAGGCTTTTAAAAGTTCGGTAGATTTTAAACGGAGATAGACTACATCTTTCGAAAGGGATTCAAAATTTCATCACTAGTGATTAAAAATAAAAAAAATTTTTTGTAAATTATAAATTTTGATTTTAAGTAAATAAAAAAAAATAAAACTATAAGTTTAGTGGTTTCGTTTTCTTTTTAATAATATTTATGTATGTTGAGAATTTTCGATCTCACTTCAAAATTGATAGTTAACTTTCTTGAAATATAAACAAGTTTTAAATTTTCAATAAATAGAAAATTAATGATAATTTTTCCTTAATAAAAAATCGATAGAAAGTTTTCATTTGCCTGGAAAGTGATCTTATTTTTTCAGTATTAAAAATTTCTAATGTTATAAAATATTTAAGACTTTTTTGGAATCGCTGAAAAACCTTTTCATTGTCGTAAGTTTTCTACTCTTTGTCTTAATCTTCATTCAAATAAATTTTCTCTTGAAATTAATTGATCCCGAAAAAAAGTTTATTTTTTTTTTTCAATTAGGAAACACTTGTGAACTTTTAGCACAAGTTTTCTCAGCGGTTTTTTCCCAAAAAAGAAATATTTCAAAGAAACAAGAAAACATATATTTTCAGTAAAATGTCTTTAATTTAATAAAATACAATAAATTCTAGCAAATTTTAAAATTTTTCGCTTACACAGTAAAACTGTCTGCCCGTCTCAAGTGGAGAAACCATTGGAAAACTAAAAAACCTGAGAGTGTGTTCTATTCTAAAATTGGAATCAAGTGAATGTAAATTGATTTTATTTTTTTCATTGAAATTAATTTTCATTTCAATTTTTTCGTCAGTGTTCAAGTGCGTTTAATACGACTCCAGGGTATGATTTTCTAACATCAATAACAGACAAAGAGAGAGAGCGGCAGCAAAAAGTAACAGAAATAACAACAACAAAACAACAACAAATTGACAGCAATGAAAAATATTTACACAAAATATCACTGCAATACAAACACACACATGTGATATGAACAATTTTAGAAAATTGAATGTCTGTCTGGTATTTGCCTAAAAGGAATTTAAATATTGTTCCATAAAATCAAAAAGAGAAAAATGTTAAAATTGTTGTTGTTTTAAGCCAAAATAAAATTTAATGTTTTAATGATTTATGCAAAATTATAATTTATGCAAAATTATTTAAGAATATTTTAAAATATGAATTTGTTTCATAGCGTATGATTGATATTCATTTGTTTAATTAATAACACTTATACGTCACTATAATTATATATTAAATTAATATTACTCATATCTCTCCTGATGATTCAAAACCGTTTTTCAGCTAAAAGTTCATAACTTTCCAACAAATATCTACATAAAGATATTTTAAAAACTTCTTTTGGATGGTCAGAATATTTTCTGAGCTTTAATAGGACTTTTATTACAAAGTTTTTTAAAGATTTAAAGATAACTTTGATTTTCAGCTTTTTTTTGAGAAAATTAAGACAAATTTCAATACTAACTAGAATATATAAGATCAAATTATCTCTATACAATATTTTTCTATTTATTAGAAAGATAAAAGAAGTTTTCGACCGATACCGATAGATTACCTTGAAACAAGTACCAAAGTATTGCCTTGTTGGAATATTCATTCCTCATCCATAAAAGAGAGAAGACCATCTATTAATTTTTGTTGGAACGAAAAATAAATTTTAGATTTGTCAACTGCAACAAATTCTGCCCAAACCACCGCCGAAATTACCTTTTGACATATGTTGACATAATCAAGACCGTCTAAATTAAATCTTTTCGTCTTAGAAAATTTTTTTAAATCAAATTTCACTCTGCCTTTATAGAAATATTCTACATAAAATAGCACCAAGGATATTTGATCTCTTGAATAAGGCAAACAGCAAGACTAAGAAAAAAATATTGTTACTTTTGGTTGAAAAAAGCTTTTTCTTAACTTTATTTTTAAAGGAGTTTTATCATCTTTTTGAGGTAAATATTTTACTTTATGATTTTACTTTTTAGCAAAAATAATTATTTTTATTAAAAAAATTTTCTTTACTGAAATTTTTATACTTTTGGCTTTATTTCCCCATTTTGATGCACTTTGAGTTCCAACAAAATTTCTTAACTAACGATTTTGTTTAAACTTAACAATTTGACAAGTTTCCGGTTTCCTTTACAGTCTAGCGGAAATAACAAGTTCATATAAGACTATAAAAACGAATTTGTAAATAGTATATTGTTACAAAATACCCTTCAACACCCCCTTTCAAAAAAAAACATATTGAACATAAAGTCTGCAAATAAAGTCATAAAAGAAAAAAAAACAAATATTTGGGTTTTCGAACAAAAAAAATGGTCAAAAGACTAGAAAAAGCTACATAAAATCTTAAAAGTTATGGAGTTTACAAATTTTATATTTGTAGTAGTAAAAAATTACCCTACATAAAGTCAGGAACTATGAATGCTGTAGGGTCTAGTTTTTTTGTATTTTGTAACTTGTCAGTTTAATGCAATTAAAACGGGAGAAAAGGAGTGAGAGCAGAATCGCTGATAGAAAAGGACAAATTGGAAATAGCAAAAACTACTAGAAATGTCCGTTGGCTATATTTTTTTTCGTTTGACAACTGTCTGCATCAACGATCTTTAGCAGCATTAAAAAAGCATAAACAAAAATGTCAACGTTTGCTTTTGGCTTGTGGTCGAAAAGTATTAATCATTTTCCAGCGCACAATAATGCACAATGGGTGAAATTAAAATAAATTTATAAATTAATTTAAATTAAAAAATTTAGCTTTTTATACATTTTTTATTTTTAAAAAATTTGCTTCTTATAGGAAATTTTTTAAAAATTTCCTTTTTATAGGAAACGTTTTTAAAATTTGCTTTTTATGGGATTTTTTTTTAAATTTGCTTTTTATAGGAATTTTTTTAAAATTGCTTTTAATAGGAAAATTTTTTAAAATTTGCTTTTTATAGGATTTTTTTTTAATTTGCTTTTTATAGGAATTTTTTTAAATTTGCTTTTTATAGGAAATTTTTTAAAAATTTAATTTTTGTAGGAAATTTTTTAAAAATTTGCTTTTTATAGGAATTTTTTAAAAATTTTAAGCTTTTTTAATTTTAATAGGAAATTTTTTATAGGAAACTTTTTAAAATTTGCCTTTTTTAGGAAATTAAAAATTTGCCTTTTAAAGGATTTTTTTTAAATTTGCTTTTTATAGAAAATTTTTTTTAAATTTTCTTTTTATAGGAAATTGTTTAAAAATTTGCCTTTTATAGGAGATTTTTTAAAAATTTGCCTTTTATAGGAAATTTTTTACAAATTTGCCTTTTATAGGAGATTTTTTAAAAAATTTGCCTTTTATAGGAAATTTTTTTTAAAAATTTGCCTTTTATAGGAAATTTTTTAAAAATTTGCCTTTTATAGGAAATTTTTTAAAAATTTGCCTTTTATAACAAATTTTTTAAAAATTTGTCTCTTATAGGAAATTTTTTTAAAATTTGTCTCTTATAGGATTTTTTTTTTTTAAATTTGTCTTTTATAACAAATTTTTTTAAAATTTGCCTTTTATAGGAAATTTTTTTAAAATTTGCCTTTTATAGGAAATTTTTTTAAAATTTGCCTTTTATAGGAAATATTTTCAAAATTTGCTTTTTATAAGAAATTTTTTTAAATTTGCTTTTTATAGGAAATTTTTTAAAATTTCCTTTTTAAGAAATTTAATTTTTTATTGTTACAAAACATTTTCTAAAAAAATGTTATGTTAAATGTTGCTGCTATGGAAAATTTTCTTAAAACTTTTTTTGGTAGGAATTTTTCGATTTATAGATTTTTTACAAATTTCTCATTTACAATTCAGTTTGTAAAAAAATTCTACGCCATTGTGCGGTTCTAGCGAAAACAATAGTAGCTGATGATGACAACACTGTTGGTTTGGTTCCCTTAATGATGATGTTCTAAAAAATGATGTTATTGTTGCTGTGGGTTGCATGGTGGCACAAGTTGGGGTCAGTGAAAATTATTGGACAACAACAATATTGTTCTCAAGCACACAAACACACACACACACATATATATTCTTTCAGTTACACATACACATATACATTGTGGTCACAAACATTTACTCGATATAACAAACAGCTGATGAAGGGAATTTTTACTTTTGGCTTTAATACCTCAAACCAACACAAACAAATGGAGAAAATATATGAACAAAAGAAGGAAAATAAACTAAAAAAAAAAATAAATTTAAAGGGATTAACAAATTGAGGTTAAAATTCTAGGTTAAGGACATTTATAACAAAATAAATCTACTTGAAAGAGAAAAACATAATGAAGATTAAGAGAAAACACAGATTTGAAAAAAGTACATAAATCTTTTTTAATTTTAATAAAATTATGAAAAACATAATTAACTTCTATCAACAAGAAAACAAATGAATTTACAACAGGAAAAGAACTCAGTAAAAAATCATTAAATCTCTTCAATATTAACGAAGTAAAATGTACACAGATGCATATTTCTATTAATGCATTTAATTTTTTTCTCTATTTTTATTTTTAATTTTTTAAAGTAAAAAAAAAATCTTAGTCTCTTTGTTTGTCTTATTCATGCAATCAAATGCTCCTGGTACTATTTTATGTGGAATATTTCCATAAACGCAGACACGAACATTTACATTTCTTTAAAAATAGCAAAAACTAAAGGTAAAACATTTCTCAATTTCACAGCAGAATTTTCGAATTCAATCGATTAGTTTCATAACATTTTAAGTTTCCTAAGGGAACTATTCAGAGGAGGTAGTGTTAAAGTTTAATGCTCCTCACCTTTTAAGGGATGAAATATTAATGCAGATTGTATATTCCAGCGTGATAGGGCTGCGGTACATATTTCAAAACTGTCATAATCATGGTTTAACGAAAACAGCCCAGCTTGAAGTCAGGACTTTTACCCTATGAAACTTGTGAGGATACTTGGCCCGTATAGTTTATTTAAATAATACCTTGGGTCCTTTACTTTTCTTAAACGTTTCCTCAATCGTTACCAACATAAAATTATTGTAACAAAACTGAAAGAATATATGTTTCGTCAACAATTAAGAGGAAAGAATATTATTTTTAAAACTTGAATTCAATTTCCGTGCTCTGTTTTTTCCTCCAAATTTTGAACCTCTAAGATTTCTTTAATATTTCGTACCAAAACGTCTGAGTATAGAGTTAACCAGACTACTTTTCGATGTGTTGGGAGCTATTTCGAAAATGCTTTCTATTTGTTTGACTTTAGAAACAACATCAAGTTCTCCCGGTCCGACATGTTTTACAGGTGTAACTTGATTAAGAATAAAATCAGATAATATTTGGGTTAAAAGTTTTAATGAAAAACATGTATTAAGAATTTTTCGATCTCATTCCTTATTTGCCCACTAAATATTTTTATGTTTAATTTTTTTTCCAATTAAAAAAGGCATATATATGCCCTTATAGAAATATGCACCAGTGTATTCAAACACAATTCTTAGATCAGGTTAAGATAAGATATAAAATAAACTAATTTCTAATTACTTTCCGTCTGAAAACTTAAATCATTAAAAAATAAAAACGAAATCGTATTTTGGACAAAATTTCAACTTTAAACAAAATTAACGTTATTTTCCCATCACTCAGCCATTGATTAACATTTCATTTATGTTCTAATTTTTACACAAAAAGAAAAAAACTCATTTTGTTCACAAAAAAATTTTTGTTAAAATTTCAACTAAAAGTTCAAATAAAAATTCACACGCACACGATTCAATTGTTTTCAATCATGATTAAAAAGTTTTTCATTTATTAGTTTGAAGTTCGAAAAAAATCCATGTAAAAAAGGAGAAAAGAATATAACAAAAATAACTCTGATCATAACTTTACAAAAATTCTATAAAAATTTTGTTAAAAAAAACAGACGACAATATTTCTTCATTTTCTACTCTTCATCATCATTTCATGAAAATAAATTGAATATTGTGTGAGTATGAGTGAGTTTTCTTTTATCCTGGATACATTTAAAGTTTTTATTTATGTGAATGCCAGGGATGCCAATCCCAATCCCGAATATCCCGGTATTTTTCGGAATTAAGAAATCCCGAATCACGGGATTTGAAAGAAACTAATCTGGAGATTTCGAGGTCTCATTAATCCCGAATTTTTCCAGAAATCCCGATTAATACTTAACTCTATTTAACAAACATATTAGCGGAATGTGGATATTTATTAATCCTTTGTGTTTTATTATATATATAGAAAATCCCGAAATACAGAAACCCTGCAAAGTCCCGAAAACCCGAAATACCGAAACCTTTAATAATCTTGTAATCCCGGTATCTTGGTATTTAATTCTTAAATCCCGAATCCCGAGATTTGAAAAAAACAGTCCCATTTAGCATCCCTAGTGAGTGCGTAAAAGTTTGGTTTCATTCTCATCGTGTTATTTGGTTTTTTTTTCATCTTCTTTCAATCAAATTATTAAACTACATAAAAATCGCATTAAAAAGTTTTTGTTTCGTTTTCGTTTCATTTTGTCACAACAGACGTTTCGTAATTGCATTAAATTCACACACAAAACTCGCTTAAACCAAACAAAAAAGTGAACGAGAGCGAGAAAAAAGTTGGATGAAAAATTAAGAAATACATGCGGATTCATTTTAATTATGAATTTGAGTTTAAAATCTATGTGACACAGAACGTTACTCAAATAAAGTGATTAAAGGAGAAAAAGACTAAAACGAATAAAGATTTTTTTATAGAATTTTTTAATTGCCTTTTTATAGGAATTTTCTAAAAAAATTCTCTTTATAGAAAATTTTAAAGAAAATTTCTCTTTATAGAAAATTTCCAAAAAATTTCTCTTTATAGAAAATTTTCAAAAAATTTTCTCTTTATAGAAAATTTTCAAAAAATTTTCTCTTTATAGAAAATTTTCAAGAAATTTTCTCTTTATAGAAAATTTTCAAGAAATTTTCTCTTTATAGAAAATTTTCAAGAAATTTTCTCTTTATAGAAAATTTTCAAGAAATTTTCTCTTTATAGAAAATTTTCAAGAAATTTTCTTTTTATAGAAAATTTTCTCTTTATAGAAAATTTTCAAGAAATTTTCTCTTTATAGAAAATTTTCAAGAAATTTTCTCTTTATAGAAAATTTTCAAGAAATTTTCTCTTTATAGAAAATTTTCAAGAAATTTTCTCTTTATAGAAAATTTTCAAGAAATTTTCTCTTTATAGAAAATTTTCAAGAAATTTTCTCTTTATAGAAAATTTTCAAGAAATTTTCTCTTTATAGAAAATTTTCAAGAAATTTTCTCTTTATAGAAAATTTTAAAGAAATTTTCTATTTAAAGAAAATTTTAAAAAAATTTTCTCTTTATAGAAAATTTTAAAGAAATTTTCTCTTTATAGAAAATTTTCAAGAAATTTTCTCTTTATAGAAAATTTTCAAGAAATTTTCTCTTTATAGAAAATTTTCAAGAAATTTTCTCTTTATAGAAAATTTTTGAGAAATTTTCTGTTTATAGAAAATTTTTGAGAAATTTTCTGTTTATAAAAATTTGTTTGAAAAATTTACTCTTTATGGAAAATTTGGTATTTATTTTCTGGAAATTTTATCTTTATAAGAAATTTTCGAGAAATTTTGTTTTTATAGGAAACTTTAGAGAAATTTCGTTTCTATAGAAAATTTTCGAGAAATTTCATCTTTATAGGAAATTTTCGAGGTATTTCATCTTTATAGGAAATTTTCGAGAAATTTCATCTTTATAGGAAATTTTCGAGAAATTTCATCTTTATAGGAAATTTTCGAGAAATTTCATCTTTATAGGAAATTTTCGAGAAATTTCATCTTTATAGGAAATTTTCGAGAAATTTCATCTTTATAGGAAATTTTCGAGAAATTTCATCTTTATAGGAAATTTTCGAGAAATTTCATCTTTATAGGAAATTTTCGAGAAATTTCATCTTTATAGGAAATTTTCGAGAAATTTCATCTTTATAGGAAATTTTCGAGAAATTTCATCTTTATAGGAAATTTTCGAGAAATTTCATCTTTATAAGAAATCTTCGAGATATTTCATCTTTATAGGAAATTTTCGAGAAGTTTACTTTTTATAGTAAATTGTGGTAGGAATTGCCTTTTAAAGGATTCTTAAAAAAATATTTTCTAAGAATTTTTAAAAGTTTGCTTTTTATAGGAATTTTTTCCATAAATTTACTTTTCATATGAAACTTTTAAGAAATTTACATTTTATAGCAAGTTTTCAAGATTTTCTTTTATAAATAATTTTATAAAAATTAGATTTTAGAAAATTTTTATACAAAATGTTCAAGATTTGATATTCATAGAATTATTTATTTTGATTCATTTTTTTAGGAAAATATTATAGGAAACAGTTTTTATGTGAAATTATCTGAAACCCGGTTCGCTTTGCCGCTTTTATAATCTTCTTTTAGAAATCGATTCTTATAAAATGTTATAACACTCGTCGTAACTGTTCTTTATATATTTCTTTAAAGGGAAAGACTTTCTTATTTCTGGTAACTTGCACCGCTAAAGTGTAGGTACCCCCTAAACTGTCATTAATGTGAAAATGTGCCTTGCCTATAAATATAAATTGTTTACTCATATTGTTTACTCATATAAGGGTACCTATACTTATGCTTTAAGAAGAGAGATAGTGGTTGGATTAAACAAAAAATATTTTATAGATTTTTTTTAACAATTTTTGATTCTAAGGAAACTTTCGAAAAATATCTAATTGATAGAAACTTTTATGAAATTTTCTTAATAAGAAATTTTCTGTTTAGAATCGATATTTGTTTGTAGGAATTTTTGAGAAAAAAAATCACGATTTAAAGATTTCCTCAAAATTTTCTATTTATAGCTCTTTGTCTGATATAATTTTATAAAATTTTTCATAAAATAAATATTTACAAAAAAATTAGGAATTTTAATTATTTGTCGTATTTTCCGTTTATTGTAGCGTATTCACTCAAATAAAGTTTAAATTTAATTAAAAGCTTTATTTCCTGTAATAAAACCCTATTTATGCAACATTTAAGGAAACAAATATTTGAAATATTTTGACAATGAAAATTAAAATAATCATGTTAAATTAAAGTGAAATTAAATTTATCCCAAAAAAGAAATGAGTGATGGGCTTAAAAAAGTTGTTAGATATGTTTATTTTTTTTGCATATTTTTAGCAGTTTTAACCCTCTAACTGTTTAGGCCTATTAAGCTCGTCTTCGATGAAAAAAGTAAAGTTTTTCGAAATAAAATAAAACGGTTTAAGGGTTAAAAAGACATTTTTACATATGAGAGAGTTGAAATTTGGTTATTAGATAAGAATTTAGACTTGAGAATAATACTAAAGGCATGGAATTTATATACAAAATCTATGACAATATTTTTGGAATCCGGGAGTACACTTAGTAAAAAGTCCATTGTATTTTTCTCTATCGAAAAAAGAATTATATGTATTTATAGAAATATGTGCCAGTACATGCCAGAATAGATATTTTGGAAATAAATCTATAACTTTTGGTCAGCTAGATGGATTTGCATTATAAGAGAAATGTTACATTAATACCTTGAGAGTTTGGATCCGATGAGAGTTCCATCCGTTGACGTTAAAGTGGTACGAATTGGTGTACTTAGAGCATTAATTTCTTAATATTTGTTTGTCATTCTATTTTTAGTTTTTTTTTTTCACCATCGCACAGTCCACTACAAAAAATATTCATTTTTTACACTATTGCATATTCCTATGAAGGCATATTCCTATGAAGCATACTCATGCTATTGGCACAACTTGATATTAAACGATGTTCGGATGTAAAAAGGTAATTTCGGTGGTGGGTGGTGTTATGGTTAATTTTATTCCAACAAAAGTCAACAGCACTTGCCGAAATATGATTTTCTCACTTTTATGGGTGAAAAATGGATGAAGATTGGATATTCTAGCAATAAAATGCTGCAATATATATTTCAACGCAGCCTAAATCATGATTATGGAAGACCATAACCTCTATTGGACTGGCCGGATTGCTGTCCGGACTTAAAGAACTTGTTCATTCAGGTAATGTCCAAAACGAAAGCATAATGACTTTAACAGAGCTGAAATTAAAATTAAGCAAGTTTGGAAGGAAATTCAATCGGATCTTCCCAAAAAAATTAGTGGTGGCAATGACAGAGCGTATTTATTAAGTTATCCACAACAAAGGATCTTTTTCCCATTATAAATATTCTATAGAGACTGTGAACTCCAGTACGTTTATAGGAAAATTTATAAAAAGTGTCAGTTAGATCTAAAATAAAGTTAAAAGCCCTGTTAGTATTCTACACCACATTGTTGGTTACATATGGTAACTACCAAAAATTAAAGATCGACCGTCGTATACATTTATTTACTTATTTATGCTTGAGATTACAGTATATTATTACGGTACTAAAATTCGTGTGGGATTTGAGAGTTTTAAGAAGATTTTTTGGGGGGCATTATATAGGAGCTATAGGAATATATGGGCCAACTTTCACAAAATTCCTCACAAAGTTTTTTTCGTATAATTTCGCACATCTTTTTAGAATATTATAAGACCTGTGGGAAATTTCAATAAAATCGATTTATATTTAAGACTTTTATGACGTATGATTTTGATGAACCATCATCACCAATTTCCATACGCATCGTCCTTGAGCCAAAAAGTTTCATCCAGATATCTATTGATTGCGACCTGCATTTTGTTCATAAGGTTTACATAAACAGCCAGACAATCGGCCGGACATGGTAACATCAACTTAGAAAGTGATATATTAAAAAGTGTTGGTAGCAATATTTCTGCCTGTCATAAACTTCTGCACAGAAGCATACCACCTACGGTGGTGTAGGGTATAGAAATAAAATGAAATACATGTAAAGTTATTACTTAATGAATATTTTTAATGAATTCTTCGTTGATTTAATTAAAATATTATTGTCCCAAATAATATTTACGTATTTAATTTTTTTTCTAAGTTTTTAAAAAAAGGTAATGTGGCGTTTATTGGAATATGCTCCAATGTATATTATCAATAACATTTAAAATTTCAGGGTTTTTATGAAATTTTTTAAGAGATGAAATATAAATAATTTAATTTAAATAACATTTTATAACTAAAATTACTTATATAAACGTTTATCCTATAAAATCAATTTAAATTGATATAAACTTTTGAAAAAAAAAAAAACACTTGCAAAGGAAACGTTACAAATTTGGGAGCAAAAATTGATTTATTAATGATTGAGATTGAAAAATTCTTACACACGTTTTTAATTAAAACTTTTAACCCAAATTTTATTTCAAATTTTTTTTATTAAGTTTCCTTTTTGTGATTAAAATGAGTGACCAGAAGGAAGTGCGGACTTCAATTATTAAATATTTCAAGCAAAAACTCCACTTAATCCAACAAAAAGTTGAACAAGCATTTAGAGGTTTGCCGTCAAACTGTTTGCAACGTTATTAAACAGACCGGGAGAGTTTGATAAAAACGGCAGGTTCAGGAAGAAAATGATTTTTCTGAATAAAAAATAGAGAAC
>PYHX02000423.1:0-26585 GCA_004302925.2 Cochliomyia hominivorax
AATAATTTTTTAAGAAAACTTGACTTCATTTCTGTCTGGTACTTTTTAAGCCTGTATTTTTTAATTTTCGTAACTAATTTGCCTGAGCACAAAATTTAATGGGCTCCTTTTGAAAATGCTCTTTATTTTTTGGGTTAAGAAACCTTCCAGGATTTCTATCAACTGAGAAGTTCTCTGCCTGTACTGTTTGATAACATTGTAAACAGTTTTTGTCGTGGCATTTATATGCTTTGCCAACTTTTTCTAGTACCGAGAATGGTAAACGAATACAAGCAAGCAAATGAAGTACAGCCTGATCGCCTTCAAGAGATAATGGCGTTGACTCGATAGGTGTTTATCCACCTAGAGCCGCTTTACGACTGCAACATATTCATTTGTCTGATATTAAACATATTAACTGTCATGATTTAAAAAGTTAAGTTGATTAAAATATCAAATAATGTTTGGGTTAAAAGTTTTAATGAAAAACGTGTGTTAAGTCTTTATCCTTTGCTACAGCTATAAAATTAATTATGACATCGTTATAAAATATTCATGACACAAGAATTATTTAAACAAAATTAATTTTATTATTTACATCATGTCAATGTTATTGATAAAAATTATTAATTAATTAATTTTTATTTCTCTCTTGTTTTTATTATTTCAATAAGTTGTTGGCGGCTTTTTAAACAACTTTAAACCACAAATTTGCACACAAAACACACACACACACACACAAAATGTTAAATTTAAAGGAATAAATGAATTTAAATGAATAAATAACAGATCAATAAATACCAACACAAAATTAAGAATGTGTTTTAAATACACCCTCATATTGTATAAGTTTATATGTGTAATAATATGTTTGTGTGCGAAGTACATTGAAATAGTGGGCGAAGTGTGAGTAACGAGTAAAAGATATTTATGTCTTTAATTTTATAAAACAAAATTTACATGAGAGTTCAAAAAAACATTTACAAACATTTAAAAATTTTAAGACATTGTCGTCAACAAATATAAAAAACACAAATAAGAAATTTTAGACGGTTAAGCCCGACTATATAATACCCTATACACATTGACGTTTTTAACATAAATTGGTAAACCACCTTCTTATAAAGTTTTTTTTTAAATTTATGTTTATGGGCACAGTATATTATACTAACATCCATGTAGGATGTTATGAAATAATGGACCCATCATCACCAATTTCATTAGGCGTCGTCCTTTGCCCAAAATAATGATTATTGTTAAATTTCATTAGATATCTTTAAAACTGCTGTCTGTATTTTATACGCAAGGTTTACTTGGACTGACTGGCTTGTTGATTTTTTTATAAGTGTGCAGTACATTACTGTGACTCTAACATTTACGTGACTTTTATGCGCTTTGAATTTGTAGAAATGGAGTGAAAGAGGGAAATTATGAACTGTTTCTCGTATAATTTTACACATCGATTTTTGCTTACATTTATTAATTAATAAGTTTTTACTACAATACCGGCGTATGTGTGATATTTACGATCCTTAAGGTGTTTATTTGGACGAAAAATAATAGATCGGCCCTCGCATAATTTGGCACAAAGACTTATTTTTGCGAAATTTCGTTAAAATTGGTTTATATTTAACATTTTTATGTGCATAAAACTTCCTTTTAAGAGATACCTTAAATATTGGACTGAGTATGACCAATTTCAATTTCGTCATTGAGCCAAAATATTAATATGTATCAAATTTCATGTAGATGTCTGTGAAAATTGCGAACTGTATGTTGTGCCGGACAGGCTGACGGGGCACTGAAATCGTTAAATCTAGAAAGAAGTAATTCTATTTTTTTCTATATTTCAAACGCATTAATACCCCAACCAACTATGGAAGTGTAGGGCATAATGAAAATATAATAAGGAAGTAAACACAAAAACAATTTGATGTTAATATAAAACCAGAAAAAGGACACATGTTTTTTGTGTTTTGCAAAACAAAAACATTTTTAATTTAAACAAGAAAAAAATTAAACTCAGGGACAAAAAAATAGTAGAAAGTTTGACATAAAAAAAAAAAAAACATTGAAGATTAGGAAAACATTGTTCGTGCTAAATCAACGATCGAAGATAGAACAGTGAGGCAAAATCTATAATTTGTGATAATCAATGTTTTATTCTGGACATTGAGATATTCTTAAATTTTATAAGAATTTTTGGGCCAACAATTTTTTATATTTACTTTTGTAGGAGTTCTTTTTTCTTCAGATATATTCGTATTTTCCACGATTATTTAAATTCTTCACATTGTAAATTTTCGAAGACACAAACACAGTATTCAACATGAAAAATGAATGGACATAAATTATAGGTATTGTAAAGTTAGCATATTTAATGAAGGTGCTTGGCTATGATCACTCATCTAGTTAAATATTCTATATTTTATTTTAGCATTAGGACTCTTTTCAAACGATTTCATGTGCAATTATTTGAATTCTTTCTGTTAAAACTTTTCACTGAACAACTGATGCGACTCATATGGGAACCAAATTCTTTACTTTGAGTATATTCTTATTCTTAAGCTGACTACACTCTTCAGTCAACTGATTCGATTACTTGAGTTTACATTCGAACATTAGTAACACAGTAAGTCAAAAATTACCACTTTTTTTAGTTCGTCATGACAACAGCGACAGAAGCTATTTTGAAAAAGACCCATTCTTCTGCTGAAACAATTCAGTACAGCCAGATTCAGAACTTCAGCCCACAGTCGACACTCTATTTGATCAGAACTCGTAGTCTTGATGCGACACGGTGGGAAGTGGTTTGCCTACAGCCACAACACTATCGACCAAAACCTTTAGATGTAGAGCGACCTATTGTGGGTACATTAATTACCTGTCATGCATAATAAATCCACACCACCCATTGTCAGCGGGCTAACAAACGGAGTCTGACCTGACATAAATAAAAGCACCCACAGTATCTAAGAATGCCACGATTGTTTATATATAATCGAATTACCATCATTGATAGTGACATGATGATGATCAGATTTATATCCTTTTGCATATGAAACTACATATGAAACCAGTTTGGGTTCATTCGCTCGTTAAGCATTAATATATCAACCTAAGGTCTTAATTCGTAGCAACTTTCGTTTTCTTGTAAAGTAAGAAGTTTTGATTTTCGAGTTGCTCTTTTAAATTTGTAAAGCTACGATACATAATTATCTGTATATCTACTGTGGTGGAGCTTTATATATTTTCTAAGGTATTCTGAATTGAGATAACTCACAAAAGAGGTTTTCAGTTGTACAATAAAACCAAATAATTCCATAGCACATGGTCTTTCAATTCTTCAGCTCATATGGAGTCTTCGTCATTGAAATATTTTTATGCGCTGGAAGAATTCACGAATGATTTTTCTTCCATATAATAACCCAATGCAAAAAATTTAACAATTAATCTGTCTCAACATGACATAGATTATGCGTTCCATTCCAACTGATAACTTTCAAACACTATAGCTTATCAATTGAATGATTAACTCATTTTATAGCACTACACGATCCGTGAGATAAAGGAATGTAATTTAGGACAATGAAAATTTTATTTAAACTAATCTTTTTATATTATAGTTTTCGCAGATACCGAATGTTGAAAAATTGGTTTTATGACATATTGAGGGTGCAAAACTCTTATCCTTTGGTTATTGACACTACGGAGGGGTAGCAATTTCCGAAAATTCAAATACTTTGACGCTATTTCGAAAGTTGAAATATTAAGAACAAATTTATTATGGTTCGATTTATAAAGAAAGAATGGAACAAAAACAAAATTACTGTGCGAAAAACAAAATGGATTTTGTTTCTACTACACTTTAAATACTATTTTATCCTTTTCGTGTCAGCGTCTCTGGCTGAAAATGTGTTTCGGATAAAAACCTGTTGACAGAATAGATTCCAGGGGTGTTAAACAATTTCAATATGTATACATATTTTAACTCGTAGAAAATATAAACAGAATGAAGGTTTACATCTCCAAATGGAGATTTAATTTAATTTTTAGTATTGACGGGGCGGCAAGAGCATTCGAATGTTTAGTTTTTATTTCCGTTTCATATTTTCACTTTAAACACTGTACTGTTGTACAACACAAAATACCCACACAGACAAGTAAAAACTACAAGCAAACACTTCCTTAGAAACTAAATATTTTAAAGTTCTCTTCATATTATTAGACAATTTATCATGTCCTGACTACAGGCGACAACTAACATTTATTCTCATCTACATTTCTGTGGTTTCCATGGAGATAACAACAATATTTTTATTTTTTCAAATTTAACTTTTCATTTTGCCAAATTTACAAATACACAGATACTTAGATGCTCTATGTATTTGTATAAATATATAATACATGTAAATATTTCATTTATACAATCAAACATACACACATACATTTTATGTTGTCAATCAATTGAAGCTTAAATATAAATCAATCGTTTAATTAAATTAAATGTTTCTTATTGTTCTTCTTCTTCTTTCAGATATATTTCAGAACAATAAATTGACAGATTTTCATTAGCAAAACGTAACAAATCTTAAATTATGTTAAACACACTTAAGAAATTTACAACAATTATCTGTGTGGTAATGGACAACAACAAAATTATATATAAATTATTTTAACATAAGTTGGATATTCGTGTGCGTTTTCTTATATTTTGGTGTAAATCGTAAGTAATAAAGGAAGGAGGGTTATACATGTCATGAATCGACATGTGGACGTATATGATGGCAGCTGCCCGAGGAGATCGGGCCAACTCTATGATGTCAAGAAGACGTAATGAAGTTGAATCTCCCAAATATGGTTATAAGTAAGTAAAAGTTTGTATGTGTTTGTAAATATGTATAAATACAATTACAATAAACAATGGAACTGAAGTATTTTTTGTTTAAATATTAGGAATGAGATTTAAAATTATTAACATTCATATATAAAATAATAAACGAAATCAGTAACTTACGGTTTTACTTTTTTTGATTAAAATCATAATTACAATTTACAAACAAAAATATTTTTATAGTTTTATTCATTAGTGATGAAAATTTGAACCTTTTTCGGAAATCCGTCCATTAACGTCAATTACTCGAACAGGTTTTTGAACTCTTCAATTTTGTGCTCTTCAATTCTCTTTTAACAAGAGCCGAAATATCTCTCCACTGGTCTTCGATCTGGGAAGTTTGGAGGATTTGTATCTCTTGGTACAAATATTATTTGTTGTTCTTGTATCATATAAGTTTATAATGTGAAGTTTAATGAATGAAAGCAGTCTTTTATGTAAACATTTCCTGATGTAAGTTTCGGTATTTGTAGAACAGGAAATTGCAAAAAACTTTACTTCAATATCCACAATCTGTCAGGAACTTTTTAAGCCTTCAAACCAGTATTATATTTAATTTTTCGTACTTAATAATCCAAGCACAGAGCTAAAAGAGCTTTGCTACCAAATGTGTTGGGACCTCTTTTGAAAATATTTTCAACATGCAAACCATTGCTTTCATCTCAACCAGGTTTTCTATAAACGGATCAGTTCTCTCGGTATTGTTTAATAACATTGGAAACAGTTTGGTTGTCAGACATTTGTATGCTTTGTCAATTTTTGAAGGACTGAGTTGGGTTTTGTTGGAAAATGATTAATAATTTTAATTCGCTGCTTTTTGTGGTCACTCATTTAATCGATTACCCACATTCATTTGTTTGACATTAAACATAACAGCCGACATGTTTTACAAAGATAATTTGATTAAGAAATATCAAGTATATTTGGGTTAAAAGTTTTAATAAATTTTAAAAAAATTTTTCGATTAAGTTCTTAGAAGGTATAACATAATTTTCTTTAATATGTGTTAGCAGTTACAAGCATTTTCTCTCTACTTGGAGAGACGATATTCTAAGACTGAATGAAAACCAGAAATTTTATATTTTGCTTTCAGAGCTTCTTCCACCTACCAAATTTTAAGAAATTCGGTTTGAAAGTTTCTGAGTTATATCGCATAAAATTTCGTCTTTTCGGAGACTACCACTCTATCGTGTCCTATCGAAAATTTTGTAAAATACAGTAATGTGTTGTCACTAGCACTATTCAGTGGCTCAAATTTGTGTATTATTTAGTTATAGAGACATTAGATTTTTGTATCCAAACTTTTAAGTGTGCGAAATTTTTCGACTATCAGAGTTACAATTCCTTAAAAATATAATAACCCATTCAGTCACAATAGTTGGTTCACATTTTCTGTTTTTGGCCGTTGCCTCTTACATCGGCCTATAATATTTTTATACTAAACCAATTTTGCCAGTTTTAAATGGAAGATTCATAGGAAATAGCAGACAAACGGATATAGCTAGATGATTATAAGGTTCCTGGTATTTTCTTCTTGATGTTACAAAAGGAATAACAAACTTAATATATTAATATATTGGATAGGCTAAAACCTTTTTCATGAAGCTGGAAAATCTTGAACATTGAGAAAAAATCAAATGCTGATGTCAGAACAAAATTCGATTTTAATCATTATCACAGGATTTGTTGTACATATTACCTCTTCGTACTCATTAGTCCTTCTAGTCTTTTCGTAAATCTTAAAAGTTTCCTTAAAAGACTTCCTTAATATTTCTACCATTTCCTCTATAATCAAAGAAATTTCGTATGATATACATACTTTCTCCATATCTTACACTGGATTATGTCTGCTAAGGTGTCATCCATACAATCTCGGCATTTCTGAGTCTCAATGTCCTCACCTAATGTCCTGCATTCACTGTTATCGGCCTATACTAATGAATTTTAAGTGTGCCTTATAAGTGTAGTGTCCTGTAAAGGTACTCATCAGCACGTACCTCCACTTGAAACACCGTATGGTGACCAAACCGAAGGATGTTTCAATACTCTGAACCTGTTTACCCAGAGTCCGTGTTATATTCTGGAGATATAATATGTATCTCCGGTTTATTCACTTTCCCCTTACCCGCTTCATATCTTACCTGAATTTCCATTGTTCTCATACACATTCGTTAAATGTTTTCAGACGATTTAAGGGATGCGAAAGTTTTAAGTATGTCCTGAGGAGAGAAAATCTCCAAACTTGTTCACCTCGGCTGTGATAGTTTTTTTAATCGGCAATAATATTTGGAATGTTTAAAGATCCTAACTTTTTACATTAAATTTTGCGAGTGAAAATTTATGAGATTTAAAAGCTGTTCCAAATCCTTTGATAACATCGATGTTATAGATCAATTTATTGATTTTTTCTAATTTGATATCCATGGAAAGTTAACTTGGTGTTTCTGTATAAGTTATTGTATAAACATCCTTTTAAATTGTGTTGAAAAGCTTTTCAAATAGTCTTGAACATATTCGGATCTAATATAAATATTATAATATTTTATATTTGTCAAACACACACACACACAAAAACACACTCATTAATAAATAAATATTTAATCTGTTATACAAAAGTGAATAACTTCTTTTTCTTCTTCCCCATTATTTCACTTTATTAAACAAATAGCCTTTCCCGTCCTATGTACCGTTCCATACGTCACAATAATGGACCATCATCACATCCTTATACCACTTCAACTAGTCATCATTATGTCAGTGCCATTGGCACAAACCCCTCAACAACAACATCTTGTTGTACGCAGCAACAACTACAACTACAAAACCATCATAGACATCATATTATTGGTATTGATGATGTTTACACAAATCCTGTTACAAATGAAAGTTATGAAATGGAAGATGGCACCAGCCTTTTCTCACCCCTAACACCAACTAGTACAACAATGACAACCGATACAGCTGTACTTGTGACCAGAAATCATATGATATCTTCCTCAGCTACACAACAACAACAACATCAACAACAAAAACATATTAAAGGTCGTAATAGTATTAGTGGACGTAATAGTACGGTTGGAGATTTTGGCACTGATATCAGTATTGATGCTGACGAGGAACAACAGCAACAACATCATCATCAAAGTTTAGTTGGTAGTCAAGCGGCCGTTGTACGTTTACAATCACGTAGGGCAACAATAACATCAACATCTTCTGTTTATTATCATGAAAGTGATGAAGATGATGGTGACGGTGATAGAGATTCTAATGGTGACATTTATGAACAAATTGTCAAATGCTCTGATAGAATATCGCAACCACCAACAACATTAGTAATTGATCATGAAAGACGAAGAAGACAACAGAGACATCAACATCATCAAAGACCCATTAATAAAGATTTCGATATGGACAATGGTGATGATGATGATGACCACGGGGGTGATAGTAGTGAAGCTGAAATTGTTCATGATGGAGATGAAGACGATAATGATGAGGATGATGACGATGGGTTGAATGAAAAAAATAAGGCCAATTATAATGAAAATATTATGGAAAATGGCAAAAAGTTATCACAGGTAAATTAAGTAGTTTAGTTAACTTTTGATTATGAACAACATGTTGTTAGTTTTAAACATAAATTATTAAATGAATTGGAGTCTCAAGAGATTGTAGGCATTGTGGGGGTATGGGAGTGAAACAACTTTGATTTATTTAAAATTTGCTTAGATGGAAAATAATTTATTCCAAACAAACATGTTTCTTTTTTCCTACAAAATTCAAGTGAAAGCTTAAAATAGCTTTATGCTTACTGTTGTTGTTTTAAAATAAAAAATATTAAATACATATAAATGTATTTTTTTGCTCGAGGATGGATTAAATACACGTGACACGTCATAATCTCAAGAGATCAAGGTGGATGTTGGATGTATTTTAAATTCTGAGTCATGTTTCCGTGACATGAACAGAATATTATATGATCAGATTAAGAAATAATTCAATAATTTTCTAAGTGCAAGACATTAAAAAAATTTTAGAGCTGAGAAGTTGATTTACATACAGTACCTATCATTTCGAGGGTATAGCGAGTGAACTTAAAAATTTTAAATTGGTGGTTAAAGTAAGGAAGTAGTAAGTCCAAATCCATTTTTTTAATAATTCTGGAACATCTGAACCATTAGAGATGTTATAATGAATTTTCTCATGATTAGAACTGAGATGTTTTAGAAAGTTGATTTGTAGGAGTACAAATGATAATTTCTATAATTAAAGAACTATTGGTTTATTTCCATTGACCAACTTTGAATAGGCCTTATTGGCAGATCTTTAAACATGAATTCATCAAAGTAATCCCTTTCAGATTTCTTTATAAAACATTGAAAAATTTTGTCCAGTAATTTTAGGAGAAAATAATTGAGATAAAATGTTAATACTTTCACTATCCATTATCCATAATCCTATCCCTCCTACATCTTGTCCATTAAAAAAGTTTCTTGAGATAGTAATTAGGATAAATTTGAAACTTTTCACTATAGTAGTTCTTCAGATATCAGCTAATTCATATTGGCAAGGAGCTCTCTCTCCCCATGATCCTCTTTGTAATATATTTTGTCCACTAAAAAAGTTTTGTAGGAAGTGATTGGGACTAAATTTGAAAATTCTCGATATTCGATAATAAATATTTGCTTCGTATGGGTGTACCCCTCACCCAAGTACTAATCGTCCGACATTTTGTCATTAGAAATGTTCCCTGAACGGTTATAATTCTTTAGATATACGATAATTGATATTTGCTTTGTAAGGCGCACTCTTTCTCTCGTCCATCAGTTCTATATTATATTAAGTAAAATACTTCCTTAATAATTTTATTGAGGCCAAAGTTGAGAACTTTAACTGTTATTGTTCTTAAGGTATTCTATAATGAATATTTGCTTTGTAAGGGGATACTGTTTCTCCTGGTCCTATCCATCCTGCTTTTTTTCCGGTAAAAAAGATCTAAATCTGAGAAATCTCGCAATTATAGTTCTTTAAATATTCAATAATCAATATTTGCTCTATGTAAATTTGACTGGTAATTTTCTCTTTAAATTATCATTCAAGCACTGATCAATGAATTTCTAAAAACTTACACTTAACAATATCTGTTCTTCTCCTGTTTACCACAAGTTTAACTTTGCCTCATGAGGTATATATATTTGTGCATTAAATTAAATTTACCTATGTCCGTCTGTCTGCCTATATGTTGGTCATATATTGTATTGAGAAGTTTCCTATTAAAAGAAGTGCTTGACTCCAACAAACCGAAACATTTAACTGGACTGGTATCCCCTCATCTTGGTGAAGGATGTTGAAGATATGGCACAATCGAATATAACATTCTTACTTATTATATTTATCGTCTATATATTCCATTTACATAATTTTTAAACAACCCTCGCTTTATTTGTTACGTACGTGTATTCTCTGTAGCTTTCTCTGTTTATTTTTGATTTTGCTTAATTGATTTTTATTATAAATAAATATTTTTGGATTTTTCTATAAATATTTTTAAACAGAATTCTATAACATTCATTCATACAAATAATATTATTTCAACAAGATTATATAAATATAACTAAATTTCAAAAGATTAAGTATATTACGTAATTATTTCATATTATGCATTTATAAGAACAAAAAGAAGAGTGCATATGACAATAATATGACTTTAATAAATCGATATTTAATATGTAACTTTTAGAAAGAATAATAACTTTAACCGATGCGTTTTTAATAAAATCGTTTCATAGAAAAGTGATAGAATTTGGAAACTCTAGGTGAATTAGTTCCTTAAATATTCGATAATCAATAACTGACTTTCTTTTATTCCTTTTATGTTCACATCTACCATCAATTGTCTCACGTAAAGCTGCTTTACAGGAAAATTACTGGAGTTAAATTTATGATTTCTAGCTACAAAGTTACCATTGTCCTATCTGTACCATATTTTTTCATCACATCAATTCACTAAGAAAGTGATTGGAATATTTTGAAGTTCAAAGAGAAAGTAATTGAAGAAAATCTCAATACACTCACTTTAAAAGTTCTTTAGATATTAGATGATCAGCATTTGTTTTGTATGGAGGCTATTGCTCTCCCTAGTCCTATCCGTCCTATATTTTGTCCAGTAAAACAGATCCTTAAGAAAATAATTGGGACTAAATTTTTGTTGTAGTAGTTTTTTAGATATTCCATAACTAATGTTTACTTTGTATGGGGATACCCCTTCTTCTGGTCCTATCGAATTTTTTATAACAAAAAGTACTTTCGGGCATTAGAAATCATTGTGTGAAAATTTAGCAAAATCCGTCCAGTTGTTTAGCTGTCAATAAGTACCAAACAAACAAACACAGAATAATTTTTATATTTAGAGATAAATATTTATATCATACCCTTTTTTTAGACCAACTCAATAATTTAAAAAAAAATCATCATAGCAAAATCGTTTCAAAATTTACTATGTTCAAATAATATAACATTATACAAATCATATTATATACCTTCATAAATACTCTCAAAGGAAATATCCACACTAAACACAAATCCTAATATTTTTTCCTTAAAAAAGATCTAAACTTTTGTTATCCTTTTTGTTGGTGTTTCAACATTGTGAACTTTTTATGAGTTTATAGAACTTTGAACTGAATTTTTAAATAAAAATTTAAAAGTTTTCGCCATAATGAACAATGAAAAACTAAGGATTTCACTTTTTAAATACTTTCATGAAAGAAACTAGACAAAAAATAAAGAAATTATCGTTTAAAATAATTCTCTTAATATGAATAGAATAGTTTAATTCTTTTAAGCTCAATTGGTTAATATAATTGATAAAAGTTACAAAAAAATTTTGTCAATTAGATTCATTGTGTAAAAAATTGCTGAAAATAGCATTATTAAAGTAATAATGTTTATCAGAACGTATGAGTAATAAAATGAAATTATCATTAGTTTTCAAAAAATCACTTATACGTTCAGGATTCCTATTGAAATTTTCCAATCATTGAAGGAGATAAATAGTCATTAGGATTTACATTACTTTCATGAAATATCACTCATATGTACGGAATTTCCCTTGAAATCTAAATATCATCTTATCTAAATAATTATCTAATTAATACCCACCAGTGATAATTTGTCGCCTGCACGTTGTTGAAATCTGCAATAACTGAATAAGCAATAGTCTAAGTATCTAAGTTCCTGTCTTAAGAAGTTTTCTATTTAAAAATGGCTAAATCAGTTGAGTAAAAAAATTATAGTCCAAAATTTGAACAACGATTATGACCAAACGGCTTATTATATTTTTCAGGAATTTGGTACATATTACGAACTATATTGTAAAAAAAAATTACTTAAATGGAATATACTACGAACAATAATCTTTTAGATAAGACATAGGGGAGGGGTAACTCCAATACAACCGAAAATTTTTGTATTACATATCTCCTAAACTAATGCAGAAAATATTACGATATTTGACACATAAATAGTGCTTTGTAGAGGGTACGTGTTAGAGGTCTCACTCATTAAACTAAACTAATAAACTAATATCATATATATCTGAAACTTTTAGGCAAATTTATTGAAATTTGGCACATAAATAAAGCCTTAATAACAAAAAAACACTGAGTAATAATATTTTCAATAGACCACGGGGAAATTGTAACCTCCTTACAAATGAAACTGCGATTCACGTCATGTGATAATAGGAAAATATAAAAGACTAAGAAACTGTGAACTTTTGGAAGAGCGGAACTTTCATTCTGTTCTTACAATTATTTATAAATGGATGGAAATGGTGTTCAGGAGATTAAGATTCGACAATGACTGTAAATTTTTTTCCTTAAAATTCTTAAAAAGTACTTTGTGAAATTAAATTAAAGGGTATTCTGATGTCACTAGGAAAAGTACTTTTAACGCTAGCTCTATCAGAATTTTGTTAATTTGTACACCCTCCTTTGCCACAAGTGGTGATTTGTCACTCCCCGTGTAACGCCAATAAGTAATCACTAAGTTCCCATAGAGTAAATATTTCCTTAGCTAATATCAATACCTGAATGTCTATTGGTAAAATTCACATGGCCACAATTATAATCCGAATTTAATAATAACTTGACCAGAATGTTTGTTATTTTTATAAGCCAGCATAACAAGTGGAGAAGAGGCTAAATTAAATTCTATGTATGTATGTATGTATGTATGTATGTATGTATGTATGTATGTATGTATAAATCTTCGTCTATCCGTCTTGCCTGTCTGTTTGACCTTCCATTTATGTAGAAAACATAACGAATTTTATTCATATGTATTTGTGTTGAAGGGTTTTGAGGAATTGGCATAGCCGAATCCGGGTTCCGGAAGTTGATCGGAAATTTGGCCTGTATTAATCGAAATATAATATTATATAAGAATTTTATGAGATTTTATTATCATCATAAATAGAAAGACAACGTTAAATTGAACCAAAAAGTGATTCAGAGACAATCGGCACATTTTTTTAATAGCATTATTTTTTTAGGATTGCATATTATCGCATCAACCTATTGTGGTGTATGGTATTAAAATTTAAAAAATTTTTGCATTAATATTGGAATTTTAACCAAGTTATACATTTCCTACAAATTTTATCTTTGAAAATTTTGGAACTTTAACATTAAACATTTTTAATTTTAGATTTATTTATTTAATCAAATTTATTTATTTATTAAACGATATTTTTCAGGGAACTAATTAGAAATAATCATTTTTTTATTTTTAAATTTCATTCAATATAAATATATCTTTTTAACGGATTCATTTATATCTTTATTGCAGCAATTTTTTTGGAATTTCTTAGGAAACCTGACTCATATTTTTAAAAAGTGTCATTAAATCCAATTTAATGCTTGCACAACATGTTAATATATGAAAAAGTCCCATTTAAATAATACCTTAATATCCCTTCATATTTTTAAATTCATAAAATAAACGATGGCGTATGAGTTACAGCAATATAATTTTCATTGAATATCACTCATACGCCCTGTATTTATATTAAAATTTCTTAAAGTTTCTTTGTTTTTATTTTTTACAGTATTTTTTTTTTTTTTTTTCAAATTCCTTTAAAATAAATAAAATTTTCTTCTTAATTTATATGAAACAAAAATATTTTCAAATAAAGATTTTGTTAAAAAACAACATTTATTGCGAAAACCGTAAATTATTTCACAAAATTGAGTGACAAACTCAACAAACGAGAATTTTATCAACTAAATTCAGTTCATTTTTATACATTTTCTGTTTAATGACACAGAACATTTATGTACATTTCGGCAAACATCTTTTCTTTGTACGAGGATTTGTTCCGAAATACACAACAAAGAAGTTCATAAAATAAATCTGTAGTAACTTTAACCTTAACTCGACAAATCCGATAATCATTTTATTTATTTATATGTGTGTGTAAGTAAATATTGAAGAGAAAAAACACAAAAGATAGAAACAAAAGAAGGTGTTAGAAATCACAAAATTCAAAAAGTTGTTTTATACAGTCTCAAACAAAACTATTGGCACAGCAAGCATTTTAATGTTTAATCTTATTTTTTCGAATATTATAACCAAATTTTAGAATAAGAAATCGTTAATACAGAACACAACCATAAGTGGTTTTACTAATATTAACACTTATTTGGCTAAATATACTAAACATACTTTAAATAGAATTATTAGTTAAAAAATTCATTCGTTTGCCGAACAAACTATTGGCACGGACTGAGTGTCCGGCATGTTAATTATTTTTGAATTTTTTGAAATCTTGCAAACATGAAAGAAGATATAATATTTTTTCATACAATATATCATTATGTGTCGGTTCTAATCGATTAAAGTAACAGGATGATATAAATTCAAAATAAACTCTGTAAAACCAAAAATGAATCCTAAACCAAAAGAAACTAGCGAATCTTAACGAAAAATAATACTGTATCTGCATAAAAAATGCAAGTCATATGCCCAGATAGGTCAAATAATAGAACGAAGTCGTTACCCTATTAGAAGCGTATTAAATCTTTTTAAAGGATAGACCAACAGGAATATTACAAAAATATCTCTAATACTGTTCGTTAGGTGCTGCATGAAGCTGATTAGACGTAAACCACTAATCTCTTCAATAAAAAAATTGTCGGAATCAGGTATTGTCTTCCGATGAAAGCAAATTTAATATATTTTGTAATGATGATCTAATTACAGTGTTTAGTAACTCCAATACTTTTGCTGTTAAATACAGCAAAGGTAGTGTAATTGTGAGGGGCTGTATACCATCTGCAAAACATTCAGCCCATGATGGGCGCATGTGTTTAATTTACAATGTGACTCAAGACCTAACGCACCCACTACATTCACTAGACCAAAATCCAGTTGAGTATTTGTGGGAAGAATTGGCTGACGGGTCATAAAGCGACCTATTTCAAATAAATCAGATTTTTAAATGACGTTAAAGGTAGAATGAATAAAAATCGGGGAGGAAGTAACAAGAAAATTTAGTCCATTCAATGCCAAACATTGGACTGAAGAATTAGAAAAATATAGTGTAAAATATTTTTCTATTAGCTGTGCCAATATCTTTTTTAGCAAAATCTAGTTAGTATGAGTTTAAATGCAGTACAAATTAATTAAAAAGAAATTTATTTGTGTCATTACTACATTAGTGAAGGTCACACTAAACTAATTTCTTCTTCATGTGTAAAGTTTTTAACGATCAAAAATTGGAAATAAAGAAAAATTCACTTGTTGTGCTAATAGTTTTGTTTGAGACTGTTAAAGCACAATGGGGAATATTCAAATATTTTTAGGAATATATTTATAATTTCCTATGTTTAAATTTGTTTTGATTTTGCCCTTTCGTACGATGAAACAAACTTTCATACATCTAAAATGTATGTGAACAGATTTACTACTTATGTGATTTCATGAATGTGGGATAGTTTTCTAACAAAGTTTGATGACTTTGATTAAAACACAATTCTTTAATAGATTTTAGTTTATTATATATAATATATATGGCTTAAGTCTAGGGTATTTAAAGTTTTAATTAAATAATCAAATAAACTTATTCACTTTGATTTTAAGACACTTTCACAACTTAAATTTATCACTTGACTTCTTACAACTTTACAACTTAACAACTTAACAACTTAACAACTTAAAAACTTAACTCTTTCAACTCTAGACTACGACTGCCCTGGACCAGTGCTCAAACTCACTATAGACGGAATTGACCGTCTATTGAGATCTAATCGTTACTCGTCAGTTTTTGTCGATTCTAGAATATTCTTGTCATATACAGTCATCTCTCTTCGTCCTATTCTGTCAAATACAACGGTCGTTTCAATATTAATTTTAACTGCCATCAGTCTTAACCCTTAGTAGGGTCTACCCGATCGTGTGCGACCAGGCTCAGATCCCACATTCGGCCCTCCTGACGAGGTATTCGACTCGAATACTGGCGTCCACCGTTTCATATACTCAGCCACTGTAAATGTCCTACGTGGGCCCTCGACTTCGCCTACTTTTTCGACTTCATATCGGCCATGATTCATTTTTCGTATCACCTTGTAAGGACCGGTAGCTTTTAATAAGTGCTGAATCCTTTTGCTATCACAATATTCTCTAAAAGAGTTAGAAGTGAATGCAGACCCTCTATCGGAAATTATTCTCTTTGGGTTACCAAATACAGCAGCCTGACGTTCTAACCGATCTATAACAGCATCTGTCCCAGTATCCTTGGTGGGATACAACCAAACAAATTTTGAAAATCCATCTACGACTACAGGTATGTGATTATGTTGTTTGTCTGTCAATGCCATGGGTCCTACGTGATCCTCGGAATCTTCCTGCAACAGGACTGCACCATATCCAAATTTACTAGCGTCTGTATGGACCTCAGTCAAAGCATTTGGATTATATAGTTTAAGTACCGGATTCTTCGTCAATGCTATTTTCAGTTGCTCAAATGAAGAAATCACTTCATCATCTACCTTGAACTCATTGCCCTTCCGCAACAAATCAGTCATCGGTCTCGACAATACAGCATAACCATCAACAAATCTACGAAAATATGACGTTAAACCTGGGAACCGTTGTAAACTCTTCCTATCGTTGGGTAGTGGAAAATTCTTGATCGCCAAAGTTTTTTCTTCCGAGAGTCGAATCGTTCCGTGTTCTTTATCAGCTACTGTTTTTTCATCTATTTCTATATTCAAACATAGATCTTGGAAATTGCTAATACGTTCCAAAGAATCATTTCTCTTGAAAGTCTCACCCGGCTTATGTTCAATACTCATGGTTGATTTAGGAAGAAATTTCACCTCATCTTCGCTGAACATTAAATCGACAAATTGTAACAAATTACTACCCAAAATTGCCGGATAGTCGATATCCTCCGCACGCACAACATAAAATCTCAATTGCAGCTGAATATTTTCAACAATAATTGGAGCATCAATGTAACCCTGAGTATAGAATACTCCAGCCCCAGCACCTTTTAATCTTTTATGTTCCGTTGTCAGCTTAAATACGTCACGTAACTTTTCATAAACATCGCTCCTTATCGTGCAAATACTGCAACCGGTATCAATAAGCCCATAAATATTGATGTCACTGATTCGAAATTTCTTGTATTTCATTCCCGGCTCAAAAGGTTCCTTATTATAGCTCAAAATGTTCATATTGCTGCGCGGCTCTAGTTTGACTTTCCATTTATTCTCATTACATTCGGCTGCACGGTGTCCAGGAGTATTACACTTGAAACACTTGAATTGAGTTTCCCTACAATCCTTGGCCAAATGTTCGGGATTTCCGCATTTAAAGCATCTTCTATTCTTGTCTGTCTTCTCTACCTTGGTCGTAAATTTCACGTCATTTGAAGAATAATTTTTCCTGTTACCCCTATCGAGTGGAGTACGAACCTTCTCGTAAATCTTAATTTGTTCCTTCATCTGTTCAACAGTTTTTGCCTGGTACAAAATACTCTTATTAAAACGTGAATCTGGAATACCTTCAACGAAATAATCAAGCAAACTCGGAACGTCCAAATTTATTGGCTTGCCTATCTCCATTAAAGCATATAAGTATTCGCGATAGCTCTCACCTGGATGTTTGGGACGATTTCTTAAAACTCTGTGTATCTCCGATGACGATAATGTTTCACCGAATTCTTCAATCAAAGCATTTTTCAATGCCGACCAATTCTTCAATCCGGACTGACTTGCAACAAATAATTTGGCCGCACCCTTTAATAATTGTTTTCCATAAATAAATTTCTGCACAGAATTCCACCCTACTATTTCGGCGTTCTCTTCAAAATCTTGTACCCAATTTCTAACTTCCAAAGAATCAGTCCCACTGAATGATGACAGACTATCTGCAATGTCCTTCAAAGTGAAGACAGGACCACTAAGGCAAAACTCCGGATGTATTCTAGCACTTACATCCTGATACTCAGAATTTAAAGATTCAGAGTCATCCCCATCGATTTGGTGACCGAAATGTTGGAGGAGCCTGTCGCGTAACACTGCCTTCAAACCTGTATTGTCCAATCCTAACTCAGTCAATTTTCTCCGTAAAGCGTCACAATTCATTGTCATAATGCTGTTAACGTCCATGATTAAAATAGTCCAGAAACACTCTTACAAAATCAAATATTCTCGAATATCCCTACTATAATAATTAATTAATTATATAAAAAATTATACTATAATCAATATATTAATAAAAATTATAATTAAAAAAAATGTAATGATAACACTTGAAAAAGAAATATTAAAAATTCCAAAGAAAAAAAACGTAATTTATCATATGAATAATACTTCTCAACAGAAACTTTTCAAGAATTCTACAGTAGTATAAAGTTACATACAAATTCAATTTAACAGAATCTAAACATAAGAAAATTAACATTAAGCTCTAAAATTAACATTGAATTTTAAATTAATATTGAATTTAACAGAACCAAACATAACATAAAATATGAATTAAAAAAAAATAAGTTACATTCATATCATAAAAATTAAAAGCTTACAAATTAATACATATACATACAACAATGTTAAAACTACTTATCTTATTGTAATACTTCTTCAATCTCTCCTCGAGAACATAAGCTGCTCAGTCTCTCCTTCTCAAAGCTCTTTATTAACTAACTTCCACATGAAATAACTAGCACAACTTTTACTCGTCGTTTTCCTCTCTTCAATTAAATGATCAAGTTCTCCACTGTACTCGCTTTATCTTATCATTCTTTTGTATAAGCTTTTACTAGTTAAATTTAACGGTCGTTTTCAGCGATTAAACACTTTTCTCTGAAAACACTTATGCTCTAAAAACACTTATGCTCTGAAAACACATATGCTGTTCTATACTGTTCGTTAAAGTTTGTGTGCATAAAAGTTTTTTCTCTTGATTTTAAACTTATATGTTAAATTAGATGTTTTTTTTCTCATAAATGCTCTTTAACTTCAAAGTCCTCTTTTTCTGTTCTCTTATAATTTTATTAAACTTGTGTTTTTAAATTTCGTCTTTATGCGTACACATGTATTAATATATTTATTATTTCTCTTTTATACAGCAATTTTAAATTAATTAACTTAAACACATTTCACCAACTTTAAATTTGAATATTATTTTTCCAACTAATTCTTTTACACTTTTCACTGGCACAATCCCGGTCGAGTCCCCAATTTGTGGGATAGTTTTCTAACAAAGTTTGATGACTTTGATTAAAACACAATTCTTTAATAGATTTTAGTTTATTATATATAATATATATGGCTTAAGTCTAGGGTATTTAAAGTTTTAATTAAATAATCAAATAAACTTATTCACTTTGATTTTAAGACACTTTCACAACTTAAATTTATCACTTGACTTCTTACAACTTTACAACTTAACAACTTAACAACTTAACAACTTAAAAACTTAACTCTTTCAACTCTAGACTACGACTGCCCTGGACCAGTGCTCAAACTCAACTATAGACGGAATTGACCGTCTATTGAGATCTAATCGTTACTCGTCAGTTTTTGTCGATTCTAGAATATTCTTGTCATATACAGTCATCTCTCTTCGTCCTATTCTGTCAAATACAACGGTCGTTTCAATATTAATTTTAACTGCCATCAGTCTTAACCCTTAGTAGGGTCTACCCGATCGTGTGCGACCAGGCTCAGATCCCACATGAATGTGAACGAAAAAATCTTATTTATAGGATGAAACTCTTTTTTATTTACTCAACAGTGAAAAAGAATGTATATGTATTTTGATTTATGATTGTCTACCTTTATATTTAATTGTGTATAATGTGTTCGCTTGTATGTTTGCGTTTTGTCTTGTCTTGGTATTTATGGAATTTTGGAATCTTTGAATTAAAGTCACTTTTGCACGCATTTCCAATGAATTCAATTCACGTAAAATGATTGATTGACATCACAAATGTTTACTTTTGTTGAGAATTAAAGATGAGTAAAACACTTTTATCTGTGTTTGACAGGTTAAGCAAAATTATGTTGAAGGTGATAATATTTTGCAAATTATTGTCAAATATCTGATGGAATTTATTTAAGATTTAAATGAATTTTAAACACGTCTGTGTTGTGCATGTTTATGAATATAAATAATTTTTCATAAAGTGTCGGCACAGCTCTCTCTTTTCGAAAAGACATTATGTTCTAAACAGATTAAATAGATTAAATAAAATGAAAAAAATAATTAGGTCATTAAATATTTATTATAATAATTATTGTCGGGGGAATATTTATTATCGGGCAGATATTTTAACTGAATTGGAACAGAACTAGTACATAACTAGAACAGAGCTAGATTAAAATTAGAACAGACATAAAGAACAAAAAAATTCTAATATAAAACTAGAAGTGAACTAGAACTGAAGTAGAGGTGAACTAAAACTGAAGTACATCTCAGTTAGAACTAAACTAGAACTAATATAGAACTTAACTAGAACTGAACAAAAGTAAACCTGAACTATTAGCTGAATTAGAACTTTTCATCTCCAATTCCTTGACAGATTAAGACATTAAAAAAATTGAAATTTTTGATTCATGGAGCATCCTCCTGGATTTTTAATGAATTTTTAAGTTCAATTACTCTCTTTCAAGTCCTCTTGTAGAAACTCTTTTAAACTTAAAGTTATACATATTCAGTCCCACTGTATGTTGTTCATTGCCCTTAGATAACTCAATAAATATCTTAGAATTCTAATTATAGAGTAAAATCTATAATTACATTTCAACAATTCGATAACAGCAAAATCTTTATATCGTATTGCAATATCTTTCAGCACGTACTAAAGCGTTGCAACTGCCATAAAGATAAAGTTAAATTTCTATATTTATTCAATATACAATTTATTTTATTTAATATATTTTTTCTCTCCAGACATTTCACATATTAGAAACCACAAAATTCTCTAAGGATTCTTCAGTCATTCATAAAGTTCTACAATTTCACAAAAGAAACGAAATTTCCTTTTATTCTGGCAACAGTTTCTGGCAACAATATCTGCAACATTTCATAGTTTACTTTTCATTGCAACTTTTAAGCTTTTCTTATAATTTTTATTTGTATTTGTTTTGTTCTTTTCATTCTTTCATTCCATGTTTTGTTTGTTTGTTGTTTTCTAATTTAAATTCATTTCAGTATTAAACTCTTATTATCGTTATCATGTTACAAATTTAAAAGTTTTTGACCTCAGTTTTGTTGAAAATTTTCTATTTTTGTTTTTCTTAAAAAAAAAAAACGAAAACGAAAAAACTTTCGACATTATTTTCATATTCTTAGGAAAACTTTCCCTTGAATTTTTCTCAGTTTTTTTATTATTTTTAACTTCTCACAGAAATGTCAGTACATTTACATTCAACTCCGGTAAAATATTGTCAGAAAATGCTGGGAAAACCAAAGAAAAGAAAAGTATTCAACTTTTTGGTTTTGTTTCAAATATTTATTTTCTTATACCCTACATCACCGTAGATGGTTGGGTATTATAAGTTTGTGTTGATGTTTGTAACATACAGAAAAATTATGTTACACCCACCTTTAGGTATACTGTTCGTTTTCAGAATCACTTTGTGAGTCGAATTAACCATGACCGCTCGTCCGTCCGTCTGTTTGTCCATGTAAATGTTTTGAACAGTCTACAGGTAACAATTTTTGAGACATCTAAATAAAATTCGATACATACGATTTGGCTCAACTACAAAGCCTATTGGCTATGTTCGGTCAATATTTCAGGTACCTTCCATACAAATACCTTGCCAAAATGAGGTTTTAAGCTAATAAAGTCCTAAATATAAACCGATTATAACGAAATTTAGCAAAAATATGTCTTATAATATTTCTGAATCATGCGAAGGTCACTTCATTATTATAAAAATTAAATATTACTCTGAGGTGTGTAAAAATCTCACATATTCGTTAGAATGTACTGCCACAATTAAAAATAAATCATAAATTCGAATTATTCGGGGGTCGTTCATTAGTTTTTCGTATTTACTATTTTATACCAACATTGTAGTGTAGTGAATTATATATTCGGGCTATACCTTCTATAACATACATTCTTGTAAAATTTTGAATTATCACTTGCTGTTTACACCCTACACCAACATAGGTGGTTGGGGTATTATTCGCAGTAAAAACGTTCGACCTTTTGGCCGGCTGGCTGATTGGCGGTTCATGTAAATATCAAATAAAATTTGGCATTCTTCATTATTTAAGCTCAAGGACGACACTTATTGAAATTAATAATGATGAGTTCCATTATTTCATCTAGCCCTCATACAAATATTCCTCCTTGTAAGGAGATCTACGGTTACAAAAGTCCTTAATATTTATGAAATTTGCAAAATATATGTAGATCGGTCTATTTTTCTCTTGGGTCCATTAGAACCCCCATTCCAAATATTAACTTGTAGGACTTAAATCCCACATAAACGTAGCTATTGTAATAAGACTTGGTCAAACCAAGACAATATAAACAAAAATCGATGTATGAAATTTACAAAGGTCGGTCCATAATTTCTTCTAGCGCGCATGTAATGAAGACGAATAAAAAAATATTTTAGAATGAACTTATCCCATGTCAGTTTTATTACCACCATGATGGTGGTTTATTAATTTTTGGAAGCTATCGCTTATAAACATCAGTGTCGTTTAAGGTATTATATAGTCGGGCCTGACCGACTATAATTTTTTACTTTTATTTTTATATTCAGTTGCATATTCTATTTTGTTAAAGATTGAAAAATATTTTTGTTTTATATTCAATTTTATTTACATTGAATTACTGCAGTTCTTAAAATATTCAGATTTATTCAAATTATTATTTTTGTTCTGCATTGAAGTCAATTCTTAGAATTTGTAAGAAATTGAAAAGTAAATAAAATTTAAAATATAAATTTATTTTAAATTTTATAAAAATAAATTATTTTTAACTGTAAAGAATAATTCTTGGAAAAATGAAACAGAATTATATTTAGATTTAACATCTTAATTGAAGGTACTAAAATTTCATGTAATTAATTTCGTTCATTTCAAAATCGAGGAAAAGTTTTCTAAATAGTTTTATTTCAAATACGCTTTCCCTTATTACAAATTTATTTCTAAATTAAATTATATTTAATGTTAAAAAAATACAAAAATATTGTTAATCTGATTAAAATGTGGGACCAGAAATTGAGCACTAAAATTATTATATATTTTTATCAAAACCTAACCTCGTCCTACAAACGTTGTCAAAGCATTTCAAGATCTGCCATCAAACTGTTTTCAATGAAAAGTCACTAAAAACACATTTTTTAAGAAATAGATTTTGTTTTTGGTAATTTTTAATGACGATTTTCACGTTTTTCTTCATAGAAATATTCCACATAAAATAATCGTACCAAGAACACATCGCATGAAAAAGGCAAACAATACGACTAAAAAAAATCTAGTTTATATGGAATAATTACCTTAAGTTGGCTTCTCTTAGAAATTCCAATTCACTTTTAGATGATTGTTTCATATACAAATGTCCCACCTGGAATGGAATTTCTAGTCCATAAAGTTCTTTAATATTAAAAAAAATTATACAAATTTTGCGAAATTAAGTTCTATTATATTCTAAAACTATGTGCCATTTATACGAGTATCGGTCCCATTCAACCTTCCATATATCACTTTGAAACTCACAAATCGCATATATATATTAAGACGCAAACTTATTACGAGTTTTGATTTATAAGTAGACCTTACTCCCACATAATTCTCCAGAAATACTAAATAATATACTGCACACATAGTATAAATAAGAAGTGCATATTATACGAGGGCCAACAGGTTGGTGTAGGGTATCACATAGTCCCATTCAACCACCCTTTCAAATATCACTTTAAAACTCATAAATTGCATAAATACGTGAGTATTGACTAATAATATTTAGCAAAATTAAGATGGCAAAATTATGCGAGGGTCGATTTATAAGTAGACCTAACTCCCTCATAATTCTCCAGAGAAATGTTAGTATCACAGTAATGCATTGCACACAATAGTATAAAATAAGAAGTGCATATTATACGAGGGCCAACAATGTGGTGTAGGGTATCACATATTCGAGCTTGACCGACTATGATATTTTTGTTTGTTTTTTATTTAATTCCATTTCTTCAATTTAGATATCAACTAACGATATTTAAAAATATAATAAGCTTGTTATGAAGCTCATAACGTATGAGTATATTTGTAAATTAAAATTATTCATACGCATGTTATGTTTAAATTAGAAAATTATTTGATAAACTTTATCATAATTATTCATGAGACAAAACTTTGTTTAATATAAATTTTTCATATTTTCTATTGAAAAACAAACATTATTTCGGGAAATATTATGAAATTGATTTCCTCCAAAAAAATCTCATTTCAAAAATAATTGGAATATAAGAGCCTTTTTATTTAACAGCTTTTTATTTAAAACACCCACTTTAATTTCTCAATATTAAAATAATTTGCACTTGAATATTTATTTTATTGTGACTGATAATGACAACAACAGCAGCAACAAAAATGACAAATAATAATGACAATTTCCATGACAATGATGATGATGATGATGATGAAGTTGTAAAATATTAAATCCCATTTAAATTTAGGTATTTACAAGAAAATCAAAAATCATTGTGTCAACTCATTCAAAAAAAATCATGTACAAAAAACATTTGTGTAAATATTATGAAAACATTGAATAAAATGTTGATGTACAAAAAAATGTTATATTCACATATATGTATGAAGTAAATACGTAACATTTTTTAAACACACTCACGCATACACCATACCTACACAATAAATAAGTTTTTTCTTTTAAAATTTAACACGAAACACTTAATGATTCATTAAATTAGTATTATTTATCTACTGAATTGATTTGCATAATTTTTGGAATGATAATGAAGTACATGCAACTTCATATTATTACAAAATTTCATTCTAATTTGTCAATTTAGATTGGAAAGTTTTAGAAATTCTTCAATTGAATTTTGAAGTTGCATTAGATATCGGTCTATATATTTTAATATACTGAACCGATTTTAAGGAAAATTTCTCAGAAATATAAATTTCTCAGAATATAATTTCATTGAACTCTGTCAATTATTGTGAGGTTGTGCCACACAGACAGACAGACAGACATAGTTGAATCGACTCAGATTTTGATTTAATGCATTATTACATATATCATATAGGGTCTGAAATGTTTCTTTCTTAGCATTAAACATCAAATGATAAAGTTTATATAATGTAATGAATTCTTACAGGCTCTTCACCACTTGTGGTGGTGATGGGGGTATATTAAAAGCGTTACCGTTTTACCGTTACCGCGTTAAATTTTGAAAAAAAAATTGGAAAGCGACATTTTTCAAAAGGCTGCTTTCATCTATGTCAAATATAGATGTGTACTGTGTAATAAATTTTTAAATGTGAAATAAAGGTCTGGACATATTCATTAGTTTTTACTGACAGCTTTTTAGCACTTTCTTCAATTTAAGAATTTTATAACGTTTTAAATCGAGATAACTCGTCATAACAATTGTTAAATTATTAACTGTTAAACTTCTTGTGTATTTCCAATGCCTTACTTTCTTAAAAAGGACTACTTATTTGCATATTATAATACCTTACACCGCTGTAAGTGGTTTGGTTGTCATGCGTTTGTGCTGATATTTTTAATATACAGAATAAATGGTTTCACCTTTGCTCAGAATCACTTTCTTATTCGATTTAACGATGTCCGTCTGTCTCTGTTTTGTCTGCCTATCTTTTTCAATGTCAATTTTTGCGATATTTGATTGGAATTGACACATGTCATTTTTTTTTTTTTGGCTCACGGACAAGGACATTGAAATTGGTAATATTTGTCTAATATTTCAGAAGCTTCCATACAAATATCTTCCCAGAATGGGTTTAAAGTCTTAAAAGTCATAAATTCAAAGCGATTTCAATGAAATTTAAAAAACGATGTTCCAAATTGATTTCTTCTCTTAGGTCCCTTACAAGACCCCTTCTTCCTATCACTTAAAAGTATAAATCTTACTTAAACTTTGTATTTAATAACAACTGGTCATATTATGAATCGATATTCAAAATTATA
>PYHX02000424.1:0-40047 GCA_004302925.2 Cochliomyia hominivorax
AGAAAATTAAGTTTTTCTTTAAAAAACTGATCGCAAATGCTCACGAAAATATAATTTCACAAGATTTTCTCTTAAAGGAGAATTTTTCAAAAAATTTCTATAAACAGAAAATTTACTAAAATTTTTCCTTAAACGGGAATTTATAATACATAATAAGATAATTTATTGAAAATGTTCTTACAAAGAGAATTTAACAAATATTTTCAATAAATAAATTTTTTCTCTTAAATGAAGAAAAACAATTTTCTATAAAAGGAGAGTTATTTGAAATAGCATTTTCTTTTAGAGAATTTTCATCTATAAAGATAAAATAACGGAGTTTATCTTAAAGGAGAATTTAGCGATAAGTTTCTCTAAAAAGGAATTTTGCAAAAGTAATCTTTCAAAAGAGAAAATTAGAGAAATATTATCTTAAAGAAATTTTTTTCTATATGGAGAATTTAGCAAACGTCTTCTGTAAAAGAGAAACTCGCGAAAATTTTCCCTTAAAAAGTGAATAGAAAATTGTCTCCAAAAATTAAAAAATTATTTTTTTTTTGGAATTGAGTAAAAATTTTAAGTTAAAAGAGAATTTAGGGAAATTTTAAAAGAGAGTTTAGTATAAATGTTTCCTTAAAACATAATTTAGAGAATTTTTTTCTTAAAACAAGGGAGTTTAGCAGAACTAAAAATATAATCAACATTTTTCTCTTTGAAAAAAATTTAGGAACAACTTTTTCTTTAAAGAAATATCTTTTTTAAGAAGAAATTAAATGAAAAATTAGTGAAAATTGTCTCTTAGAGAATATTTTATCTTTAAAGAAAAATTTTCGAAAATTTTAAAAAGCTTTTCTAAGAAAGAGAATTTAGTGAAACTTTTCTCTAAAATGAAAAATATATGAACATTTATTTACCCTCATTGGATCACAATGGACCTTTAGGTCACCTACTTTCCCCTTAAAAAGGGAAAAAAATATAAGAAAATAATTTAAAAAAGTCTCTTTAGGAAGAGAATTAAGACAGAATTTGCAATAATCATTAAATTAGGTTGTAGTGAAAATTTTCTCTTAAAAGAGAATTTAGCGAAAATGTGTCTTAAAATAAATTTGAGAAAATTTATAAAAAAACAATTTAATAAAAAACCTTCTCAAAATAGAATTTATTAAACATTCTCTTCAAAAAGGAAACTCTTCTCTTTATTTTCTCTAAGAAAAGACTTAACTATTTATTTTTTAAGAGACAGTAAATCATCTTAATGATGAGTTTTTATAAAAAGCCTATTGAAAGGAGAGAGAGTATTTTCACTCTCTCAAAAATACGAAATTCTCTTAAAGAAAAAAAAAAATATGAAAAAATCTCTTTAAGATGAGAATTCACGAAAGAAGAGAATTCATAAAAAATTTTATTAATGGGAGAATTTGCAAAAAAATCTTTAAATTGAGAAAATGTGAAATATTCGCTTTGAAGAGCATATTTACGAAAAATTATTTTTTAAGAAGAAATTTGTTAAAATTTTAAAGAAAATTAATAAAAAAAAGTTGACAAAAATCCTCTCTTAATATTGTTTATCGAAAAAGAAGATAATTTACAAAAGTTCTCTTTAGGGAAAAAGTTAGAAAAAATACTTAATAAATTATGTAAAAAAATTAACCAGTAGAATTTTCAGCAAGATATTTTAAAGAGAGAATTTTGTAAAAATTACTTTATAGAAGAAATTTCACATGAGGGCTTATTAAAAATAGAATTTATTTTATTATGGGAAATTTATGGGAAATCCACTTTAAATGGTGAATTTTCAGTTCTATTTATTTAGTTTGGTTTAAAAGAGAAAAACTGCCAAAAAAATTATAATGAAAAATTTACATTAATTTATTTACTGGTAAAATTATATTCCCTTTAGGCAAAAGGAATATAATTTGCCAGTAAAGAAAATTTTTCCCTTTTTCCTCTTAAAATTCCCAAAGTTAAAACCAATTTTAATGACAATAATAATGTCATGATAAGATTAATTTAAGACTAAATATTTATAATTTATTTTACAACTTTTAGTTGGCAATTTATTTTCATTCTGCGCTTCTAGTTCTCTTCCACCCTGAATAAAATCGTCCATCGCTTTACAAATCTTCCAACAACAATAAAGTTTGTATTTGATAACAAATATGATGACAATGACGATAATCTTTTCGAACCAATGACACAACTCAACCCACCACATTTGTTTATGCCCACAAAATCTCACTGACGTTTAGTCTTGTGAGAATTGTGGCGATTTAGGTTTGATAAAGGTTTTGTGTTGTTGGTTTATGGTTCTTGTTGTTAAACTTGTTACATTTAACACTTTCTACATTTTTATCGTTGTCATCATCATCAACATCACTTTTATAATCTTTGTGTTCTATTTTAATACTGTCAACTTTTAAAAAACAAGTGTCACTCTCTCCTCTCACTCCTTTCGCTTGGTCGTTCAATGAGAATTTAAGAAATAATTCACTGTAAGAAGATTTGTGAAAATAGTAACAACTATAATGAACAAGTAAGAATACTACATTCAGCTATGCCGAATCTTCAATATCCTCCATTACAAATTCATGTAAAGTATATACGTTACAATCACACATACACTTACAGATGTACACAATATATAAACGTTTTTCATAAATAAAAAACAGGAACATTTTATGAGTTATGAATTAAGTTATATTCTTAGCTATAACTTTTTTCTACTGAACCGATTTGATAATTTTTGGAATGATAATTAAATACATATAAATTAATATTATCGCTAATTTTCTTTCTTATTTGTCGATTTATAAGTCGTTCTTTTGAAATTAGAAAGTTCACTAATGCTCTTCTTTCGAACTTGGAGGGTGTCTCAGATACCAGTTTATATCTTTAAAAATGCTGAACCGATTTTGTTGGTTTTAAATAAGAAACTTCTCAGGACTATAGCAAAAACTCAGGTGAAATTTCGTTGAGCTCTGTCAATAATTGTGGATGTGAGCATGCCAACAACAGACAAATGGACGATAAAGCTTTTAGGGGATCTAAAGTGATACCTTCATAGCGTTACATATGGAATGACAAGGTTTATATACCCTTTTCACCGCATGAGGTGTTGGAGGGTATAAACTAGTAACAATAATGACAATACAGAAATAACTTTGACAGAGATGACTGTGATAATCTCCAAGCAGATTGTGTTATCACATTAACTCTTTGACATGATGTTTCGAACACCATTTCTCTCCCTCTCTTTCTCTTTTCTTTTATAAATGTAATTTTCAACTATGACTTCAAAAATTTTCCGCTAGTAATGATCACAACTACATTTTCCCATTATACCCTACACCATCATGGGTGATTGAGGTTTATGGGTTTGTGTAGAAAAAATTCATACCGTTCGATCCAGAATCAGATTCTGAGTCGATTTAAGGATGGACTAGGGATGGAGCCTATTGAAATTGGCCACATTCAGTCCATTATTTCGGGTATCGCCCATGAAGTTTTAGATAATAAAAATCGTAAATATAAAGTGATTTTTACGAAATTTTCCAAAAATATGTCCTATATATTCGAAACGGTAGCCAAATTATACATGGATCAGTCCATTATTTCTCATGGATCCCATGCAAACCTCTTTCCACCTTCCAAAATATCATGGCATATTTATGCCATTTGTATTTTGTAATTAAAAATTGTCAAATTAAGATAAATATAAGCAAAAATCGATGTACGAAGTTATGCGAGGACTGATCCATAATTTCTTTTATCTCCATACAACCACCCAGAAAACAAATTATTTCCAAATGCAAAATATTAGTGTCCCAATATTGTACTGCACGCTTAAGAATAAATCAAATAATACGAGGGTTGTTCATTATTTTTTCACAACTGCCATTTTTAATCAATATTGTGGTGTAGGGTATTACATAGCCGGGCTTAACCCGACCATATATTTCTCACTTATTATAAATAGTTTTTAGTTTCGATCTTATGATAATAATGTTTATGTCTGTTAATATTTTAGATGTGATTATGTTGATAAAAACCTATTAAAGTCATTTTTATATAAAGTTGTAGGTGTATTTTTCAATATGTCTCTATTTGTGTCATTATGTGCATTTTAAGTGTAAAATATCAGTTTTTTAAATGATCTCATAAAAGTCAATTGTAGTTTTTTTTTTTAACTTAAAATGACACTTGAATCAAACGTACAACAGCAACAACAACAACAAGACGAACAAACAAAAATAACAAATTGAGAGAAAAAGTAGCAAAACATTAGACTAAATTACTGTGAAATTGCATACAATTACAATGTTGTTTTTGTTGTTGTTGTTGAGTATTTTACTCTATTAATTTTATTTTATTATTAGTTTTTCATGTACAACAAACATTTATTTTAGCAATTTAAATGTTGTTATTTTTTATTGGCGAAAAAATATGACAAAATTTTTAGTTAAACGGGAAATTAAGTAGACGAATTTGAATTTATGTTATTTTTAAATTTTAATAAATGAAAAAAATGGAAAAATATGAAAAAATAAACAAACTGATTTAATTAAATATAAATTGATAAATCAAATGTACAGTGGAATTAAGATTAATTCATACATCAATTTTAGTCTTTATGCCAGAATTCTCAACATAAGACTACTGGCGAAACTTAAATGTACCCTACCTTAGCCTTAACTTTAGACTAAATTAATAGTCTATACTACAGAATAAAATCTAAACTTTACTTAATGTAAATTATAGACTACATTATAGTCTAAACTATAGAATAGACTATAGTCTAAACTATAGAATAGACTATAGTCTAAACTATAGAATAGACTATAGTCTAAACTATAGAATAGACTATAGTCTAAACTATAGAATAGACTATAGTCTAAACTATAGAATAGACTATAGTCTAAACTATAGAATAGACTATAGTCTAAACTATAGAATAGACTATAGTCTAAACTATAGAATAGACTATAGTCTAAACTATAGAATAGACTATAGTCTAAACTATAGAATAGACTATAGTCTAAACTATAGAATAGACTATAGTCTAAACTATAGAATAGACTATAGTCTAACTATAGAATAGACTATAGTCTAAACTATAGGATAGACTATAGTCTAAACTATAGAATAGACTATAGTCTAAACTATAGAATAGACTATAGTCTAAACTATAGAATAGACTATAGTCTAAACTATAGAATAGACTATAGTCTAAACTATAGAATAGACTATAGTCTAAACTATAGAATAGACTATAGTCTAAACTATAGAATAGACTATAGTCTAAACTATAGAATAGACTATAGTCTAAACTATAGAATAGACTATAGTCTAAACTATAGAAAAGACTATAATCTAAACTATAGAATAGACTATAGGATAGACTATAGACTATAGTCTAAACTATAGAATAGACTATGGACTATAAACTATAGTCTAATCTATAGAATAGACTATAGTCTAGACTGCAGAATTTTTCTGTTTTTCGCTTCGAAGAAAAAAAATTAAATCACAAAATTTCTCTATGAAGAAAATTTTATTTTTTATGACGAAGACTTATCCTGAATTTTTTCATTAAGAAAATGTATCGTAAATTCTTTTAAGAAAATATTTGTTATGAATTTGTAAATGTAAAATTTCTTTTAAACGAAAATTTATAGAAAAATTTTCTCTTAAACAATAATGATTTAAATTTCTCGTTAACAAAATTTTATGGCAAAATTTTCTTGTAAACGAAAACTCATTGTAAATTTCTATTGAACGAAAGTTTGTCTCCAATTTTCTGTAAAAAAAAGTTATCAAAAATTTTCTCTTGAAATAAAAATTATTACAAATTCAACCTTAGAAAAAATTTCCTCTTTCTTAAGAGAAAATTTGTAGTTAATTTGCATTTAAATAATATTTAACGAAAATTTATCGTAAATTTGTTCGTTAGCAAAAATGTAGTGTAAATTTTCTCTTAAACAAAGATTTATCAAAATTATTTTCTTAAACGAATATTTATCGTAAATTTTCTCTTAAACGAAAATTTTCTCTTAAACGATAATTTTTTCCTTTTAAAAAAATTTATCGCAGATTTTCTCTTTATCAAAAATGTATCACAAAATTTCTCCTTTAAAAAATATTATCACAGAAAATTTATCGTAATTTTCCTTAAAAAAAAAAATAGTAATTTATCTCATTGACGAATATAACTTGAAAAATTTTCTCTTTAGCGAAATGTTACAGTAAATTTTCCTAAAATGAGAGTAAAATATATTTCGTCTATTTTAAACTTTTAATTTAAGTCATTTTATAGTTATAACCTTTAAACGAGTGACAAATAAATTTATAAACTTAAACAAGATTTTTGTGATTTATTACTTAAAATGACCATAAATAAAATAAGATTTCATAATTTTTAACTAAAAAAAATAAAAACAACAAAAAACTATTTCATTGTCAATGTCAGAATAACAAAAAAAACATTTACACCCAAAAATGTTATAAACCCAAAAAAATCTATGAAATATTGACAACATTTTGTTAATAATACTATAATTGGATTTATCATACGCCCAGTGTATCATACATTGTATACAGCACACACGCACACACACACACATGCAAACCTATTATAATGCACATAAAGCAATAATAACTGAAAATATTTATTAAATAACTTAAAATTAATTATAATTATTTTGCGTTTAATACTTTTTAATTTGTTTCTTCTTCAATTACACACTTTTTTGTAATTTTCATTCAACGAATCCAAAATTGTGCAATAAAGTTGTCAACACACAATTTATCAAAAAAAATATATATTTTTTAACGTTTTAATTGTTAACAAAAATTTAAACATTAAAAAATGTTAATAAAATGAGAGACAAAAAAATTAAAATGTTAATAATAAATTTATAAACAATTTAAAATACTCATGTTTGACTCTCTATTAATACCCTACAGAAAAATTGGCGTTACACCCACCTTTAAGTATACCGTTCGATTCATTATCACTTGCTGAGTCGACATTATGAATTTAGATAGTATGGGAATAAGTCATACTGGGTCTAAGTGGGATAATTATAGGGACGATAGTGGATGATCGAACATTAGGGAGGTTAGACGACTTTGTACATTAAGTTTTTATTACATTGAACCAAAAAAGGAAATAAATACAACGAAAAATGTTGTAGAATTGAAGAAAAGCAGGTTATATATCAGCCAATGAAACTTTTATTCATCATAACGAAAACTTTCCTTAATTTTTCATAAATTCTTCAAATTGATGAAAATTTTTCAATACGTTAATAAAAATATTGTTAATTTAAATAAATATTATCCAATTTAACGAAAAAGTTCTTTATATTGATGAATTTTATTCAATTTTAATACCATATTTACGTTAAATTAACGAAATTTTACATTAAATTGTTGTAATAAATATTAAGGGCCAATGAAAGGAATACTTTCCATATAAAGAAAATATTGTTTATAGAATATTTTGGGAGAAGAAATGTGGTTCCAATGACATATTCAAGAAACTGTCTTAATGGACCAAATGTAAGACGGATAATATCAGGGAGAGAAGTAGCCCCTATACAAAACATAAATTGATTATCGAATATCTAAAGATCTACTACAGCGTGAATTTTGAAATTTGTAAAATTTCTTTTGAGATCTAAGACTGAGAAGAATTTTTGTGCAGCAAAGCGCACCGAGTAAAAGCTTGAAAAAAATTTTGTTGTTTAAAACAAGAATCTACTATTTAACACCTTCTTTTCGTTAAAGTTCTATGAAAAAATTCTGATATGTGATCACCCCTCGTGTGACCCCTGTCTTGTGCTCGAGCTCTTTGTATCACAATTGTCTGTCCCCGGTTTGTAGAAAGGCATACAACTGTTGGCAGTTTTTGGAACTAATGGCTGTTCCTTGCTGGTTTTCCAGCTGCTTATACTGTTGCCCTTCCTTGCTTTCCAACAGCGCCCTCATCACCACCGTTTTCCTCACCACATTGCTACATTGTTGTGTGTCCTTTGTTAACATCCGTCTTTGTCCTTTCCTGGTGTTACGCTATGTGGCCAAGGGCACTTTTCAATGTCAGTGTTGTAATTGTTTGTTCAATTGTGTATGTTTGGTTTTGTGGAGCGGTCCCGAACTGTTTGAAGTTCAACTGGTAGCAATCGAGTTGATTACAAAGTCCAACCGGAGACTTAATTCTTGTACCACGATAGGCAGGTGCCCCTGGGACTTCATGGGCACCAGCCTGGCTGTTAGCGTGGCCTTCGGGGTGCATCGTAGTGACTGTGACTTAAACCCAAAATCGCGGGAAGAGTCTAAATCTTTAGGCTCGGTTTGGAGTTGCAGTTACTACTAAATGCCGTGCCCCAAAAAATAAGCACGAGTTTTAGATAGGCTTTGTACCTAACCTAGTCGAAAGTCATGTCCAAATACATGGCTTCGAATTGGTGATCAGGGACTTTGGTAGACGCATTGTATTGACATACACATGGGTATGTCAATACAATGGGTAATTTTCAGGTACCTCTCACATAAATATCCTTTCGGAATTAGGTTTTAAGCGCACAAAGGTCATAAACAAAAAAGCATAAATAAAAAGTCTTTCGATATTCTAAGACGATGTGCTAAATTATGCGAGAGCCGATCCACTGCTTCTCGTAGGTCCTAAGTCACCTTCCAAATATCACTTTGAAGGGCATAAATGTCTCTTATACGTTGGAATTATAATAATAATTAGGCAAATTAGATAACTATAATGAAAAATCGATGGACGCAATTATACGAGGCTGGGTCCATAATTTTCTTTAGCTCCCATTTAATAAACCCCCTTCCCCAACCCCTCCAAAAAAGTTCATTTTAAAACTCATAAAATTCACATAAATAATGGTTTCACATTAATATTCTGCTCACTTAAGAATAAATCATAATCTAAAATTATACGAGGGTGGTTTATATTGTGGTGTAGGATATTGTATAGACGTGCTTGACTAACTCTTTGTTGTGTTTTTTCAATTATTTATAGATCAATGTTCAAACGAGCAACAAATAAAAAATTTTTTAATTTTTTTGTTCGCCCCAAACAAAAAAAAAAGAAACACAATTGAAAAATTACAACAACAATAACAAAAATACATGATAATGAACAGCTGCTGTAATTCTCGACGTGACCAACATAAAATTGTGCGTTTTAAAATGCACCAAAAGGTGAAGTGAGTTTGAAAACAAAGTAAATTCTTTTCACTCTTAAAAAAACACTCAATGAAAAAATACTCAAACTCAAACTTAAATAAAAAATACTCAAAATTACATTTGTATGTTAATACGTATGAATGTGTGCAAAAGTTTTCAATTCTTCTTTTCAAGAGAAGTTGGAGGGAGGTAAAGTGGTGTAAATATATGTTAATATTTAAATTTGTGATTGTGTTTGTAAACTACTGACTTTTGTGGTCATTTAACAAAAAAAATTAGCCAAACTACAGTCCCATCGAGTGACCTAAAGTTGTCACTCAAGTTTGATGACAAAATTTTTAAAAGTTAATTTACATTCGAAATCCAGATTTTTTCCATTCTTTAAAGAATTTGAGAACTAAACATTCTCTGGGGCATGAAAAAGGTAAAACTATAAAATGAAAAAATATGAAAAGAAATATGTGAGAAAAAGGCTTTTAAAACAAATTAAGGATAAATAACGTATAACAGTATGAATGTAAAGAAAAAATATTTCCTTATTAAAATATTCCAACTTCTTAAATAAAACAATTTTTGATTACAAATTTAACAGAAGATATTCTCTTAAAAGAAAATTTAATTGAAATTTACATGTTAAAGAAATTTTACCAGGAATTTTCTCTTAATAGACAATTTACGGAAAATTTTGTTTTAATAAAGAATTTAGTAGCAATTTAGTAGTACTTTTTTTTAAGAGAAAATTGAACATTTAATTTTTTTATTTAATATTTAATTTTCTCTTACCAGAAAATTTACTATAAATTTTCTCTTACCAGAAAATTTACTATAAATTTTCTCTTACCAGAAAATTTACTATAAATTTTCTCTTACCAGAAAATTTACTATAAATTTTCTCTTACCAGAAAATTTACTATAAATTTTCTCTTACCAGAAAATTTACTATAAATTTTCTCTTACCAGAAAATTTACTATAAATTTTCTCTTACCAGAAAATTTACTATAAATTTTCTCTTACCAGAAAATTTACTATAAATTTTCTCTTACCAAAAAAAAATAGTCCTCCTAAATTGTTGTATCATTCCCACCAATTGCTCTTAAAACTTACTGAACTTTAACTTATTGACTAAATGAACTCTTAGTCTCGTCTTTATGTATGAGTCCATTATTTTCTCTGTTGAAAAACACAAGTAAAAACACAAGTAAAAACCATCACTCTCATACTCTCAAACATACACACACACATACAAAATCAAGCTAATAAACACTTTGTCGAAAGAATTCAACTAGTTTTTTTTCACTCTTGACTTTTAGTAGAAAATGTAAGTGATTGAGTAAGTGCCGTTAGTAGACTTACATGTAAAGGTATTAATACACAGACGCATATGTGTGAGTAAGTGTGTGACTATTGTCATTCTCTATTTAAACTCCATTTTTTTCCTTTAGTTTCAACAAATACAAAGACATAAAAAGGGAGAAAAGCAAAAACGTGTCTAATGAAAGTATTTTTTATACCCTCCACCATGACAAGTGGTGAAGAGGGTATACTAGCTTTGTCATTCTGTGTGTAACGCTAAAAAGGAATCATCTCAGACCCCATAATTTATATATTTTCTTGCAACAATTTAAAATTTATATCCACCAGTCTGTTGTTGGCACGCTCACATACACAATAATGGACAGAGGTCAATGAAATTAGGCCTGAGAATTTTCCCATTTAAAATCAGTAAAATCGGTTTACTATATTAAAAGATATGGACCGATATCTGAGACATCCTTTAAGTTCAAGCAAATAAACTTCGTTAAATCATCAATTACAAATCGACAAATTAGAATGAAATTTTGCCGTTTAAGTAAAATTATTAAAATCGGTTCAGTAGGAAAAAAAATTATAGCTAAAAATATGACTAATTTATGACTCATTTAGTGCTCCGTGTTATGTTACGGAAAAAATGTAACATATTGTAAACGTTTGTAAGTGTGTTTGTATGAAACATAACGTATTTAGTTCACACGCATTTGTGGTGAAGGGTATTGAAGATTCTGCATAGCCGAATATAACGTTCTTACTTGTTTTCTCTCTCTCAGTTTTTTTTTTTCAAAAATATCACAAAACAATTTTTTGCTTTTTTACTCCTTTTGACAGGAAAAAAAGAAATCATCATTGTGGTGAATAGTTCTTTTCAGTTATTTGCCCATAGAAGTCTTAACATTTAGTTGGATTTACATTTTTTCTTAACCCTTCAGCAGACACCAGAATGATTTTGCATAAACGAATCCCATTTAAATCCCAGTTTACTATATTTTTTATTAAAATTTAAAAACAAACACCAGTGATGAACGAGTAAGAAATAAGGAAAAAACTCGGAGCAAAATCTTAATTTTCAGACGATCTTTGTTTTTACTCTTCTTTGAAGAGATTAAAAAAATAAAAATTTTTTTGGTTGAAATTTTAATCTTAATTTTTTTCGATTTTGTTATTTTAGTTTAATTTTAGCTAAATTAGAAAAGAAGATGTGCTTGCGCTTACAAAAAAATTCTTGCCACAATTAAACTTACTAAAATTGTTGTTTTATATGTGAGTACGTGAGTACGTTTGTATATACATTCAAAGGTTGTAAGTAAACACGACTTCAAAACAATATGTGCGAATTATTCATTTTGAAATTCTCTTTTGGATTTTGCTCTTCTTCGATTTTTTATCATTTTTAAGAATTGAACTCTTGTTCAAAGAGCGATAAAAAAATAAAACTCTTTTTTTAAAAAATTAAACTCTTCGAAAGATCCCATCGTTTGAAGAATTAAAAAAAGAGACAAGAAACGTACACCGTTAAAAAATGCTTCTATTCCCGATCTGCTAGAGAAATTTGTAACAATCATTTTGTTCTTACTACATTCTTCAACGCATGCATAAACAAGCTGTTCAAAAAGTCGAAATAAAAATTTTCATTTAACACCAACTTTATAATGAAGCTAACGCCATTATGTCAATCATATTATAGAACAAGTAAGAAGGCTTAGTTGCGCTATGCCGAATCTTCAATACCCTCCACCTTAGATGCAAGTGAATTAAGTACATCACGTTACTTACCTGCACACTCACACATATACAATATGTTAACGTTTTTCTTAAATATTTCACAGGAACACTTATTGAGTCATAAAATTATGTATGTTTTTGACTATAACTTTTTTCCTACTAAACCGATTTTAATAATTTTTGGAACAGTAATGAACTACATATATTTTGGCGAAATTTTATTTTATTTGTCGATTTATAATGAACACTTTTACGAAAGTTGTTTGCTTGATCTTAAAAGGTTGCCTCAGATATCAGTCTATATCTTTTAAACCGATTTTGCTGATTTTAAATAGGCTAGTTCTCTGGACTATAATAAATACTCAGGTCAAATTTCTTTAGTGTCAATTAGTGTGTATGTGAGCGTTCCAACAACAGATAGACAGACTTTGCTTAATTGAGTCAGATTTTGATATGATGCCAGAATATATGAGATAATTCCTTCTTAGCCTTACACACGGAATGACAAACTTAACCACTTGCGTGGGTGGAGGGTATTAAATATATAAATATATAGTGCATGATCGCTTGTGATTTTTTTTCCTTTATGTCAGATTTATCAAATTACAAACTTGTCATGAAACCGGAACCCACAAGAAGATACATTTTGTTGACGTTTTTGGAATGCATCCCTAACTGCTTCTGAGGGTGTCAACAAAATCAAGACCAATAGCAATTTTTGCTTACATAAATTCAGTATTCTAAAGAAGTTATCCGCAATGATTGGTCTCCCCGAACCTTGTATAAACACGTTTTCCCATTGGTTTTCTACTTGAATTTGACCCTCTTCTCTTCAAGTATAGCAATTTCCTTTTAATGTTTGCCACAGAAACGTTTTCAATTGTTGGCCCTCCTGTTCGTTTTAGAGCAAAAATCTACTGGAAGGTGTTGATGGCTTTTTCCTTTCTTCCCTTAAAAAAAAACCTATTTGAGTCGCGGGTTTCATCCAATTCTTCTCCATTATCGACTTCACTTTCCGATTAAATTTAGTCGGGATAAAAACGAAAAAAGTGATGCCATTTGGGACCTACCGTTTCAAACGTGAAGTAAAATTTTGCAAAAGCTAATTGAGGCACTGGTGTCCAATAAAGGTTTAAAAATTAAATTTAAGAAGTCATCATCATTTTTCTCTTCTCTTCACCTGTTCCACTTTTTTCTATTACTCTTTTTAGCAACAACAAACTTAAATTTGTCATCATTTTTTTTGTGTTTAAATTTTTGTTTCATTTGGATTTTTATGATTTGAACAAAAAAAACGAGATTTTCTTATGTTTACATTAATGCCGCGTCACGTTTATGTTGTTAAACTTAAAATTACTTTTGAAAACATAAATACATTTACACATTTACACACACACACACTCATATAAATATTTCATACATAAGAGTAATAAAAAAACACATTTGAAAAAAAATCACTAAAATCATATTGAAAATGAAAGTGTACTTGTCGCTTCGTGCTGTATTAGAGTGTTTTTTTTTTGTATTTTAATACAGAAAAAAGAGCTTAAAATAAATATTAAAAGTCATGTTCAACAAGAGTTTTAAGCAGCTGTTTGAGTAAATATTTAGCTTTTTATGTTTTATTACTGTATCTCATAATTACAAGTTAATGAATAATTGTTGAAGAAGAAAATTAAAATTTAATTAAGAGAAAAAGAGCCAAAATTAAAAAACGGACTAATGTAAATTTATTCCCATATTTAAGAGATTTTAAGCTTCACAGGAATATAAAAGAAATTTGCAGGATGTATTCGAATAAAGGATAAGAACTATAACTTAATTACAATAGAAATAAAACTGGACAAGAAGTAAACTAAAATTGACCAAAAGTTAACTCGAACTGAACAAGAACAAAACTAGAACTGAACTAGAATTGAACCAAAACCGAAATAGAGCTAAACCAAATTTGAACTAGAGTTTGAACTAAACTTGAATTTAAATAGAACTGAACTAGAACTAGAAATGAACTATAATTGAACTAAAACTGAAGTAGAACTGAACCAGAACTGAACAAGAACTGAACTAGAACCGAACTAGAACTGAACCAAAATCGAACTAGAACTGAACAAAAACCGAACTAGAACTGAACCAAATTTGAACTAAACTTGAACTTAAATAGAACTGAACTAGAACTGAACTAAAACTGAACTCAAACTAAACTAAAGCTGAACCAGAACTGAACTAAAACTGAACTAAAACTAAACTTAACTAGAATTTAAACTATAACTGAACTAGAACTAAACTAGAATCTGGACTAGAATCTAAACTAGACTTAAAACTAGAATTTGAACTATAATTGAACTAAAACTGAACTAGAACAAAACTAAAACTGGACCAGAACTAAATTAGAACTGATCTAGATCTAAAAATGTTCGAAAAGTGAACTTAAACTACACCGCGTTCTAAGTAAGAATTAGAACTGGAATCTGAAGTAAAAAAAAATTATAATATGAGCTAAAATCTGAACTGGAACAAGTATTTGAACGAAACCAAGACTGAACTTTAATTGCACTTATATATGATGTTGGATCTGAACTGGAAACAGAACTAGAACGAAGCTAAAACTTAACTTAAATTGCACTGTAATCTGAGCTAAAATCTGAAACCAGAACTGAAGCTGAACTAATATTTGAACGGGTACTTGAACCGTATTAAGAAGTATAATGTGAATTTAAATCTGAACTAAAAGTGAACTAGAACTGAATCAAGAATGTAATTTTAAGCTGAGTCCAAATCTAAATCCAAAACTTAATTTGGGTTTTAAAGGAGTAATAAAACAACCTGCAACTGAATTAAGAACATAAAAATGTAGACTATAATCTAGATTATTTGCTAAATCATATTATAGATTATAATCTGGATTGATATAAAATTAAACTGGAACTAAACTTGAATTAATAGCTGATCCAAAATGAACGAGAATTTCAATCGTAATAAACTAAACTGATTAAGAAATTAACTGAAATATTAACTGAACTAAACTAAAATAGACTATAATTAAGACTATAATTTAGTCCATGGACTATAAGATTTAAATTATAATCTAAACTGTGTATAGACTACAATCTAGAATATAATCTTAAATATATGTTATAATCTAGACTGAGGTCAAAACTATAAATTAAAATAATATCTAGTTTATAATTCAGACTATAATCAAGACTACAAACTAGATAGACTATTATAAAAACTATAATCTAGGATACAATGTAGACTATAATCTAGAGTAAATTCAGGAATATAGTTAGTCTAATATCAAATGACTATAATCTGAAGTATAAAAAATTAACATATTAAAATGTGCTAAAAATATATTTCCTTTAATATTTTCATTTAATATTCCCCTGTTACGCTATAGCCAAACTATAAGACTACAATCTGAACTTTAATGTAGACTATAAAGTAGACTAAAATCTAGACTATGATGCAAACGAAACCTAGACTGTAATCTGGAATATAATGTAAATTATAATCTAGAATATAAAGATAATCTAGACTATAATCTAGACTTTAATGAAGACTATTATCTAGACTATAGTCTAGACTATAAATGAGACTATAATATGAATTATAATCTAGATAAAAATCTAGACTTTAATCTAAACTATTATCTAGACTATAATCTAGATCATATCCTGTTTTCTAGTCTGTAGTCTCGATTATATCATTTAGGCTACAGTCAATCTCTCAACTATACTCTTGACTACAAAAAGGAAATAAAAATATTTTTAAAATCTATTTTTCTTTAACATTCCCATTTCATTACCCCTCTCATTTTCACCTATTTTTTTTCGACTCATCAGAAATAAAAAGAGTCAAAATAATGATTATGTGTCATATAAAATTTATTTCATGCTTGAGTGATTGAACAACCTTATTTGTACACACATGCATAATGTTGTATACATATGTGTGTATAGTTTTAAGTATGTGTTTGTATTATTTATATGATAATGATGATGATTATGATGCTGTTTGTTGATAACTAAATAGCCAAATGACTGACTGAATCACTAACTAACTCAAATGACTGACTACTGTTATGAATGAAAAAAATATATGTATTTTCTCATATCTTTCACAGATAATAGTGTTGTTGTTGTGGATGATAATGATGATGTTTTGTTGTTGTTCTCTGGTGTCATTTTTGTTTGAATTATTAATGTTATTTTTTTGTGTTTTGTGTTTTGCTATTTTATCGTAGTTGTCTAACGTCTTTATTACTTGAGTGTTTTTAGTTTATTGTAAATATTACGTAGTTGTTTTTTTTTGTTTTTGGTTTTGTTTTTCAGTTGTTTTATTTATTTTATTGTCTTTCTTTTATTATTTATTATTTTAGTAAATTGTTATTATTAAAATACATTTGAATGTTTTTTCTTTGCAAAAAAACATTTGATTGAATTGTTTGTGGTTTAACTACATTTTATTTCATGCTTCGGAAATGTGTGTGACTAAATCAAGTGATTTACTGAATGGCACCTTTTTCCTGGCAGCGTTTTTTTTCCAAATAAATTTAAATTCATTAACAAAATTTGAAAAGTTAAAAAATTAATGAAAAAATTTAACCTCATTCCCAACAAAACATCCCGTATTGCAGCCACTAGTGATGTTAAACAAACGATTGAAAGTTTTGAGAGACGAATTTAACTTTATACGACTAAAAATAGAGGTTTAGTTTTAGGAAAAAATTTACTACAAATTTCTGTTTAACAGAAAATTTACGATAAATTTTCGTTGAAGGGAAAATTAACGATAAATTTTTGTTTAAGAAAAAATTTACGATAAATTTTTGTTTAAGAAAAAATTTACGATAAATTTTTGTTTAAGAAAAAATTTACGATAAATCCTCTATTTATAGAAAATTTTCGATAAATCCTCTATTTATAGAAAATTTTCGATAAATCCTCTATTTATAGAAAATTTTCGATAAATCCTCTATTTATAGAAAATTTTCGATAAATCCTCTATTTATAGAAAATTTTCGATAAATCCTCTATTTATAGAAAATTTTCGATAAATCCTCTATTTATAGAAAATTTTCGATAAATCCTCTATTTATAGAAAATTTTCGATAAATCCTCTATTTATAGAAAATTTTCGATAAATCCTCTATTTATAGAAAATTTTCGATAAATCCTCTATTTATAGAAAATTTTCGATAAATCCTCTATTTATAGAAAATTTTCGATAAATCCTCTATTTATAGAAAATTTTCGATAAATCCTCTATTTATAGAAAATTTTCGATAAATCCTCTATTTATAGAAAATTTTCGATAAATCCTCTATTTATAGAAAATTTTCGATAAATCCTCTATATATAGAAAATTTTCGAATCCTTATAAATTCGAATCCTCTATTTATAGAAAATTTTCGATAAATCCTCTATTTATAGAAAATTTTCGATAAATCCTCTATTTATAGAAAATTTTCGATAAATCCTCTATTTATAGAAAATTTTCGATAAATCCTCTATTTATAGAAAATTTTCGATAAATCCTCTATTTATAGAAAATTTTCGATAAATCCTCTATTTATAGAAAATTTTCGATAAATCCTCTATTTATAGAAAATTTTCGATAAATCCTCTATTTATAGAAAATTTTCGATAAATCCTCTATTTATAGAAAATTTTCGATAAATCCTCTATTTATAGAAAATTTTCGATAAATCCTCTATTTATAGAAAATTTTCGATAAATCCTCTATTTATAGAAAATTTTCGATAAATCCTCTATTTATAGAAAATTTTCGATAAATCCTCTATTTATAGAAAATTTTCGATAAATCCTCTATTTATAGAAAATTTTCGATAAATCCTCTATTTATAGAAAATTTTCGATAAATCCTCTATTTATAGAAAATTTTCGATAAATCCTCTATTTATAGAAAATTTCGATAATCCTCTATTTATAGAAAAATTTCGATAAATCCTCTATTTATAGAAAAATTTCGATAAATCCTCTATTTATAGAAAAATTTCGATAAATCCTCTATTTATAGAAAATTTTCGATAAATCCTCTATTTATAGAAAAATTTCCAATAAATCCTCTATTTATAGAAAATTTCCACTAAATCCTCTATTTATAGAAAATTTTCGATAAATCCTCTATTTATAGAAAAATTTCCACTAAATCCTCTATTTATAGAAAATTTTCGATAAATCCTCTATTTATAGAAAATTTTCGATAAATCCTCTATTTATAGAAAAATTTCCACTAAATCCTCTATTTATAGAAAATTTTCGATAAATCCTCTATTTATAGAAAATTTTCGATAAATCCTCTATTTATAGAAAATTTTCGATAAATCCTCTATTTATAGAAAATTTTCGATAAATCCTCTATTTATAGAAAATTTTCGATAAATCCTCTATTTATAGAAAATTTCGATAATCCTCTATTTATAGAAAATTTTTCGATAAATCCTCTATTTATAGAAAATTTTTCGATAAATCCTCTATTTATAGAAAATTTTCGATAAATCCTCTATTTATAGAAAATTTTTCGATAAATCCTCTATTTATAGAAAATTTTTCGATAAATCCTCTATTTATAGAAAATTTTTCGATAAATCCTCTATTTATAGAAAAATTTTCGATACATCCTCTATTTATAGAAAATTTTCGATAAATCCTCTATTTATAGAAAATTTTCGATAAATCCTCTATTTATAGAAAATTTTCGATAAATCCTCTATTTATAGAAAATTTTTCGATAATCCTATTATAGAAATTTTTCGATAAATCCTCTATTTATAGAAAATTTTTTCGATAAATCCTCTATTTATAGAAAATTTTTCGATAAATCCTCTATTATAGAAATTTCGATAAATCCTTTTAAATTTTCGATAAATCCTCTATTTATAGAAAATTTTCGATAAATCCTCTATTTATAGAAAATTTTTCGATAAATCCTCTATTTATAGAAAATTTTTCGATAAATCTCTATTTATAGAAAATTTTTCGATAAATCCTCTATTTATAGAAAATTTTTCGATAAATCCTCTATTTATAGAAAATTTTTCGATAAATCCTCTATTTATAGAAAATTTTCGATAAATCCTCTATTTATAGAAAATTTTTCGATAAATCCTCTATTTATAGAAAATTTTTCGATAAATCCTCTATTTATAGAAAATTTTTCGATAAATCCTCTATTTATAGAAAATTTTTCGATAAATCCTCTATTTATAGAAAATTTTTCGATAAATCCTCTATTTATAGAAAATTTTCGATAAATCCTCTATTTATAGAAAATTTTCGATAAATCCTCTATTTATAGAAAATTTTCGATAAATCCTCTATTTATAGAAAATTTTCGATAAATCCTCTATTTATAGAAAATTTTCGATAAATCCTCTATTTATAGAAAATTTTCGATAAATCCTCTATTTATAGAAAATTTTCGATAAATCCTCTATTTATAGAAAATTTTCGATAAATCCTCTATTTATAGAAAATTTTCGATAAATCCTCTATTTATAGAAAATTTTCGATAAATCCTCTATTTATAGAAAATTTTCGATAAATCCTCTATTTATAGAAAATTTTCGATAAATCCTCTATTTATAGAAAATTTTCGATAAATCCTCTATTTATAGAAAATTTTCGATAAATCCTCTATTTATAGAAAATTTTCGATAAATCCTCTATTTATAGAAAATTTTCGATAAATCCTCTATTTATAGAAAATTTTCGATAAATCCTCTATTTATAGAAAATTTTTCGATAAATCCTCTATTTATAGAAAATTTTCGATAAATCCTCTATTTATAGAAAATTTTCGATAAATCCTCTATTTATAGAAAATTTTCGATAAATCCTCTATTTATAGAAAATTTTCGATAAATCCTCTATTTATAGAAAATTTTCAATAAATCCTCTATTTATAGAAAATTTTCGATAAATCCTCTATTTATAGAAAATTTTCGATAAATCCTCTATTTATAGAAAATTTTCGATAAATCCTCTATTTATAGAAAATTTTCGATAAATCCTCTATTTATAGAAAATTTTCGATAAATCCTCTATTTATAGAAAATTTTCGATAAATCCTCTATTTATAGAAAATTTTCGATAAATCCTCTATTTATAGAAAATTTTCAATCAGTTATATATTCTGAGATATTGTTAAATTATTTTTATTTATTTATTTATTTATTTATTTATTTATATTTTTGCATTTAATTTGCATTTCCATTTAGAAATAGCTTTTTCATGGGTCAAAGATTTATTTCCTAGAAATCTTAATGTTAGACAAACAATTCAATTTAAAATGATCATCTTCAATTTGTTTTTCATAAAACCTTGATTTTACTCATATCGCACAAGAAATTTTCCTTGTAACTGAATCTTTAATATAAAGCCACCCACACACACACACTCATATTTTACAATTTATTAACTAAATAATTTATCGCTTTTTAAACGTTTAAAATTGATGATAATTTATTATAAATCACAAGTAACTGGAAACTATTTAATAAAAAAATCAAGGAGATGTGATGATGATGAAATGAACAAAAACGATGATAAAAATAAAAATTCATAAAAATATTTTTTGCAGTCAAAAATTCAATGAGATTAATAACAAACACACGAACGAACACTGAAAAAATACTCAAATTTATATAAAATTCACTGACAGAACGTGTGAAATTTAACAGAATTTAAACTATTGAACTAATTTTAGCCATAAATCTTTTTACACCCTTCACCACTCTAGTGGTGCAAAGGGAATATTAATTTTTTTATTCCGTGTGTAGCAATAAGAAGGAATAATCTGAAATTCCATACTGGCACGCTCACAATCACAATAATTGACAGAGGTCATTGAAAGTAGGTCTGAGTACTTTTTTTAGTCCTGAGAAGTTTCCTATTTAAAACAAGCAAAATCAGTTTAGTATATTAAAAGATATAGACCGATAACATTTCACATAGTTTGTTGGAGGGTATTGAAGGTTCTGAATAGCCGAATATAGCACTCTTACTTGTTTTTAGTTAAAAATTTAAAAAACGCTTAAATGCTAAATCCCGTTAAACTCTTAAATAATCATGTAAAATAATACAATAATGATGGGGAGATGAGATGATAACAGATTTGAATATAAATATTTTGATGACACAGTGACTCTGATTTTTTTTCTTTACAAAAATATAAAATTTCATAGAATTTCCAATGAATTTAATTATATGGAGAAAAAAAGGTCTCGCAGGTCTAGAGGAGGGCGTTTAGATTTTTTGCTTATTGAATTTTGTTTTGTTAAAGTGAAAAATAAATAAACCAATTTAACAAAATTTAAACAAAAATGGGTCAATTAGGGCACGTAAAATTTTAATAAACGATTTTAAATGTTTTATTTTCAACGAGTTTTTGTGATTAAAAAAAGGAATTTTTATTAAAAATCTTTAACGATGTCAATAATGAATCATTTAAAATAGAAAATATCGTAAAAACGAATTACGATTATTATTCGAATAAAAAAAATTTAAAATTTAAAGAAGATTATCGAACAAAAAAATTTACGATAAATTTCAATTTGCAGAAACAGAAAATTTTCTAAAAAATTTTCTATTTAGAGAAAATTTTCGAAAAAATTTTCTATTTAGAGAAAATTTCCGAAAAAAATTTTCTATTTAGAGAAAATTTTCGAAAAAAATTTTCTATTTAAAGAAAATTTTCGAAAAAAATTTTCTATTTAGAGAAAACTTTCGAAAAAAAATTTCTATTTAGAGAAAATTTTCGAAAAAAATTTTCTATTTAGAGAAAATTTTCGAAAAAAATTTTTCTATTTAGAGAAAATTTTCGAAAAAAATTTTCTATTTAGAGAAAATTTTCGAAAAAAATTTTCTATTTAGAGAAAATTTTCGAAAAAAATTTTCTATTTAGAGAAAATTTTCGATAAATTTTCTATTTAGAGAAAATTTTCGATAAATTTTCTATTTGGTGAAAATTTTCTACTTGGAAGAAATTTTTGATAAATTTTCTATTTAGAGGAAATTTTCGATAATTTTTCTATTTAGAGGAAATTTTCGATAAATTTTCTATTTGGAGGAAATTTTCGATACATTTTCTATTTGGAGGAAATTTTTGATAAATTTTCTATTTGGAGGAAATTTTTGATAAATTTTCTATTTATAGGAAATTTTCGATAATTTTTCTATTTAGAGAAATTTTTGATAAATTTTCTATTTAGAGGAAATTTTCGATAATTTTTCTATTTAGAGGAAATTTTTTTTGATAAATTTTCTATTTGGAGGAAATTTTTGATAAATTTTCTATTTAGAGGAAATTTTCGATAAATTTTCTATTTATAGGAAATTTTCGATAAATTTTCTATTTGGAGAAAATTTTCGATAAATTTTGTATTTAAAGAAAATTTTCGATAAATTTTCTATTTAGAGAAAATTTGCGATAAATTTTCTATTTAGAGAAAATTTGCGATAAATTTTGTATTTAGAGAAAATTTTCGATAAATTTTGTATTTAGAGAAAATTTTCGATAAATTTTGTATTTAGAGAAAATTTTCGATAAATTTTGTATTTAGAGAAAATTTTCGATAAATTTTCTATTTAGAGAAAATTTTCGATAAATTTTCTATTTAGAGAAAATTTTCGATAAATTTTCTATTTAGAGAAAATTTTCGATAAATTTTGTATTTAGAGAAAATTTTCGATAAATTTTGTATTTAGAGAAAATTTTCGATAAATTTTGTATTTAGAGAAAATTTTCGATAAATTTTGTATTTAGAGAAAATTTTCGATAAATTTTGTATTTAGAGAAAATTTTCGATAAATTTTGTATTTAGAGAAAATTTTCGATAAATTTTGTATTTAGAGAAAATTTTCGATAAATTTTCTATTTAGAGAAAATATTCGATAAAATTTCTATTTATAGGTCATTTTCGATAAATTCTGTATTTATGGGTAATTTTCGATAAATCCTCTATTTAAAGGAAATTTAAATATTCTTTCAAATGAATTTTTAAGTTTGTTCTCCTCTGCACTTTTATACGATTTCAACAATTATTTTTGAAACAATGCAAAATCACATATTAACATGATTTCAATTTGATTTGTATCTTCAAACTCTATAATTTGTAGCAAAAAATGTTTCGTTTTTCGAGTTTTTTGTTGTCACATTGTTAAAGTTCATAAATTAAAGTCAGTTTTGTTTTAAAGTCAGTTAACAAATTTATTAACATGTCATCATTTTCAATTGTTTGTTGTTAATAACAACAATTAAATATTGTTTTTATAACAAAAACAAAAATTATTCTCAAATAAAAAATATTAAAACTTGAATATGCAAATTAGGTTTATTTGTAAAAAAATACTATAAATAGAACAAGTAAGAATGTCATATTCGGTTATGACGAATCATTAATATCCTCCACCACAAATGCGTGTAAAGTAAATACCTTATGTTTTGTACATACATACTCACGTAAACTTTCACAGACGCATACAATATGTAACCGGATTTTATTAGTTCTATATTTTTCTACTTTTTTTCTACTGAACTGTTTCAAATATCGGTCTATAACTTTTTATATACTCAACCAATTAGCCTGGTGTTAACAACAACAACAGGTAGACAGGCAGGCAGATAGTCAGACAGAAGTACAGAGAGATAGACGGACATAGCTAAATCGACTCAGATTCTGATTTAGTGACAAAATATATTATACTCAATGGGGTCTGCAATGATTCCTTCTTAGCGTTACATACGGAATGACCCTCTTCCACACTTTTGGTAGTGGACGGTATAAAAACAGTTAATATGCAAAAATGATAATTAAAGAAATTTAGGAATAATTTCCTTTAATCTCAAATATTTACCATTTTCTGTTACTTTTAATCGTTTGAAAATTATTTAATTTCAATAAATATTTAATGAATTTCTATAAAGTACTTTTATTATTTGATGAACTTGTTTCGTTTTTATTTTTATTTATTATTTATTAACTGGAATAAAACCATTAAAGAAATCACTTGAAAGGGCGTTAAATGGCATTTGAAATGAAAGGAAAAGGCTTTAAATGTTTAAATAAACGTTAAATTTAATTGAGGAAAAGTCATAAAATAACATTTTTAGAACAAAATTTCCTCTCATTGGAATTTTTATAACATAATTTAACAATCACAAACACAAAAATACACAGCAGAGAGTTATTCAAATAAAGGAAAATAAATTGAGTTATAAATTAGGATTATTAGAAAATTGTCTATAATTATCGAAAAATTTCTGTAATTATAGAAATTTTCTATAAACAGAGGATTTATCGAAAATTTTCTATAAATAGAAGATTTATCGAAAATTTTCTATAAATAGAAGATTTATCGAAAATTTTCTATAAATAGAAGATTTATCGAAAATTTTCTATAAATATTGGATTTATCGAAAATTTTCTATAAATATTGGATTTATCGAAAATTTTCTATAAATATTGGATTTATCGAAAATTTTCTATAAATATTGGATTTATCGAAAATTTTCTATAAATATTGGATTTATCGAAAATTTTCTATAAATATTGGATTTATCGAAAATTTTCTATAAATATTGGATTTATCGAAAATTTTCTATAAATATTGGATTTATCGAAAATTTTCTATAAATATTGGATTTATCGAAAATTTTCTATAAATATTGGATTTATCGAAAATTTTCTATAAATAGAGGATTTATCGAAAATTTTCTATAAATAGAGGATTTATCGAAAATTTTCTATAAATAGAGGATTTATCGAAAATTTTCTATAAATAGAGGATTTATCGAAAAATTTTCTATAAATAGAGGATTTATCGAAAAATTTTCTATAAATAGAGGATTTATCGAAAAATTTTCTATAAATAGAGGATTTATCGAAAAATTTTCTATAAATAGAGGATTTATCGAAAAATTTTCTATAAATAGAGGATTTATCGAAAAATTTTCTATAAATAGAGGATTTATCGAAAAATTTTCTATAAATAGAGGATTTATCGAAAAATTTTCTATAAATAGAGGATTTATCGAAAAATTTTCTATAAATAGAGGATTTATCGAAAAATTTCTATAAATAGAGGATTTATCGAAAAATTTTCTATAAATAGAGGATTTATCGAAAAATTTTCTATAAATAGAGGATTTATCGAAAAATTTTCTATAAATAGAGGATTTATCGAAAAATTTTCTATAAATAGAGGATTTATCGAAAATTTTCTATAAATAGAGGATTTATCGAAAAATTTCTATAAATAGAGGATTTATCGAAAAATTTTCTATAAATAGAGGATTTATCGAAAAATTTTCTATAAATAGAGGATTTATCGAAAAATTTTCTATAAATAGAGGATTTATCGAAAAATTTTCTATAAATAGAGGATTTATCGAAAAATTTTCTATAAATAGAGGATTTATCGAAAAATTTTCTATAAATAGAGGATTTATCGAAAAATTTTCTATAAATAGAGGATTTATCGAAAAATTTTCTATAAATAGAGGATTTATCGAAAAAATTTCTATAAATAGAGGATTAATCGAAAAATTTTCTATAAATAGAGGATTTATCGAAAAATTTTCTATAAATAGAGGATTTATCGAAAAATTTTCTATAAATAGAGGATTTATCGAAAAATTTTCTATAAATAGAGGATTTATCGAAAATTTTCTATAAATAGAGAAATAATTTTTCTTAATAGAAAATTTGTCATAAAATTTCTCTTAATATTCTCATATTATATAAATATTCCCTTATTTTCTCTTAATTTTCTATTAAAAGAAATTTTGTGACAAATTTTCTCTTAATAAAAAATTTATCAAAAATTTTCTCTTTTAAAAAATTGATCAAATATTTTCTCTTGATAAACAAATAATTGCAAGATTTGTCTTAATATAAAATTTGTTATGAATGTTTTCTTAATAGAAAATTGAATTAACATTTTCTCCTTTTGAAACTTTTCTCCTAATAAAATATTGTTAGCAGATTTTCTCTCAAACAAAAATTTATCACAAATTTTAACTCAGACAAAAATTTTTCAGAAATTTTCTTTCAATGGAAAATGTATCTGAAATTTTTACTTTATTGTTTCTCGCAATCAAACTAAATTTCTCGTCATTAAAAATTGTTCTTAAATTTCTCTTAATCAAATTAATTTTCTCTTAATAAAACAACTTCCTAAATTTTCTCTTAATCAGAAATTTTAATTTTTCCTTAAACAAAAATTTAAAGCAAAATTTTCTTCCACTACAGAATTTACCTTATTTTTGCCATATAATGAAAAAATATTAAAGTTATTTTTATACCTCAAGTAACATTTGAAGTACTTTTCCCTTCTTTTGATCAGAATTATTCATTTTTGTCTTTTTTCTCCTGTTAATAGTATAAGTGCTATTAATAAGTATTATCCTTAACTTCAAGAGGAAGGAAATAAGTGACACTGACAAAAATATAAAAAATATGCATAATCAACAGTTTCTCCCGTTCCACACATTTTATGCTGACAATTATTTGATTCTGGTGTTTTTTGTTTGCTGGAAATAAATGTTTTCTGGTAAATAAAAAAAAACTTTCACCAAATGAAATGCTAATAAAATCACAAAGAATATTTTGTTTGTAATACAGAAAAAATGCCATAAATACAGACAATTGTTTATTTTAGGACTTTTTTCAAAAAGCATTTCATGTTCTCGTCTACATAATCAAATTCTCTTAAATGGAAGGAAATTTAAGAGAAGAAAATCAAAGTAATTATTTATATTAAGAATAATTACATTATCTTTTCTGGATCTCTCTAACAAATATCATCTTTTAATATATGTATAAATGAATCTGTGTTTGTTTGGGACTTATGGACAGTTTAACTACAAAATCGATTTCGCTAAAAAATTTCGTACAGTGATCGTAATATATCCGAAATTAACATAAACTATAAAAAATTTTTATAGGATCAGAGCGATCGAATATCTAAAGAACTATAACAGCCAGGGTTCTCAAATTTGGTCTTATTTACTTTCTCAATGTTCTGGTTTACTGGACAGAATGTAGGACGGATAGGAACAGAGAGACGTGTACCCCCATACAAAACAACTATTGGTTATCAAATACCTAAAAAATTTTATCAGCGAAAGTTTTCGAATTTGATCCCAATCACTTTAACAAGAAACCGGTTTTCTGGACAAAATGTAGGTTGGATAGGACCAGGGGAAAGGGTTCCCCACGTTCGAAGCAATTATTGATTATCATTTTTTTAAACTTTCTGAAAAGAATTGTTTTGCTAGACAAAATGTAAGATGGATAGGACCATTGAGAGGGGTACCCCCCCCATACGAAGCAAATATTTATTACCAAATTCTTAAGAACTCTAACAGAGAGAATTTTTTAATTTGGACCCAATCACTTCCACTAAGAACTGTTTTACTAGACAAAATGAAGAACGGATAGGACCTGGGGGAGGGGTACCCCCATATCGGATATTTAAAGAACAATTACTTTCTATGTTTAACCGGACAAAATATTCCAATCGCCTTCTAAAAGAATAACGATCTAAAGAACTTTTAACCGAGAATATCGAAATTCAGTCACTTTCCTATAAAACGACTTTATTGGGAAATTTTAAAAAGAAAAGCGTCAAGGTGATTTGGAAAAGTTCCCGTTATATAAAATTTTTGTTTAATACACGTCATGATTTGTGAAAATTTTTTCAAGATCTGGGATTGAAGTAGTGCTGCTAACTTCTTTTCTAACGTTTATTGTCATTTTAGCGGTTTTTGACATTCAAAAAAACGCTAAAGTTCGCAACTAAACTCTGGACACCATAGAAATAGTCTAAGGTCTAAATTTCTTTTTGTTATCCAATCACCTTCTTAGAGATCCTGTGCGACCTTAAAAGTTATAAAGTTACCCTCCTTTGCTATCGTTATATCAAATCTGAATCAATCCAACCAACCAATCAAAAATTACGGTTTTTAAACAATTCAACGGTGCAACATGTTGCATGTTTTTAGTATTCTACTACTTATTTCCACAAAATTTTTATTGCCTAAGAAGCTTCACAAATCACTAGAATTTCCGCTAATCTCTACAGCCAAAAATTTCACGCGATGGTCACTTCAAAATCTCTACATTTAGAAGAAAATTCTTCAAACTGACAGCATTAGACTGAGGAAAATTTTTGTGTACAGCAAAGCGCACCGGTTAAAAGCCAGTAATTGGTGAAAATAATTAAAGAAATTAAAAAAATTTCCTTAACATTTTAACTTCCCCTTTTTCCGTTATTTCCTTTTCCTTAACGGAAACACCAAAATGATTAATTTTGTTTTAGCATTTCATTCTAATTTAGTAAATTGAATCTAAAATTAACCTTCTGAAATAAAAAATTGCTGAGCAGAAAAAACTTTTGTTACAACAACAAAACACTTAAAAGTATTAAATATAAAAATAATTTACATGAAAATCAGTTTATAACTTCAATCAGCCACAATTTTTTTTTAAAATAGCAAAATACGCAAAAGTTTGAAAAATTTAGAAAATTCGTGGAATTTCTTGCAAAAAGGGAATCAAATCATTTAAACAAAAGTTATGTTAATATATAATTTGCATTTTCCACTTTTTACACCCTACACCACCAGAAGTGGTAAAGAGGGCATATTAACATTGTCATTCCGTGTGTAACACTAAGAAGTAATCAAATCATATTCCTTAATGAATATATATTTTAGCATTTAAGCAAAATCTGAGCCGATTTAGCTTTGTCTGTCTTTGACATGCTCACATCCTCAAACAACAATTGTATACCACTGTGAGTATATGTGTGAGTGTTTATATACAAAACATTACGTTTTTACTTCACACGCATTTGTGGTGGAGGGTATGGAAGATTCGTCATAGCCGAATAAAAGATTCTTACTTGTTTCCCTTAATAACGTTAAATGAAATCAGTCGGTAACAAATAAAATGTGGGAGGTTTCGTTTACTCTTGCTTTTTGTTTCAGTCTGTTCGTACGTCTTTCTGTCTGTCTGTCTATTTAACCACAATAATCAATTCCTTATTGAAATATCTATTTCATTCCTTGAGGCATTTAAAGAGTTTTTTTTTCGTTTTTTTTTCTACATTTGCCACTAATGTGTTGTTAACAAATCGATAAAACCAACATTTGTATAAATTTTGGCAGCAAATGGGGATCTAATAATAACAAATCAGATAAATAAATTTTGAGATAATTTCAACAAATTTGTTAGAGATATTTATTGGTGAACATTATTATGAGATGGAAATCCCGGGGAAAGAATATTGAATCAAATATAAATTAAATTTTCTGTTTCAGATTCATTTCTTAATTGAGTTCTAGAGTCAGTTCTTTATTAAAATCGAGAATCAGTTCCAGATAAATTTTTTTACAGTTATGAACTTTCAGTTGTAGTTCTAAGTTCAATTCTAACTTCAATACGAGATTCAGATCTAGATTCAGTTCCAGTTCCAGATTCAGTTCTAAATTGAATTCTAGATTCAGTCATATATTCAGTTCTAGATTCAGTCTCAGATTCAACTTTAGATTCAATTCAAGATTAAATCCTGATTCAGTTTAAGATTCAATTTTATATTCAGTTCGAGATTCAGCTCCAAATTCAATCTAGATTCAGTCCTTTAGTTCGGTCCAGATTCCATTCTAGATAAAGATCTATATTCAGTTCCAGATTCAATTTAAGATTCAGTTCCAGATTCAATTGTAGGTTCAGTTCTATATTCCTGATTTAGTTCCAAATTGAGCTATATTCAGTCCTATATTTAGTTCCGGATTCAATCTAGATTCAGTATAATATTCAGTTTCAAATTCAGTTCTAGATTCTGTTCTATGTTCAGATCTATATTAAGTTCTACATTTAGTTTTCGGTTTAGTTCCACATTAAGTTCCAGATTCAGTTCTAGTTCAGTTCTACTTCAGTTCTATTTCAGTTCTAGTTCAGTTCTAATTCAGTTCAAATTCAGTTCTAATTTAGTTCTAATTCAGTTCCAGTTCAGTTCTAATTCAGTTCTAATTCAGTTCCACTTCATTTATAGTTCAGTTCTAATTCAGTTCTAATTCAGTTCAAATTCAGTTCTAATTCAGTTCTACTTCAGTTCTACTTCAGTTCCAGTTCAGTTCTAGTTCAGTTCAAATTCAGTTCTAATTCAGTTCCAGTTCAGTTATAATTCAGTTCCAGTTCAGTTCTAGTTCAGTTATAATTCAGTTCTACTTCAGTTCTACTTCAGTTCCAGTTCAGTTCCAGTTCAGTTCTAATTCAATTCTTATTCAGTTCTAATTCAGTTCCAGTTCGGTTCTAGTTCAGTTCCAGTTCAATTGTAGTTCAGTTCCAGTTCAGTTGTAGTTCAGTTCTAATTCAGTTCCAGTTCAGTTCTAGTTCAGTTCTAGTTTAGTTCTAATTCAGTTCTACTTCAGTTCTAATTCAGTTCTACTTCAGTTCTAATTCAGTTCCAGTTCAGTTCCAGTTCAGTTCCAGTTCAGTTCTAATTCAGTTCTAATTCAGTTCTACTTCAGTTCCAATTCAGTTCTTATTCAGTTCTAATTCAGTTCCAGTTCAGTTCTAGTTCAGTTCCACTTCAATTGTAGTTCAGTTCCAGTTCAGTTGTAGTTCAGTTCTAATTCAGTTCCAGTTCAGTTCTAGTTCAGTTCAAATTCAGTTCTAATTCAGTTCTAATTCAGTTCCAGTTCAGTTCTAATTCAGTTCTAATACAGTTCTAATTCAGTTCTAATTCAGTTCTAATTCACTTCTAATTCACTTCTAGTTCACTTCTAATTCAAATTCTAATGAGAATTCTAATTCAGTTCTAATTTGATTCCCCATTCTCAACAGTCATGTTGCATAATAATAAGTCTTCTCTTAAAAAAATTCGCAATTAAAATTGAATGACAAACGCTAAATCCACCTTCAGTGTAACAATCAACGGTTTTGCCAGATAAAATAATTCATAACTTTTTTTTCTAAATTACAAACAATTGTTTGCAGTCAACAATGAATAAATAAACAAATAAATAAAATTTTTAATGTTTTTTTTAATTTTTTTATTTTTATTTTGAAATAAAACAACAAGGAAGTGACTTTCAAAACAAACAAAAAAATTAACACACAATAAATAAATTGAGGCAGGCAGACGACAAGAAATCTAATCTTAAATTACATGAAAGAATAAATTTATTTTTTATTTAGTTTTTATTTTTAATAATATTTTTTTATTTTTTAAACTTTTTTAATTTTTGTTGTATTTCACAACAAAAATAAATTAATATTATTATTATTTCATAATACAACAAGTGTTTATTTGATTATTTTGCGTGTTAACAAAGAAATTCGCACAATTAAACGCAGAAACTTTTATTGTTAACGGAAAATAAATTTATATAATAAAAACAAAAACAAAAACAATTTAGTCAAGTTTAAAAGATACAAAAAACTTAAGTTATATACAAAAAAAGATAAGTTATTTTATCTTTTTCTTTAGAAAAAAATGTTATTAAGACAACAAGAAAAAAGTTATACGTTTTTTTTTTCTTTTTCAAAGTGAATTTAAAGAAGAATCACATAATTCTATTTTAAGCTCAAGATTAATGTTTCATTCATATTAATTTTCGGTTTTTAACATCAACATTTATTGTATTAAACTTTTCTCATAAATTGCTATATTCAGTGATGCCAAATCTTTAATACCCTTCACCACAAATGTGTGTGAAGTAAGTACGTACGTACACACTCACACATACACTAAAAGACACACACAATCTGTAAAAGTTTATCTTAAATATATCACAGGAACACTTAATGAGTCATACAAAATTAGTTATATTTTTGGCTATAACTCTTTTTCTACTGAACCGATCGTTTTTGGAACGGCAATGAAGTACATAAAGCTTAATATTCAGGATTTTATTTTATGAATTTATAAAAACAATTATAGGAAAGTTTTTTTGCTTGATCCTAGAGGTTGCCACAAATATCGGTCTATATCTTTTAATTATACTGAACCGATTTGGTTTGTTTGATTGAAATAGGACCATAATAAATACTCAGGCCAAATTTCATTGAGGTCTGTCAATTAGTGATCTGTGCTGATTCGATGCAAAGATGTGTATACATTATGGGGTCTAAAATAATTCCTTCTTAGCGTTACACATGGAATGACAAAGTTAATATACGCTCTTCACCACTGTGATGTTGGAAGGAATAAAAAGATTTTAAAAAGAAAAGAACAAATTTAAAATGCAAAAAAATATTTTTTATGAAAAAAATTGTTTCTTGGAGATAAAATTAATTTTAAATTTAAAAATAAATAAAAAACTAAAAAAATAAAATTTTCTTTATATTTAAATCTTCTCCCTTTCGTCTTTTAAATTATAAATAAATTTAATTAAATTTTATGTTAATTGTTATTTATTTTATTTAAATAAATATTATTTTTTTATAAAATTTATTATTATTTTAATTTATATAATTGTTGTTGTTTTTTTTAATGTAAATATGTGTTATTGACATTAAATGAAGTTCCTTTCAAATGTTTAAGTGTTTGACTTTGGCTTTTTATTAGAATTGAATTTTTCAATTACATAAATTTACATCAATTAAATTAATTTCAATTAAATCAGAGATGTCAAAATATGATTATGAACCGGAAATCAAAAATGAATATCAGTGAAGAACCCAGAATCGTTGTTGGAACTGAACGAAAATCTAAAAATGAAATTAGAAATGAATTCAGAACTGAATATAGAACTAAATTTCGAAATGGATCTAAAATTGATCTAGAATCAAAACTAATAACAACTAAACTTTGAACTACAATTTAGCCAAATTTCAGAAAAAGAACATTAACTACAAGTCAAATCGAAACAATATTTAAACTGGAATCTGAGCGTAAAACTGAAACAAAATCTGATCTAAAACTACAACAAAATTGTATTGTAATCACAACTACAATATGACTTAGAATCTCAGTAAAAATCTCAACTGGAATTTAAACTAGAATTTGACTTAAAATTAGAAAAAAATCTTTTACCTGTATTTTAATAAAATTTCATTTTTTTATTTTTTATAAAATTTATCAAAACAAAGAAAAAACTTTATTATTTGACAACAATTTTGTGTTGTAAAAATTTCAAAAATGAGAAAAAAAGAACTCTCAAAATAACAAGACCAACGAGACAAGCAATTTAAGTTGTAAAAATGAACTAAAATTAGTTAGTTGACCATAAAAAAAAGAGTAAAATAGTAACAACAACCCTAAACTATGTTTCGGAGAAGTTGGTTTAAAAACTTTGTCAAAATGTCATGTTAAACAAAGTGTTGCACCCCAGAGAAGGTTTGACGACTAAAATAAAACTTCGAAATTGAGGAGAGAAAAAAATAATTTGGGTGGATGTTGCAAATAAATGATATGGAAAGAAGGGAAGAATGTTATAAAAGAGATGAATCTAAAAATAATGAAATTAGCAAACACAAATAACTAAGAATGTTTTATTCCGCTATGCCGAATCTTCAATACCCTCCACCACAAATGCGTGTGAAGTAAATACGATATGTTTTATGCATAAACACTCAGACATACACTAATAAACTTAAATAATATATAAACTTTTTTCTCAAGTATAACACGGAACACTTAATGGGTCATAAAATCAGTTATATGTTTGGCTATAACTTTTTCTGAAACTGAACCGATTTTGAGGATTTTTGGAATGTTAATGTTAATAAAGTTTTATATTATGACAATATTTCATTCTAATTTATAATTGACAATTTTTCGAAAGTATTATGGTTAAACTAAGAGGTTGCTGCAGATATCGGTCTATATATTTTAACGTAAGAATATATAAACATTATGGAATCTGGGATTATTCCTTCTTAACGTTACACACAGAATACAAAACTTATATACCCTCTTCACCACTTGTGATGGTATATAAATTTTACCTTTAAACTTTAAGAGATATGAAAATAGGAACAGGAAATAATGCTATATTTGGTTACGCCGAATCTTCAATACCCTCCACCACAATGCATGTAAAGAATTGCGTTATTTATCATACATACACATGCACACATGCACTCACAGACGTATACATTGCCTCAAATAACGGTCTTTATCTTTTATATATAATGAACCGATTTTGCTGATTTTAACTAGGAAACTTTTTAGGACTATAACAATTACTGAGACCAAATTTTGTTAAACTCTGTCAGTTATTGTGGATGTGAGCGTGCCAACAACAGGCAGGCGGACGGGTAGACGGACAGACAGACAGACAGACAGACAGACAGACGGACATAACTAAATCGACTCAGATTTTGATTTAATGCAAAAATATTTATACATTATGGGTTATAAGGTAATTCCTTCTTGGCGTTACACACGGAATGACAAAGTTAATATACAGCCTTGGTGGAGGGTATAAAAAGGGCAGAAGCAGTTAAGTCAATTAAAGTGTTTTATTTTGGATTCTTCATCTCTGACTGTTTTGCTCTTTAAACTAAAAGAATTTCAATTGTAATTTAAAAATGCTACTATTTCTAAACACATAATTTAAGTTCTACTATTTTTATCTTTTCTTCGGTTCTTTGTTCAGTTATAACTGACATATTTTGTCATTAAGTCAAAATTTCTTTATATACAATTTTTGCTCTTCTTATTTTCTAGTTCCTGCCGGAGGTAGTGGTTATTTGAGGCTTTATGGTGACATTTCCACACATCAACAGAAACAATTATGGCATCAACGTTATATACGAGATGTGGGCGCATCATTGTCGGCCAGTTTGCTGCATCAACAACAACAACAACAACAACAACAACAGCAGCAGCAACAGCAACAAGAGAATCTTAAAGATTCTTTGCAACAAAGTTCTTCAACAGAAGTCTCGTTGGAGCAACCACAAGGTAAGTTTACCTACAAAAATCAACCTTAAATTATGTGAAAACGTTGGTAATAATAGTTTCCTCCTCTTTTTGTCCCATTTTCTGTTGCTTAAAAAACGAACAGATAAAGAGAAAGTAGAGAACTAACAAACAAGTCAAAAAAAAAAATAGAAAATAGAAATAGAAATATGCAAAAGCTTGTTATCTCACTTTTTACAAGGTCCTTTAATTTTTTTTAATTTTTTCACTTTTTCTAACTTTCTTCTATTGTTTTCATTTTCATTACTATCATTTTGATTTCTTCTTCTTCTTCTTCTCTTGTTATTTATGCATTTTGTCTGCTATTACTGATGTTTGGAACCTAATTGTGTGTCATGTGTTTTAGGCCAATGTCTATTGGATGGTGAATATGTGCCAGAAACAACGGTATTCTGTGAGAAACAAGTGGGTTGTCGTGCCATACAAAAAACAGGACACTGTTGTCCTGATTATAAATGTGGTAAGTAGTTCTTGTTATTGTATTTGCTTCATATTTCACAAAAAAAAAAAACAACTAATAAAAATAGAGAAAACAGGTGGGAAAATTTTGTAGTGGTTTAATAACAGGAAATGTGACCAATAACAACAAAATTTAATTTGGATTAAATCAGAATCTAAGTAAAAATCTCAACTAGAATCTAAACTGTGCAAAAATCTCATCCAGAAACTAAACGAAAATTTGAATTTAAATGTGAATTGGAATCAGAACCTAAAATAGAGTCTGAACTTGAATTTAAAATAAAATCTAAACTTGAAATGGAAACAGAGCAATAAAATCAAATAGAATTTAGACTAGAAACTGAATTATAATCTAAACTTGAATCTAAACTAGAATTCCGAGCAAAGAAATGAACCACAATTTAAAACAGAAATTGATCTAGAATCTGATCTTGGATTTATACTAAAAGCTAAACTGAACCAGATTGTAAACTAGAATCTAAACTGTAATCTGAATTATAATTTGAAATAAAAGTCTGAACTAAAACCTAAACTACAATCAGAGCTAGAATCTGAACTAAAATCTAAAGTGTGTAAAAATCTCATCCAGAAACTAAACGAAAATTTGAATTTAAATGTGAATTGGAATCAGAACCTAAAATAGAGTCTGAACTTGACTTCAAAATAAAATCTGAACTTGAAATGGAAACAGAGTATGAAAGCGAATCTAAACAGTAAAATCAAATAGAATTTAGACCAGAAACTGAATTATAATCTTAATTTGAATCTAAACTAGAATTCCGAGCAAAGATATGAACCACAATCTAAAATTTGAAATTGATCTAGAATCTGATCTTGGATTTATACTAAAAGCTAAACTAAAATCTTAACTGTAATTTCGAGCTGGAATCTGAACCAGAATGTAAACTAGAATCTGAACTGTAATCTGAATTATAATTTGAAATAAAAGTCTGAACTAAAACCTAAACTACAATCTGAGCTAAAATCTGAAATGTAATATTTATGATTACATAACCTAAAATAGAACTATAAACTGAACCCGAATTTAAGCCATAATCTGATATATAAAAACACTAAGATCTCAATAAGAATCTAAACTAGAATATGAACTATTAACTGTATTGAAATTTGAAATCAAAACTGAACCTTAACTGGAATCAAAAGTTGAGATTCGAGAACCTGAACTAGAACTGATATTATCTAGAACGCAAGTAGAACTGATTAATTTGAATTGATTTTAGATCATAATTTGAAAACTGAAGCCAAAACTGAATCTGGAACTGAAACTAGAACAGAATTTGGAACTAAATCTTTAATTGAATCTGGAACAGAAACTATTAACTGAACTGGAAACCGAACTAGAACTGAAATAGAACGAACTAGAACTGACCTGGAACTGAACTAGAACTGACCTGGAACTGACCTGGAACTGAACTGGAACTAATCAAGAACTGAACTTATTCTTAAATTGAATTCAGTATTAAATTCAGAACTGAATTTAGAACTTAATGCAAAACAGAATACAGAACAAAAGTTAGAACTGGTTTCAAAATGGAATCCAGAAAGTGAATTAAAAACTGTATCTAAATTAAATTCCACAGTTCAATCCATAACAGAATATTCAACTAAATGTGGAACTTAATCCAGAACGGAATCCACAACTGAATCCAGAATTGCATCTTACAACTGATTCTAGAACTGAATCCAGACCTAAATCTACAACTGAACTAGAACTTAATTTACAACGAAATCCAGAACTGAATATTGAACTTATTCCAGAACTAAAGTCATAATTGAATATAAAATGGAAACCAGATGAATCAAAATCTAAGATTGAATCAAAATTTTAATCTTGAAATAAATAATGAACTAGATCGAGAACTTTATCTGGAGATAAAAATAGAACTGAACCAGAATTGGATTAAAACTGAACTAAAACTGAATTAAAAGCATGATTTAGGACTGATATAAAAGTTAAGTCCATTCTTCTCAGGAAATAGTTGGTCACATTTAGTTCTCTACATTTTAACCCTGAACAACATCTGGTTTCTAAAACCAGTTAAGATACAACAAAAAACGAATAAAACGAAGAAGAATAAACGCCGGCAGCCAATGATGAATGATATTTATCAGAGGCAGGAAGAGGTATAGTTTGCATTAGAACGCTATAGCAGCAGAGGGTACAATATGAAACACTGTGTTTTCTAACAGAAATATAACTTTTCTTTTTTTAGCAATTCAAATGTTTGTTTAAACATTTTAAATTATTCTTACCAAAAAAAAATCTATTTATTTTTTTCTTTTCTTCTCCCCTCTCTTTCACTTTCTCCCCTTTAACGTTGCCTGCAGATTGCCAAAAGGACGGTAAAACTTATTTAAATGGTGATAAGTTAGTAGATCCGGAGACACCATGCCACTGTTTGCTACTGTCAAGGTAAAGTATTACAACAAAAAAAAAAGTTCCACTTACACTACCACAATTGCAATATTATACACAGATGTAGTTTTTACACGATAGTAAAAGTTATAGTTGTTGTTGTTGCAATGTTTGTGGTTGTGTTGGGAAAGTCTATCTTTTGGTGTAGACTCTTACAACTTATGGCCTGTGGTTATTAAATGCAATTCTTGTTCTTGTTCTTGTTTTTTATTTCTTTCTTTTCATTTTTTTATTAATTTTCCTTTCATTTTAAATGTAGGAGGAGAAATATTATGCAGTTCTGTTACTTGTTTCCATCGTGATGATTGTACACCCAAATATATACCAGGTGTTTGTTGTCCAGAATATGATAATTGTCCTGGTAAGTTTTTGCATATAAAAAATTTACTTTATTTAGTTCTGTTTTATTTCATTTTATTTTCTTAATTTGTTAACTTAACGTCTTGTATAAATTTAAGTCGTTTTAATGTTTTAGAATAGTTTTTAGGAAAAATATATGTGCATATTTTTGACACAGAAATATAGTTGTGGTTATGTTAAATGACTTAAAGGAATTCTTTATAAACTAAACTATATTCCAATTTTTAATCAAATCAGAAGTCCCAGACTATAAATTACTTTATAAATTAGACTACCGTCCAGTCTATAAACTAGTTTGTAAAATAGTCTTTAGTCTAGACATTAAAGTAGTTTAAAAACTGGTCTATAGTCCAGACAATAAACAGGTCTATAGTTTAGACGTTAAAATAGTTTACAGTCCAGACAATAAAATTATTCATGAACTAGTCTGTTGTTTAGGCAATAAAATAGTTTATTAACTATATTATAATCTAGTTTATAGTCTAGACTTTAAACTATTTTATAAACTTGTCTACAGTCCAGACTATAAACTAATTTATAAATTAGTTTATAGTCTATACAATAAAGATTTTTAAAAACTGATCTATAATCCAGACAATAAATCAGACAATAAAACTAGTTTATAAATAGTCCATAGTCCAGACAATAAACTAGTTCATAAACTAGTCCATAGTCCAGACAATAAACTAGTTTTATAAAATATTCTATAGTTCAGACAATAAACTAGTTTATAAAATAGTCTATAGTCTAAACAATAAACTAGTTCATAAACTAGTCCATAGTGCAGACAATAAACTAGTTCATAAAATAGTCTTTAGTGCATTCAATAAACTAGTTTTTTAAACTAGTCTATAGTCCAGATAATAGACTGGTTTATAAAGTAGTATATAGTCCAGACAATAAACTTGTTTATAAACTAAAATTTAGTGCAGACAATATACTAGTTTATAAGCTAGACTATAGTCAAGACAATAGTCTATAGTCTATCCATAAACTAGTCTATAGTCTAGTCTGTAAACTAGTCTATAGATCAGCGTATAAAATAGTCTATAGTTCAGCATTTTAACTAATCTATAGTAGAGCATATAAAGTAGCCTATAATTCAGACTATACACTAGTCTATATTCTAGACTATAAATAACTCTTTATTCTAGATTAGAAACTAGTCTAGAAGTAGACTAGGTACTAGACTAAAGCCCAACTTATGAACAAATCTCTTATACAGCCTCTAAAATATTCTAAATTCCAGACCATATTTCCAATGATCTATAAAATATGTTTCATTACTTGAATAACCAAAAAATATATATTCCCCTTCTTTTCAGTGCCACTTCGGAATCAACAACCAATAAACTCTTTCAACCACTTCGACAACTTGAAACCGGAAATTCATCAAGCTGAAAATAATCCCAAAATAACCATAAAAGAGATCACAAAACCTATAGAAATTCGTATAACTGATGATAATAAAGCCATTCCCATTCATCAAATGCTTAAGCCATCAACAACATCCACCACTACAACAACCACCACCACAAGTACAACAAGCACAACATCAACTACAGCAGCAACACCACTATCAACCACATTAGCTAACAACA
>PYHX02000425.1:0-19582 GCA_004302925.2 Cochliomyia hominivorax
TTTCGGGTTTTTTTTCGTATCTTGTTTATTTAATAAATCACTTTAATTATTATTTACCTCAAGTGGCTGTAAAAAAAACTTAATTTCTTTATTTCTTTAATAATTTTATTTTCTTTTTTTTATTTATTTTAATTTTCCACTTTAAATCGCTTGTAAATTTATAAATTTCTAATGAATCATAAACTATTTTATTAGATCTCATATAATCATTATAATGTCAGTTATTACAACACCTTCACTTGATTGATAAATTGCTTTAAGGCTGTTCAGAAGATTTTCACTTAAATCATCAATATAAATTTTTTTTTTTTTTTTTTTTTAATTAAATTGGAAATTCATATTCAGATCGGAACAGTTTAATTATTTTAATTCTATTCCATATTATACTTCAGATTAATGTCAAGATTTCAGTTTAGTTTGCTTGTCAGATTATAGTTCAGATTCCAGGTCAATTTTAGTTCAAATTATAGTTTCTAACTCGAAACCTTCTATTTGAGATTCTACTTCAGTTTAAGATTCAGATTTTAAATCAGCTGCAGATCATTTTAGTTCTTTATCTGTTTCTAGTTCGAATTCCAATTCTGATTTCAATATCTGTTTGTGGTTCAAATTCAATTCTGATTATATTCCAATCCAGCTCAGATTGCAGTTATAATTTTAGTTTAGATTCTAGTGAAGGTTCCAATTTAGATTCTAGTTGATATTCCTGGCCAGATTATAAGACAGACAGTTTCAGTTTAGATTTAGATGTGATTCTAGTTCAGATTTAAGTTCAGATTCTAGTCCAAATGCTGATTTAGAATCTCGTTCAGAATAAAGTTCAAATTTAAATTCTGATTCTAATTTCGATTCTAGTTCAAATTAAAACACAAAATTTCCAAACTTCAGATTCCAATTCAGATTTTAGTCATTATTTGGACAGATTTCAAGTCACTTTTTAGTTAAGAATATTGTTGGGACTTTAGTTAAGATTTTAGTTCAGATTCTAGTTCAAATTATGACTTATAATTTAGTTCAGATTAATGATTAGATTCCAGGTCACATTATAGCTTAGATTCACTTCAGACGAGATCGGATGGTAGTGCAGATTTTGATTCAGAACCCAATTCAGATTACAGTATAAATTCAGATTCAGATTCAGATTACAGTTCAGTTTAGATTCTATTTTAAATTCTTGTTAAGATCCTATTCAGATTCAAGCTCAAAAACTAATTCAGATTCCAGATCTGGTCATATTTTTCAGTTCTAGTTCAGTTTGTAATTCGGATTCTAATCCCAGTTTCTAGTTTCAATTCAAGTTCAGATTCATTTGAGCTTGTTGTAGTACAGTTCTAGTCTAGTTTTCGTTTCAAGATCAGCTCTTGTCCAGTTAGGTTGAGTTCTAATCTGGTTCTAGTTCAGTTCTAAGTTTAATTATAGTTAGTTCTAGTTCAGTTCTGGTTCAGTTCTTGTTTAGTTTCTAGTTCAGTTCTGGTTCAGTTCTACTTTAGTTCTATTTCAGTTCTTGTTTAGTTCTAGTTAAGTTCTAGTTCAGTTCTGGTTCCAGTTCTAGTTCTAGTTCAGTTCTAGTTCAGTTCTGGTTCAGTTCTAGTTTAGTTCTAGTTCAGTTCTGGTTCAGTTCTAGTTTAGTTCTAGTTTAGTTCTAGTTCAGTTCTAGTTTAGTTCTAGTTCAGTTCTGGTTCAGTTCTAGTTCAGTTCTGGTTCAGTTCTAGTTCAGTTCTAGTTCAGTTCTGGTTCAGTTCTAGTTTAGTTCTAGTTCAGTTCTTGGTTTCAGTTCTAGTTTAGTTCTACTTTAGTTCTAGTTCAGTTGTAGTTTTAATTCTAGTTTTAGTTCTAGTTTAGTTTCTAGTTCAGTTTCTACTTCAGTTTTAGTTCAGTTTTGGATTATTTTTATCAAAATTCTTTTGCATATTTTAAGGTATTTTATTTTAAATTCAAAACATTTCAATAAAAAAATATTAACATATTTTAAGGTACTTGTTTTTCCAAATATTTTCTAAATATTATTTGCATACTTTCAGGTGCTATTATTTTAAAGAGAACTTTTCTATTACTCATATTGATTTTCTATATGATTTATTAAGACTAAAGAAAATAATTTTATAAAAGCAATATTTTCCTCCCTTCCATACATTGTTGTTTAAAAAAAATCCTTGAATAAATGTTTTTTTTTTTTTGAGTACAGCATACTTTTAGCAGTTATATTGCACTTAAAATAATTGCATACTTAAAGGAGGTAACAAAAATGAATTACAATATTTTTTGGTCAAAAATAAATCGATTTAAAACTTGTTTGAATAATTTTTAAGAAAAATATGAACCAAAAGAAATCAATTATTTTTTGTTAAAAAAAAGGTTTTATATATTTTTTAAACAAAAAGGATTTTATAGTGTTTTTTCTTCTAGGAATTAATAAAGTATTTCCTATAATTTTCAGTTGTTTGTAAACTTTTTTATGTCCATAGAGAGGGGAACAAGGAAAAGTATAAATGGAATTTTTTGTTGAGGAAATAAAACAAAATTAATGAGTTTTAGCCATTTGATGGGTCATTACAAACATGAAGCTAAAAATACATTTTGGAAAGTTTGTTTTATGAAATATAGTTATTTTCCTCAATTTTACCCCCAAACTCACAATAATAACAAAAACAACATGTATGAATGGTATATTTGGCGATACTGAATCTTCTATAACCATCCAACACAAATGCGAGTTAAGTATGTATGTTATATTTCGTACATACACACTTACACATACACTCACAAATACAATATATAAAAAAGTTTTTCTTAAATTTAATGCAAAAACATCTTATGAGTCATAAAATTAGTTATTATTTTTGGCTATAACATTTTTCAACTGAACCGATTTTGAAGATTTTGGAATGACAAAGAAGTACATAAAGCTTGATGTTGTGACAAGATTTCATTCTATTTTGTAGATTTGTAGTTCATAATTTTACAGCTATTCTTCGCGCTGACTTATAGGTTGTCTCAGATATCGGTCTATATAATTTAATGTATTGAATCGATTTTGCTGTAATTAAATAGAAAATTTCTCAGGACTGTGTAATAAATGCTCAGGCATAATTTCATTGAACTCTGTCAATAATTATGGATATGAAGTGCCAACAACCGAGAGATGGACAGACCAGGAACAGACAGACAGACAGACAGACAGACAGACAAAGCTAATACAGAAGCTATCTGTATGCTATCAGATGTGTTTTGAAGTGAGGCATGCTAACAATGTGGCATTTCGGGGCCCCAGATTTAGAAACTTAAGACGTATATTGGAGTGTGAAACTGGGACAAGAGTTGATGCGGATAACATGATAAATGTAGTGATTTCTTTTGAGGGTAATTGGAATTCGGTTAACCGGTTCATTACCCAAATAAACTTGCGTTGGGTTTGGAGGAGAAGAGGCGAAAGGAAGAAAGAGAGAATAGGATAATTGAAGTAGGCTTAAGTGCTAACCAGCCCCGCGAAGGAATACCTAACGACATTTCCGTGGGGCATTATGGTGTTAGCGATGGAGGTGGTTTAAGGCGGTAAAAATCCAACATGAGACCTCTTGAAAAAAAGACAGAAATAGCTAAATTGACTAAAATTTCGATTTGATGAAGAAAAAGTATTCTGGGCTTTGAAATGATTCCTTCTTAGCGTTACATACGGAATGACAAAGTTGAAATACTCTCTTCATCACTTGTGTCAGTGGTAGGATATACAAATATTGAATTTTCTCTTTTTTTGTTTACAAACAAACATTTTTGTTTTAAACATGAAGTGAAACCAACTTTGAGAAAAAGTCTTTTTGTTTTCCTCTTTAATTATGATGAAATAGCAAAATATTCATTTATTTATTAATTTTATTTAAAGACCACTTCTGTCAAATAAAAATGACCTAATTTTTTGTGTCTTTTATTTGAAATTACTTTTTGTACCCTACACCACCACAAGTGGTTAAAAAGGTATATTAAATTTGTCATTCCGTGTGTTTTTATATTCTCACATCCATAATAATTGACAGAACTCAATTAATTTTGACCTGCTAAAACCAATCAAATTGCCTTTTTTGAAATTAAAATATATAGACCGATATCTGGGGTCAGCTTTTAGTTCAAGCGAAGAACTTTCTTCAGATTGTCATATTTAAAGTCGACAAATTAGACAGAATTTCCATAATATTAATTTATATGTACTTCATTGTCACTCTAAAAAATCATCAAAATCGGTTCAGGTGAAAAAATGTTATAGACAAAAATATAACTAATTTTATGACTGATTAAGTGTTCATGTGTTATATTTAAAACAAACTGTTATATATATTATACGTTTCAACTTCACACACAGTTATTGTGGAGAGTATAGAAGGTTCGACTTAGCATTCCTATTTAACTGTCTTTTCTGTATCCAATACAATTGTATAAATATTTATGTCATTTTTATAATACGACCAAAATTATTTTGTACTTTTAATTTAATTAAGTTTAAAATGCAAAAAGAGTCCAAATAATTTTGTTTAAATTAATTAAAAACATTTTTTTCAAGTGCAAAAAATTCTGTCATTCGGTGATAACTTTTTTCATTAGTAAATTACAAAAATAAATATTGACAGAAAATGTTGTAAAAAAAAGATAAGAATTTTGATAAAAAAACTGTTTTACTAAATGGAATTTTTAAAAAGGTGATATTTAGTATTTTAAAGAAATTGTGCTTAAAAAAGGTGATCAACTTGACACCCTGTAGTTTAGCTCATATTGTAACAGGGTGACTATAGTATGACTTTCTTTCTTAAGACCTTCTCTGTAGTTTTCCTATGCATTTTGAAGTACAAAGTATTTGGAATTCATTTTGAAAATCAAACATTTTATTATAAATTTTATTTGATTAGATTGAGAATCCTTTTTTTTTAGAACAGGATGATTACAATAAACATTTTCATAAAGTTTAAATACAGTCCTCTAACAGTAAATAAATAATTTAAAATTTTCTTTTATATAAAAATCAATGTATTTATGTATGTATGTATGTATGTATGTATGTATGTATGTATGTATGTATATCTGTTTGTACCTTATATAAAGTTAAATCTAATCACTTTCACTAGGAACTCTTTGAATCGAGCGGTAACCCTCTCATACAAATATAATTTTAATTATCGAGTTTCTAAAGAACTATTGAAGTGAGAGTTATAAAGTGTGGTTCCAATAGCTTTCTGAAGACAAAATGTAGGATGGATAGGGTCAGGGAAACAGCAACCATTCATACAAAGCCAGTTTTCTCTAACAAATATCTAAAATAATATAAAAGTAGGGGTTTCTAAAATGTGGCCCCAAATATTTTCCCAAAAAAAAAATTACCCGACAAAATCTAAGATGGTTTTGCCTCCATTCAAAGCATAAAGATAGGAATGGGACTGATAGGAATATAATTGATGAATATTTAAAGAACTTTTACAGAAAGAATTCTTGCATTTAGATCCAACAATTATCCTGATTCTCAGGATAATAGAAGATGGATAGAAGATAACTGTATCTACTTCAGAAAGGAGGAAGTAAAGTTTTCTACGGGTTTCTGGAAAATTTTGAACGAGCAGAGTCAGTGAAGAGATGTACCCTCTAACGAAAGCAAATATATTAGTTGTCAAATATCTAAAAAACTATTACGGTGAAAATCTTCCAATTTCGCCAAATCTCCAATGTATGAAATTGTTTCTTTATATTTTTTCTGAATCTCTGAAGGAGTAGAATTTTGTTGCAGCAAAGCTAACCGGTTAAAACCGAATGTAAAATAATTTTAAAAAATAAATCAAAAGTTTTTGAATATTTTTTGCTTTGTGGGATGCTCATATTTGACACCATGTAGCTTCTTGCAAACTACAACAGGGTGACCTCAAAATGATATTTCTGTAAGCCTTGGAACTCCTTTAAAATTCTCTCATACATTTTAAATTGATAGCTGGGGTTGCTCCAGTTTTAGAAATTCATTACTAAACATTTTTAAATATCATTTTGGCAAATAGTTCTGATGCTAAGAAATCTCGTTTATTATAAATCGAAATTTATTATAATATATCGATAATATGTCGCACTGCACCTTAATTTTTAGACAACAATTTTAGAATAGTTTTACATATTTTCTTAAGGATTAAAATTGGGTTTGACTTAAAAGAGACTAATTTTTTTTTTAATTTCTTATGTAAGTTGCTCACATGAAACACCCTGTAGCTTTTCACATATTATAACAGGATGATTACAAGACGATTTTTCTGAAAGCTTTACACTTCTTCTATAATTTTCACATTTCAATTCAAAGAGCTGCGAGGGGTTGTTAAAATTTTAGAAATTATTTATTAAATATTTTTTTAAATATTTTTATAAAAAGTGTTTGCAAAAATGTTCGATTTTAATGTCTTTTTTGATGTAACAGGGTGTATTTGAGGATTAGCATCTAAATCTTTAGGAAAATAAGTTAATAATGTTTTTGAAAAGATGAAAGTCGTATTTAATTTTAAAAAGATAAAATCTCTTGAAAATTTTATTATACGAGGTGCTCATTTGTAACACTCTGTAGCTTAGCATTCATTTTTACAAGGTGATCACAAGATAATTTTTTTGAAAGCTTTAGACCACTTCCTTTCATATATTTTCAAAAGTTAGAACTGTTATTGAAAGTTTTAGAAATTAAATATTTTTCAAATTAATTTAAAAATGTATTCGACTTTTTATGTCCTGTAATTTTGTTAAAAAACAGGGTGACTACGAAATATTGTAGTTAATAATTGAAGACCTAAACTTTTAGGAAAACAGGTTTATAATAATTTTAATCCGGTTTAAATTGTAAAAAACGAAAATTATTAAGATTTTCATATAAAAGATGATTATTTGTGATACCCTGTAGTTAAGCTCAGAGCATGACATAATAATTAAATCATGATTTTTATGAAAGATTAAATTCTTTTTTATTATTTCATATATTCTAAGGAGATACGAGTGATAGTGAAAGTTTAACAAATTTTTAATTTAAAACATGTGAAACTAATTTTGTTACGAATTTTAGGAGCTGCATTTTGATAACTTGTAACTTTGTTGATACAAAAAAAGGGTGAATAATAAACAAAGCTTTTGAAAGTTGGGCTCCTGCATTTTGATTCTCTTATATATCCAAAATAGATATGATATAGAGGTCTTCTTTCTAAAGTTTATGATTTTTAAATTATTTTCTCTAACTTGAGTTACTCAACATTGACACCCTGTTGCTCAGATTATATTGCAACAGGGTGGCTAGAAGAATAATTCTTGGAAAGTTTAACAATGAATGAATGAATCTTTTCAGATTTTCCTTTCCATTTTCCCCTTTACCAAATTAGCTCTTCTTATATAAATTTCTAGTCATTTGGAAAAAAATCCTTTTTTTGTTCCAAAAATTATTCATAAAGTTTGCAACATGAGTGATTGATTGATGGCATTTTTAACATTTTAATTTTGTAACCAAAAAAAAATGAAACCCTCTCGCAGCCTTAAAAATCGCCCAAGTGCAAAGAAATGGAAAACTAATTATAAACGACATATTTTTTCAACAAAAAATAGACAAAAAAAACTGCTAAAAAATGTAACAACATTTTGCAACGACGGCAAAAATTATAAAGTTCAAACATTGTTTAAGGCTGGAAGAAAACAAAAATTATTTTGCCTACTTTTAGGGTTATAAAATTACATACACAAAAACACATATAAATTAAACCAAATATTATATTTCACTCTGCTCTCTTTTTTTACCAAAAAATAAATGCTAACAAAATGTTTGCCTACCGTTAGGCTTCCCATCTATTCTTTATATCACAAAGAGATGTATACTTTCAAGCATACATTAAATAATAATACTTAAGCACAATTTAGGGCTTAACATTTTATCAGAAAACATTAAGGAAAACTGAATGAAAACATATGGTTAAGGTTTTCCTATTACCAGAAAACTGCTGACACTGCTAAACAAAAGAAAAAAAGAAGAAAAATTACAATAAATTAAATTCAAATGCTCGTAATTCGTTAACAATGTACATTAACCTTAAAGAACGAAAAACATCAACAATGAAAAAAGAAGAAATAATACATAAATTTAATGTAAATATGCAATGAAAAGATACATAAATAATTCTTTAATATAAATTCCTAACAGGCGTTATTACTGACACCAAACTTGTGTGTGTGTGGGTGTCTGAAATAATAATAATAATAATCACCAAAAGTACTTTCTACAGATAAAAAAAAAAAAACTTTATGACTTGGGAAAGTCCAAAAATACAATATTTTTGCCTCAATATATATTTCTAAGAAAATGCTGAAGCAGGTTTGGAGGGATCTTTTGTTTCTTAAGAAAATAAAGCATAAATTAAGGGTTCAATAATATGAAAATAAAGCATATTTTGGGGCTTAATGTGAAAGTTTTAAAATCAAAGGCCGAACCAACAGATTTTTATGAATTTAAAGCCAGATTGGGGGCTTTATTTTAGTTCAGTTTATGAACTTTATAATAGTCCACATAATTAACTAATATAGTATGTTTTGTATTGTAGTTTTTGAGTATATTGGGGACTTTAATTTCAGACCAGATTATGGGCTATATTTTAGCCCAGATTATGGACTATGTAAATGTCGAAATCATGAACACTTTTATATTATAATATAGTTCTTATTGTGGACTTAACTATAATTCATATACTTGATATATTACACTTTAGATAATAGAATGTATCATAGTCCAAATTTCTTCCTATTTTCAAATCAGATTATGGACTATATTATAGTCCAGACTAGAGACTAGTCACGATAAGGATACCAAAAATATGATTTTTTCAGACCAGAATAATGATTTTTATAGACCAGTCAATAGACTGGCTGATAATCCAGACTATGACTATGTTATACTTCAGATAATGGAATGTGCTTAAGTCCATATTATGGAGTGTGTTATAGTCCAAATTATGGATAAAATTAAAGTCGTAATGCACTATGATATAGTATTTGAAGTCCTTATTGCAGACTATATTATATTTCCGATTGCGACCATGTTATTGTCCAGATTATGGAATATATTATACTACAGAGTGTAGTCCTGATATGGTCAATATTAAATTGATTGTGAAGTAGACTTGAGGAAAGTAAGTAAAAAAATAGTCCACATAATATATGTATAGTCCAAAGACTGGACTATATGATGGTTAGATTTTGAACTGTATTATAATTCCAATTATGGATTATTTCATAGTTCAGTCTATTGTTTATTAAAACTTATATAAATATACATAAAAATTTTTTAACAGGACTATACATAAAGTCCTGTTAATAGTCTTTATTTTTATCAACATTATGGACTATATTCTAGTCCAGTTTAGGCTACTATATGGACTGCAGTCAAGATAGTAGATTACATTATAATCTGAATAGTGGACTGTATATTTGTCCAGATTGAAGGTCTTGTTATAGTCCAGATCACTGGTTATATTATAGTTCAAATTTTGGTTATACTATAGTCCAGATTTTAGGTTTATAGTCCAAATGGTTGTATTAATTATACTCAAAATTATGGACTGTTTTAAAGATTATACATTTCTTCACAATTTAGATTATGTCAACAAGATTTAATTTAGTTAATGAACTACACTATAATTCAGTGTTTTACGTATACTACAGTACGGTACATTTTATCACATATACTGCAGTCGAGTTTATTCCCTAGACTACAGTATAACTTATTAACTAAAATATTATTCAGTTTTTAAACTATACTATGGTCCATATTAACAACTGGATTACTGTTCAGTTTATCAACTAGACTACAGTGCAGTCTTTCAAGTGCAGTACAGTCCAGTTTATTAAGTCTAGTACAGGACAGTTTACCATCTATACTGCAGTATAATTTATCCACTACACTAGAGTTTAGTTTATCAACTAGACTACAGTCCAATTTATTAACTGGAGTACAGTCCAGTTTATCAACTAGACTACAGTCCAATTTATTAACTGGAGTACAGTCCAGTTTATCAACCAGACTACAGTCCAATTTATTGACTGGAGTACAGTCCAGTTTATTAACTGGAATACAGCCCAATTTATTAACTGGAATACAGTCCAGTTTATTAACTAGAGTACAGTCCAGTTTATCAACTAGACTACAGTCCAATTTATTAACTGGAATACAGTCCAGTTTATCAACTACACTCCAGTCCAGAGTACAGTCCAGTTTATCATTTTAAATACAGTCCAGCTTATCAAAAAAACTCCACTGCACTGTAGTCTTAAGTGCACACTAAACTGTTATCTAATTTCTGGAAGCTGTTTATTAGACTGAAATTTAGACTATTTTTGTTGGTCTCTTTTTGGAAATTTCATTAATTTTCTACTTTTTATTCACTTTTCTTAAAATCTGATGAAAAATATTATTTTTATCTAAAATATTTATATCATACAAATGAAATAAATTTATTTTTATTTTCCATGTTGAATACATAATTTAAAGATTCCGGAAATTTCATTCTTATAATTTATGTATTGTTGACCTTTGAAGTACCATTATTATCAGCAACAGCAGCTGAAGATGAAGAAGAACAAGCTTTAACCTATTAAACCTACAGACTTAGTTACATTGACAAACAAAACACTTAAGGAAACCTAAGACAGGGAATATTAAGAAATGAAGATCCTTAAGAAAGGGCCTTAAAGGATTCTGGGAAATAATAACTATATTTTTGAATGGAACTGACATTAGATGGGCCTTTGAGGAAGTGTAAGGTAGGCAGAATAACGGATCTTATCAGAAGATCCTCAAGGAAAGGCCTTAAAGGATTCTGGAAAATAATCGCAACAATCTAAACTGGCAGCAATATTTGAACGACTTTTGAAGAAGTGTATAAAAGGATCTATTCAGGAGTTGTTTTGAGGCTTTCAAAGGCCTCTTCTGATCCTTTCCAAAAGGCCTACTTTCTTTAAATTATTAACTCTTAACAAATTATAAACAAATTATTCCATTTTTCCAACACACAAATTTTCTATAAAATGTTTCTTGGTAGGTGTAAAATAAAATGTTCTACACATAAATATGTTGAGTGTGTGTGTGTGTCTGTGCGTGTGCATAGAGATGTTTATGTAAAACACTTATCATAGGCCTCATAAAATCCAAATGTTATTGTTTAACAAAGTCAACTCGAAGTGATTTAGAAGCATTATAGTTCACAACTAAAGTGCACTTTCTTATTGCAATTTATATACAACAGAAACACAAATACATTTACAACATTACATGCATACAATAATATTTAGTTATTTTTTTCCTTTTTACAACAACTAAAACAACAATAGAGACCTAAATATTAATACAATGTGGGTCCCCATAAACATATAAATGTTATATTATGCAAAAGTATCCTGTCAGACATGTTTGTATTGGAAGAAATGCATTACAATACACATATAAAATTCACTACACACAACTTTATACTAACACCACCACACTTAGGAATTTGTCATATAACAAATGTAAAGTTTTGTGAATTTTCTTTGTATTTGTGTGGAAAAAAAATTTACTCCTCTTGAACCAGAAGCAGCAGGAAAATAAAAAATAAACTTATTCTTATAAATGATATTGTGATTTTAAAATGAGGGGGAATAAGACCGTGTAAAAGGGTGATAAATCGGGGGAGACTTTATTGTGAGTTAGGCTATATATGGACTATAGTATAGTCCATAATCTGGACTATAGTATAGTCCATTATCTGGACTATAGTATAGTCCATTATCTGGACTATAGTATAGTCCATTATCTGGACTATAGTATAGTCCATTATCTGGACTATAGTATAGTCCATTATCTGGACTATAGTATAGTCCATTATCTGGACTATAGTATAGTCCATTATCTGGACTATAGTATAGTCCATTATCTGGACTATAGTATAAGTCCATTATCTGGACTATAGTATAGTCCATTATCTGGACTATAGTATAGTCCATTATCTGGACTATAGTATAGTCCATTATCTGGACTATAGTATAGTCCATTATCTGGACTATAGTATAGTCCATTATCTGGACTATAGTATAGTCCATTATCTGGACATGTATAGTCATTTGGACTATAGTAAGTCCATTATCTGGACTATAGTATAGTCCATTATCTGGACTATAGTATAGTCCATTATCTGGACTATAGTATAGTCCATTATCTGGACTATAGTATTAGTCCATTATCTGGACTATAGTATAGTCCATTATCTGGACCTATAGTATAGTCCATTATCTGGACTATAGTATAGGTCCATTATCTGGACTATAGTATAGTCCATTATCTGGACTATAGTCATTCTGGATTAGTCCATTATCTGGACTATAGTATAGTCCATTATCTGGACTATAGTATAGTCCATTATCTGGACTATAGTATAGTCCATTATCTGGACTATAGTATTAGTCCATTATCTGGACTATAGTATAGTCCATTATCGGACTATAGTATAGTCCATTATCTGGACTATAGTATAGTCCATTATCTGGACTATAGTATAGTCCATTATCTGGATATAGTATAGTCCATTATCTGGACTATAGTATAGTCCATTATCTGGACTGGACTATAGTATAGTCCATTATCTGGACTATAGTATAGTCCATTATCTGGACTATAGTATAGTCCATTATCTGGACTATAGTATAGTCCATTATCTGGACTATAGTATAGTCCATTATCTGACTATAGTATAGTCCATTATCTGGACTATAGTATAGTCCATTATCTGGACTATAGTATAGTCCATTATCTGGACTATAGTATAGTCCATTATCTGGACTATAGTATAGTCCATTATCTGGACTATAGTATAGTCCATTATCTGGACTATAGTATAGTCCATTATCTGGACTATAGTATAGTCCATTATCTGGACTATAGTATAGTCCATTATCTGGACTATAGTATAGTCCATTATCTGGACTATAGTATAGTCCATTATCTGGACTATAGTATAGTCCATTATCTGGACTATAGTATAGTCCATTATCTGGACTATAGTATAGTCCATTATCTGGACTATAGTATAGTCCATTATCTTATCTGGACTATAGTATAGTCCATTATCTGGACTATAGTATAGTCCATTATCTGGACTATAGTATAGTCCATTATCTGGACTATAGTATAGTCCATTATCTGGACTATAGTATAGTCCATTATCTGGACTATAGTATAGTCCATTATCTGGACTATAGTATAGTCCATTATCTGGACTATAGTATAGTCCATTATCTGGACTATAGTATAGTCCATTATCTGGACTATAGTATAGTCCATTATCTGGACTATAGTATAGTCCATTATCTGGACTATAGTATAGTCCATTATCTGGACTATAGTATAGTCCATTATCTGGACTATAGTATAGTCCATTATCTGGACTATAGTATAGTCCATTATCTGGACTATAGTATAGTCCATTATCTGGACTATAGTATAGTCCATTATCTGGACTATAGTATAGTCCATTATCTGGACTATAGTATAGTCCATTATCTGGACTATAGTATAGTCCATTATCTGGACTATAGTATAGTCCATTATCTGGACTATAGTATAGTCCATTATCTGGACTATAGTATAGTCCATTATCTGGACTATAGTATAGTCCATTATCTGGACTATAGTATAGTCCATTATCTGGACTATAGTATAGTCCATTATCTGGACTATAGTATAGTCCATTATCTGGACTATAGTATAGTCCATTATCTGGACTATAGTATAGTCCATTATCTGGACTATAGTATAGTCCATTATCTGGACTATAGTATAGTCCATTATCTGGACTATAGTATAGTCCATTATCTGGACTATAGTATAGTCCATAATCTGGACTATAGTATAGTCCATTATCTGGACTATAGTATAGTCCATAATCTGGACTATAGTATAGTCCATTATCTGGACTATAGTATAGTCCATTATCTGGACTATAGTATAGTCCATTATCTGGACTATAGTATAGTCCGAAATGTGTACATATTTATATAACAGTACATATTGTGGACTATATATAGTCCTTATTCTGAACTACATTATAGTCCATATTCTAGAATATAGTTATACTATATTGTAGTCCTTAGTATAGAAATTTATCCCTTCCGAAATACCACCCTTTATTTTGAAATCACTGAAGGATATAAATACTCAAAAGTTAAGAATTTCTTTTGTTTGTATTGGTAACTTGTTCTGCACTAAAAGCTTTTCATATAAAATTCATAAAATTCTTTTAAGATATGGAAATGTAGTCTTCTTCTGCTCCCTTGAGTATGCGATATGAATATAAAACTATTTACGGTGGGAGAAATAAGTTAAGAAATGGACTTTTAGTCAAACTATACTCAGGATATTACACTGCTTACAATTGATCATACTACAGCTGGAAATGTTGACTTGTCTAGAAAAAGGGCTATAGACTTTGTCATCTTCTAGATTTTGTTTAATTCTTTTAAAGAGTCTTTGATCAGAATAATTTATTGGACTATAGTCTGGACTACTAACTGGGCTACAATCAGGTTTATTGTCTAGACTGTTACCAGGTCTTTTGACGAGACTTTTGATTAGATTATATTCAAGGCTGTTAATTAGATTATCATCAGACAATTGACTTGACTGCGATTAAAATTATTGAATAGACTTAAATCAGGTCTATGGCAATTTTTTTAAATTGTTGGAATACTTTTCCACTGCACTGTCCTTTTAAAACTCGCTTTGTTTCTTTTTCAACTCTCTTAATTTAAAGATGTCTGTATTACAATTTCATAAAGTTTTTTCTAAATTGTTAAGAGCGCTGTCGATGGTGGCAAATGTTACATATTGTGTGGCATGCAACAAACCTCTAAAAAATATTGTATGTAAATTAAGTTGAAATTCCTTAAGAATTTTATAGACTCCTCATATAATCAGAAGTAAAGTATTGAGCATACAAATTTCTCATTGTTGAAAAATATTTATAGAAAAAAAATAATAAAACGGATAAAGGAAGAAAACAGCCTGGAGGTTAGAAACTAAAGATAAACATGGTTTTAAAAATAAAAGCGAGATATTGGATTCCTTTTTTATTGCGATTTTAATAGAGAGAATTTAAATGTTATTAAAATAAATACAACAAAAAATTTAATGCTTTTAAATACAGTCGAGATTTTTGAATACAGTGTAGTAAAGACTATAGAATAAAGCTAATGCTATTGGGTGGAATATAGTCCATACTATTTGCCACATACTTCAGTACTATAGTTTGCCTTCAGTCGAGAATATTTGCTGTAATAATGATATAGTCGAGAGTATTGTCTGTACTATAACTCAGGGTATTCACTATACTATAGCCGAGAGTATTCTCTGTAATATAGTCGGAAGGGTTGTTTATAGTCGAGAGTATTGCGTATACCAGAATCAAGGGTATTGTCTATACTATAATCGAGGTTACTGTCTGTACTACAATCGAGAGTAATCGATAAGCTATAGACGAGAGTATTCTCTATATTATAGTCGGGTTGCTTATAGTCGAAAGTATTGTGTATACTATAATCGAGAGTATTCACTGTACTATAGTCGAGAGCATTATCTGTAATATTGTCGGTAGGGTGGCCTATAATCGAGAATATTGTCGGTACTATAGTCGAGAGTTTATAAAGGAGAATATTGTTTGTACTTTAGTCAAGAGTGTTGTCTATAGTCGAGTGAATTGACTATACTATAGTTGAGTGTATTATCTGTACTATAGTGTATTCTGTAGTCGACAGTATTTTCTGTACTACAATCGAGATTGTTGTCTATACTACAATCGAGATTGTTGTCTGAACTACAATCGAGATTGTTGTCTGTACTACAATCGAGATTGTTGTCTGTACTACAATCGAGATTGTTGTCTGTACTACAATCGAGATTGTTGTCTGTACTACAATCGAGATTGTTGTCTGTACTACAATCGAGATTGTTGTCTGTACTACAATCGAGATTGTTGTCTGTACTATAACCGGGAATATTACCAATACTTGTTGAAAATTGTGTATAACGTAGTCTAGTCTACAAAGTCGGGAATGTCGTTTACAGTCGAAAATATTGGCTATACTATAGTTGGGTGTATTTACCATGCTATAGTCGAGCGTGTTGTCTAAAGTCAAGAGTATTTTCTATACTGTAGTCAAGAGCATTGTCTGTATTATACTCCAGATAAGTCAAGTTATGTAGTCTAGGTTCTTTACTAGACGGGGGTCTAAGTTGTATTATCTATCCTACTGGCTAGACTTTAGTCTAGGTTATTGGCTATACTATAGGTTATTGACTAGACTAAATTTAACTACATAGACTAGTTTGGTTGCTAGACTGTAGTCTACATTAATGTCTATACTATAGTCTAGATTATTAGCTTAAATATGGCAAACGTTATAGGCTAGACTACGTACTAACGTTATTGGTTATTGACAGGAATATGATATAGGTTATTGCTAGACTATAGTTTCTGCTAATTGACTGGACTACAATTTATTTTATTCGCTTGTCTAAGGCCTCAAATATGGCAAGACTAATCTAGATTAATAATTTGAATTTGCCTATACTTTTCAACTGATTTTGATTAAATTATTGTCAAGATTTTGACTAAACTATTGACTACGCTCTACGTCAAGACTACAGCAGTGTTTAAAATTTTTTTTTTTAAATTATTTAATTAATATTTCTTTTCATTCCTTTATTTTATGACATTTTCCCATAACATACAAATCATAAAAGCCATTAATTTCTCCCTCTCCAACTCCCTCTCTCTCTCTCGAGATAAACCCATAAAACTCAGTCACCATTAACTTGAGGCATTTGTGTAAAAGCTATTTGTTCCAGATGGAAAAATCTCATAAATATAACAAAAGCATATTTTTCTATTTGTGTTCAAACAATTTTTATTAGAATATTTAGTCACAGTAGTCGTAGCAGTAGAAGAGACTAAATTGATAAATAAACATTAATAACTCATGCTCAAGCGTATACTCACATACATGTAATAATGATTCTATAATATATGTGGCATACTTTTAGGCTGGCGTTTTTATTTATTTGTTTAACATACATTTAGGCATTAAATAACGTTAAATTATATTTATTATAATTATTATTTATATAATAGTTGACCTTAGATTATGAACTCTCTCACTTATTCACCCTCCCTCCCTCTCTCTCTCTCTCTCTCTCAAATATTTTTTTGTTATTTATAATAAACATTTTGTCCTTTGAATTATTATTAGAAAAACTTGAACCACCAACCAGCTCTATTTTTTTTACGTGTAATTTAAGCCAAATGTCACCAGTTTAATTACTTTACGTGTATTTTACTCAGATAAAACAAGAACAACTAAAATTGGTGGTGAGAGAAAAATTGCTGGAAAATTAAACGCAAAACTCAAACCACTAAAACCAACAGCTGGTGAAAAATTTTAATATACATACGAATGTATATATCTGTGTGGAGAATTGTAAATGTGTGTTAGTAAAATTATTGTTTATGATTTTAGTCCAATACATATACATTTATAATGTTGTTGGTTGTAGGTAACGATGTATAGTAAAAGTACTTTTAATTGCCGCCTTTGATATACGAATGGATGCATACAAATACGTATAACCTCTCTCTAGACTCAAACACATACACACACACTCTCGGTCATATATGAAAAGCAATTAAATTCATTATACTCGTTCCTGTTTACGCAACTGTTCTGAAGTAATATTGAAAGTTATACTTTCAGGTTGTGGAACAGGTGGTTCCACTCATAAAGTGTTAAGTAGAAGCGTGACCAATAATTATTATCAGTGTAGTTCTAGTTCAGTTCTTATTCGATTCTAGTTCAGTTCATTTTTCACTAAAAATTTGAAATTTTCACTAAAAATTTGAAATTTTCACTAAAAATTTGAAATTTTCACTAAAAATTTGAAATTTTCACTAAAAATTTGAAATTTTCACTAAAAATTTGAAATTTTCACTAAAAATTTGAAATTTTCACTAAAAATTTGAAATTTTCACTAAAAATTTGAAATTTTCACTAAAAATTTGAAATTTTCACTAAAAATTCAAATTTTCACTAAAAATTGAATTTTTCACTAAAAATTCAAATTTTCACTAAAAATTGAATTTTTCACTAAAAATTCAAATTTTCACTAAAAATTTAATTTTCACTAAAAATTCAAATTTTCACTAAAAATTGAATTTTTCACTAAAAATTCAAATTTTCACTAAAAATTGAATTTTTCACTAAAAATTCAAATTTTCACTAAAATTGAATTTTTCACTAAAAATTTAAATTTTTCACTAAACATTGAATTGTTCACTAAAAATTTTCACTAAAAATTGAATTTTTCACTAAAAATTGAATTTTTCACTAAAAATTGAATTTTCACTAAAAATTGAATTTTTCACTAAAAATTGAATTTTTCACTAAAAATTGAATTTTCACTAAAAATTTAATTTTTCAATCAAAATTGAATTTTCACTAAAAATTGCATTTTTCACTAAAAATTGCATTTTTCACTAAAAATTGAAATTTTCACTAAAAATTGAATTTTTCGCTAAAAATTGAATTTTCGCTAAAAATTGAATTTTTCGTTAAAAATTGAATTTTTCACTAAAAATTGAATTTTTCACTAAAAATTTAATTTTTCAATCAAAATTGAATTTTCACTAAAAATTTAATTTTTCAATCAAAATTGAATTTTCACTAAAAATTGCATTTTTCACTAAAAATTGCATTTTTCACTAAAAATTGAAATTTTCACTAAAAATTTAAATTTTCACTAAAAATTTAAATTTTCACTAAAAATTGAATTTTTCGTTAAAAATTGAATTTTTCGCTAAAAATTGAATTTTTCGCTAAAAATTGAATTTTTCACTAAAAATTGAATTTTTCACTAAAAATTGAATTTTTCACTAAAAATTGAGTTTTTCACCAAAAATTGAATTTTTCAACCAAAAATTGAATTTTTCACTAAAAATTTTTCTCTAAAAATTGAATTTTTCACTAAAAATTGAATTTTTCACTAAAAATTTTAATTTTTTCACTAAAAATTTAATTTTTCACTAAAATTTGAAAATTTTCACTAAAATTTGAAATTTTCACTAAAATTTGAAAATTTTCATTAAATTTAATTTTCACTAAAATTGAATTTTTCACTAAAAATTGAATTTTCACTAAAAATTGAATTTTTCACTAAAAATTGAATTTTTCACTAAAAATTGAAATTTTTCACTAAAAATTGAATTTTTCACTAAAAATTGAATTTTTCACTAAAAATTGAATTTTTCACTAAAAATTGAATTTTTCACCAAAAATTGAATTTTTCACTAAAAATTGAGTTTTTCACCAAAAATTGAATTTTTCACCAAAAATTGAATTTTTCACCAAAAATTGAATTTTTCACTAAAAATTTTTCTCTAAAAATTGAATTTTTCACTAAAAATTGAATTTTTCACTAAAAATTTAATTTTTCACTAAAAATTTTATTTTTCACTAAAAATTTAAAATTTTC
>PYHX02000426.1:0-32274 GCA_004302925.2 Cochliomyia hominivorax
AACTGATGTGAAGACAAGAATTTCAATTGATTCGCATTTCTATTAAAATAAGACGAGAAAAAAAGAGATCTAAAAAATATTTAATATTCGAAACCATGAGTATGAATAAATTAGTTCATAACATAATTTAGTGGCAGAAATGAAATATTTCTTTATAAACTCAAACTAATATTAAGAATAAATCAATCATATACAAATTAAACAAAACAAAATGTAAAATTTTTTCTCGTTTTTATTATTTTAATAGAAGAATAATTTAAAAAAATAAAATTGGGTAAAATTAGCTGTGATTCAGCCAGAAATTTCTTTTTAAATAACTTTTTAGAAGTTGTATGTCTTTCAAGAGCTCATCAGTTGTATAAAAGGATGGAGATGTTCAAAGTAATAATGTAATAAATTTTATTTTATGTAATAATTTTATATCCTTTTAATGATTTTTTTTTTTGTTTTGAAAGATGCTTTTTTGTACCCTTCACCTGACGAGGTCAGAAGGGAATACGCGAGTTTGTCATTTCGTATGTGCTTTCCACAGTTTTCATCTGAGGCCCCTAAACATATATATACTGAATCGGCAGAAGAGAGAAATCTATTAATCCATGTCCGTCCGTCTATCGCGTTTTAGTAAGAAGTTTATGGGAGTGACCCATAACGAACATATGTGATATATGTATATTCAAACGATAGGAAATTTTTTACGGTTATAAACAAAAACACATTTCCCGATATGTGTTGCCAGCCCATATTAGACCTATAGACTTGGTTACAATCCTGATTGATTACGAAATTTTTGTGCCAAATTAAATCCTTTTAATTTTTCCAAATCATTAGGTACAAACACCCGAGATACAGCCAATTCTTTATTTTAAAAATTTATTTTCTATGTATTTTGTTGTTTATAACTTAAAAAAACAATAACACACGATTATATAAAATAATTTTATTTGAGATTTTTTCCCACTCTGTAAATGGTTAGAAATTTCCTTCTTTTACTAATGAACCAGAAATATGTTGGAATTGTTTTATTCATATTTTTGGAATTTTTTATTTAAAATACAAAAACACGACTTTTAAACCATTCGTTTCCGAAATTACCCAGCAAACTCATTGAATTCGGCTATTTATTTTTTTTGGACAACAACAAATTTAAAGATTTGCAATTGTAGAAAACGTTGCGGGAATCGCATTTTTGACATCCGAACATCGTTTGATCTCAATCGTGTAATAACATGAATTTGTGAGTTCAGGACCGTGTAAATTATTTTTTCCGTCAAAGAAAAATTACATTTTCCACTCCTCTGATCATTTCATGTATTTTCGTGCGAATGTAGAAGATATTTTTTTCTTTTTTGATATGTTTTGAATTGGAATTCTCAGAAAATTTAGTTTGTTCTTTATTAATTCAGATACAATTTTGTTATCGGTTTCTTCTTTTATTCTTTTATTTTTATTTAATTAAATACATTTATAGGAATATGCATCAGTGTATATATAATTTATAAGGGTTAACTGATTATTTGACTGTACAATTGATGTCAAATTCTTTATATCTTGTGATTTGTAGGAGAAATAATATAAATAAGTGAATTTTTTTTTTCATTTTACAAGAATTAATCAACTAAAATGTTAAAAATAATTTTTAAAGAAAATTAATAATTTCTATTATCCTCTAACAAATAGTCGAGTCGTTCTTTGTAGAAATAAGTTTTACATTTTTTTCTCCACAACAAATTATTCTTTCTTCTCCATTAACATTCTTTCATATTCTTTGTGGTATTCTGGAATAAAAAATTCCTCTTAACGCGTTCTCATGTCGAAGGAAACTCATTCAAAAGATCATTTTGTCTCAAGTACTCTGAACTTTAAGTGATAAATGATTAATGTGGACAGTATTAAAGCAACTAAAACCAAACGATATTCCTGCCATTGTAATAAAGTGAAATTTGTTAAGGGGTGTAAGAGATTATACAACAACAATTTGTTGGTTTACAAAAAAATGACAAGTGATTTTTAAAAGATAACAGACATTGAACCCAGAGATGATTTAAACTAGATACTTATAGTGGGTTGCATAGAACAACTATTTTTCTTTATTTTGTCTGTTTAAATATAATCCTTTTCCCTCTTGCTTTTGCTTTTCCTTTTATGGGTTAAAGGTATTTTAAATATGTGAACAAATTGAGGATTAAAGCATCTGTGATAAGAAGAAAGAATAGAAAAAATCTCTGAAGTGTAAAGTTCAGGTGCTGGTTATTTTTAATTTAAAATGGATTATGAAACCATTCTTAAATAAAAAAGCATAAATTGTATAAATCCTGAGCTTAAAATGGTCAACTGATATATTTTTAAAGCAGTTGCTTAAAAAACAACAAACGAAATGTCTTAATAAAGAAGTTATAGAAGATTCACACTGATGCATATTTCTCTCAAAGCTTTTAATTTTTTCTCTAATTTTGTTTTATTTTGTTATATTTGATATATTTTAAAGAAATTTTTAAAGACTTTATAAAGCAGTTAATAAAGACCTACACTGATGCATATTCCTATAAAACACACGTATGAAAATAAACCAGATTTTTTCTAATCTTGTTGTATGTCTTACTCATGCGACCAAATGTAAAATAAACGCAGACGTGAAAATTGCCTTAGAAATTTACCTTAATTAAAAGATTATAATTTTTCTGTTTCTTATAAATAAAACGTAATAAATAAACGTATCTTTTTAATTCAATATTCTCAATTTTACTGCAGGAATTTCTAACTTAATAACGTTTAAAAATACCCATGTGAACTTTTCCGTCCGGTCCTTATTCTTCTTTTGGATAAAAATTTTAATTTGACTGGACTTAGCCCTTCAGGATTTTTGGATACAAGATTTTGTGTTTAATAACATTTTGTGTTAATAAAACTGTCAGAATTTTATTGGAGATGGAAATTTGTGTTAACACTCATTTCACAAAAATTTAAAATTTTTGGACTTTTTATATTAAAAATGTTCAATTTTTTAGTCGCTGAAAATATTGTCCCATTAGCTTTTATTTAACAAATAATTTAGTAGGAGTAATAAATTTAAATATATATTTTCTAAAAGGCCTTCTCAAGAACCTGTAAAATTCTGAATCTTAAAAACTTTATTGCAAGAAGATTTGAAACTTTTAGCTATAAAAACAAATGTAATCATGATTTTGAAAATCAAATTATTTAAATTTTTCTATCTGTAGCTTCACCCATGCACCTCTTATGGGATCCATACTCACAAAGTTATAATGTTATAATGTAACGCTCCTTAAAAGAAAAATTAAAAAAAATGATCTTTTTCCCATTGGCACACATATTACTACTACATTCACCCTTTAAAGTGGTCAAGTGTAGAAAACTGAATTAAATAAAACGGAATTATAAATTTTAATTTTGGTTAAGAAAAAATTTCAAAATTTTAATATCGATTTCATCGACAAAATTTAATGCTTCTTCCACATAATTTGAAATATTTACTTCCTTTTCTTCCGACATTAAATCAAACAAAAACTAATTAAAAATGTATTTCAATACCTTCCATTTTATTGTCAGTTTATTGCTACAAAAACAGAACTGTAATTTATTTATTTAAAAATAAAAATTGAGACTTTTACATAAAAATAAAAATAAAAATATGCCAGACACGTGTTTAATTGCCAATTTTATTTCTCCCTGCTGATTTGGTGCTGTATCCTTTATTTCCTGCTATTGACTACTAACTAAAAAAGTAGAAATAGGAAAAATCGAAAAAAGTCATTGCCACGAATTCTATTTTGCGTGACCGTCAACAATTTGTAAAAAAATGCTGACAATATTTTTATTTCCGGTCAACTTAGATTTTACAGCAAAAGTAATAAAAAACACCCAAAATAACAAAACATAATCTACAACGTCCCTTATTTTTGAATTAGTATGAGTGTTGAATTTATTTTTAAAAGCTGAAGAACAAGAGAAAAAAGGAAAAAATTAATAAAGAAGGAAATTATTTAAGAAAGTAAGTTTGGATATAAATGCTAATTTAAAATTTTAATTAATTTTAAGGATTAAAAGAAAAATCTGCCATTTTTTCATATATTTATTTTAATTCCCTTTTTTAATATTGGAAAGAAAAACAAAAACAAAATGCAACAAATTCCATTCAATTAAGTTATTTACATCTCAAGTTTAAATTTTATAGAAATTCCTAAAGACAGGAATTTCATTAATTATGATTTAAGTTCATTTTGTGCTAAAAACAAAATTAATAATAAAATGTTAAAGCAAAAATGCTTTTGCAAAAAAATGTTTCCTGTTTGTTATTGTTATTGTTGTTGTTATATGCAACAGAAGCAATTGAATGTTTTTACCACAAATGATGAAGAGGATATTTTAACATTGTCATTCCGTGCATAACGCTTAGAAGGAATCATCTTAGGACCATAATTTATATATTCTTTCACCAAATCAAAACCAGAGTCGAATAAGCTATGTCCGTCTGTCTTCTGGCTGTACAGCTGTCTGTTTTTTAGCAAAACCACATCCATAATAATTAACAGAACTCAATGAAAATCGGCCTGAGTATTTATTGGCCTTTCGTAAAATTGTCAATTATAAATCTACAAATAAGAATTAAATTTTACATAATATAAGTACATGTACTTCATTGCCATTCCAAAAATGATCAAAATCGGTTCAGTAGAAAAAAAGTTATGGCCAAAAATATCTAATTTTATGACTTATTAAGTTCTTGTGTTATATTTAATAAAAGTTTATATATTGTATACGTTTCTGTGTGTATGTATGAGTGTGTATGAATGAAACATAACGCATTTGTGGCGGAGGGTATTGAAGATTCGGCATAGGCGAATATAATATACTCACTTGTTAACATTAATGTTTGCGCTTTTGTTTCACAAAAGAATTAAACTGAAATTTAAAAAAAATCATCATACAACAGAAAGCTTTTACTGCCATGGAGTCAGATAAAATCCTAAGAATTTCAGAATAATAAATACAGAAAATCTACAATAACAAGAACTTTAACGCAACAGCAGCGAGTGAAACCTACAAAATCGTTAAAGCAGACAAAGATTTATATTACAAACAAGAAATATCTAGAAAAAAGGATACTTTTTTACAAAAAAATAAAATAACCTTTTCTCGTAGATACAAAAGTTTAAACAGATAACACCGTGCAACAATACAGTCCAATATTTTTATATTGAGTATCTGAATTCTTTAGTTATCTCAGCAACATTTTTTTGCCATCTACCCAAGATTAGAGAGACTGAGACTGCTTAGTATTCTGATCAAATGTCATGGATTTCGAAAAATTTGCCTGTAAATGATAATGTTTTAGCAGACGGATTCAAGTTTAATTTGTTCATAGATAAGAATCAACATATTATGGTTAAATTATATTGTTGATTCTTCATATTTTATGGATATATGGTTCTATCACCACTATCACATGGTTGACCCACAATCATGTTCCAATTGCACATATATATTGGATGTATATTTCTTTTTATTCGAACATATTACTATGTTGCTTAGATTGTGGATGTTAAAATTTTAATTTCTGTTACTAAAACCGATAATTTTAAGGTTATCAAAATAAATTAAAATTAATACTTTAGTACAACAAAAAATTAAATTTCAACAAAAATTTAAAATAATATTTTGGTCCAACAAATTTTTCCAAGCTGTATTTTTATCAACTATAAAATTTTGATCATATTGCGACCAACATATTATTGTTAATTTATTGAAAATAATTTTATTGCAGCAACAAAAATATTCTCAAAACAAATTTAATTCAACAATTGACATGTTGACGATAATAATAAATGTTGGTTATGAAAATAATAGTGTTGCAACATATTTGAAATATGAGATGCGGTCATTATTGGTTCTAAAATGATTTCTTCATACAGCGTCTTTCTCTACTTCACAGTCGATCTATAACTCTTCTTTAAAAAAATGTTTTAACTTTGGAACAAATGAACATTTTTTAAAGAAATTAAATACATAAGTTCTCGGTTTCCTAATTGATATGTTAAAGCACAAGGTTTTAATTGGTCTAGCGAACTGAGGAAGCTCTACAAAGTTGTTATGTTCTGTTATTGTTATTTAAAAAAATTTGCAAAATTTAATTTATGATTTTCATGAAAGAAAAATCGCAAAAGAAAAGGAAATTTGGTTGTATATATATTAAACAATTTTTAATGGGTCAAAACCGTTATAACTACAGGGTGACTTATTAAAAAAAAGTAAATTTTTAAAAGAAGTTTTTTCCGAATTTAAATTTCGGTTATTTTTGGAATCAAAAGTGGAAAACTGTTTTTTGATCTGTATTAACGACAATTTTTGTTTAAAGTATACTAAAATTTCATGATAACTAGATTTTATTCAAGATCAAATATAATTTAAAGCACTTTACATCTTACTGCACTCAATACGTGTTTGTTAAATAATAAATCCTTTTTTATTTATTAGATAATGTAGGTAATACTAATACAAACACATATGTAAATTTATGAAAAACATAAATATTTTTAGTCCTTTTCTTAGTTTTTGTTATTACAACGTATTTAATATTTATACTGGTTATCCTTTTTTGTGTATGTTCCATTGAGTGCGTAATAATTTACACTTGTGATGTAAACACACACACACATACATTACAATGTAAAATATGAACACAAACAACAATAAAAGAAAGATTAATATTCTGCATACCGGTATTGTAAGGGTCAAGGTAAAAATATCATATACAATTGTTGTATACAATTTTATATGAAAAAATATGTGTAAGATTACATGCAGGTCCTTATTTATATTGAAAAATTATAAAAAAAGGATTATTTAATTTATTTTTATCTATGGAATAAAAGCTTTCAAATGTTTTCAAAAAATATTTACAAATTAAAATTACACTGAATGTGTGTAAAATAGTTTTGAAAATATTATGTGAAAGTCAAGATAAAATGATTTAAACAGGAATTGCATATTAATGAGATTTTCGTATTATTACAAATATCTTGAAATTTAAATTTATAAATTTGAAATTATTGCTACAACATATACATTTACACATATTCCATTTACATATTTATCCAATTATAAACGGCATTAAAGCTATGTTATGATAATCTTTCCGCACTTTACATTAAAAATGTTTGCACAAAATAATTTTTCCCAAAAGATACATGAAGCTTAAATGCACACACAGACGCACAATTTAATATGTCGGCTTTTTTCTCACCACATACATAAAACTGCCCATGAATTATTGTGTAAAAACACAAATAAATCAAAAATGGAAAAAAACGAATAAGTACCACACAGTGGTATTTATTATATTTTTTAACTAATAACTGTAATTTGGGACTATTGAATATTTTTTCATGAAATTTTCAAGAATATTCTGAAGGTGTTTTTCAACTTATCCGAAAAAGCATAAGTTCTTTGTTAGCTCAAAGGTCTTACTAAGAACTAAGACCTGATTCAGGGAGAAAGATCTTTCTTAGCAAAAAAAATATAGAAAAAGAAATAGGACCGAAAGAAAAGCAGCCCGGCAGAGACCGAAACTGATCACGGAAATTGAAGTCAAGATTTCTAAAAATAATTTTCTTGCTGTATAATGGTGGATGATACGTATGTACTGGCAAATTTTTAACAACTTTCTGGCCAAAAATTTTATGTTGCTGTTGCTCGAGAAAATGTTGAAAAAAAGTTTAGCAGGCAAAATTTCCCAAAAAGCAACATGCAGTTGGGTCAAAAGAAGTCAACCATTTATTACAAAGAGCTTTATAGATATCGAAATTTACGTCAATAAATATTCACAAAAAAGGCTAAATCCATTCATAAGACTTCATAATGCGTCCAATTATTTTTGGCCTGTCTTCGCACTATACCAAACAAGCCATTGAGTAATACAAGAACAATACTGTGGGCTTTGTACCAAACCCTCCAAACTGCCAGGAGATATTGGGCTTTTGTTTAAAGAGAATAGAAGTGCACAAAAAAGTTGTCGAAAGGTGTGATTCATTCTAACCGAAGATGGACAAAATGACACATTTCTTTACTAGACCAATCCTAACATAATTTTCTATGTCATCTTAGAATAAGAATTTGTTACAGATCTCTCTATGTATAAAAATTATTTTGTCTCAATCCATAAATGAATTTTTGGCGACTTTTTATAAAATCAACATACTTAAGGTGGACAGTTTTGGAGCGACGCCAATGACGCTTTCTTATTCTTATAATGAATTCAAAAACTCTTAAGTTGTAAGCGTATTAATTTTCATTAAGATGTCTTAAGCGGTTTAAGTTAAGCAATTGCTTCCCAAAAAAAATCGATTTGGATACGCTGAGTGCGTTGGTTGAAATCAATATATCAAGTGAAATAGTTTTGAGAATTTTGCTTAAATGGTTCCTAAATAGCGAAGATATTAGCAAGGAACTGAATGAACCTCAAATTGTTTTCGTTTTCCTTTTTTTTCATTTCTTAAAGGTTTTATGAAAAATATAGTCGGATTTCAAATATCTTACCGAATTTATAAGCTGAAGACGTAAAATAGTTCTAGTCATTATCTTTTTTCATAGAGCCTATATGACCTATGGACTTGGTTATGACGTTGAAATATCGTAAATTTTTGTCCTGGATTTTCTGCTTTAAATTTTTCAAAATCGGTTCTCAAATTACTTTATCCGAATTTTAAATTGCTCTTGCAAATAATATTTTAAAATTTCATTTTGATCAGTTAAATTTTAATAAAACTTAAGACATAAATTGTTAATATATTTGTTGAAGAACAAGTTTCTTGGAAGTCTTCTTCTTTCTAGCAAATCTAAAATTTCATTAAAGTTACAGGATTATTAAAAAACCATTTTGGTACCACTGTATAACATTTAATAATGTTGGAAACATTTAATAATGTAAAAATTATTGTAAAAATAAAACCAAACAAGAAAATTACAAAATATTGTGGGATTAAAGAGTTTAAGACTCATAATGTGGTTTTACATTAATTTTAAATTACTAAAGTGTTAAACATTTCCGAAATTTAATAAAAATATAAATTTAAAATTTAAATAAATACGTGACTCAGCTTAAACGATTCAGGTCTAAATTTAGTATTTTTCAGGAAATGATTTATTTTATTTATTAACTTTCATGGTCTGTGAAACCTCTTTTTCTTAAATATTTGAACCATACATTTGTATACCCTCCACCACCACAAGTGGTAAAGTGGGTATATTAACTTTGTCATTCCGTGTGTAACGCTGAAAAAGAATCACCTCTTAGCCCATAATGTATAAATATTCTTGCATCATATCAAAATCTGAAACGATTTAGCTATGTCCGTCTGCCTGTCTGTCTTTCTGTCCGTTTGTCTGTCTGTCGTTGGCTCGCTCACATCCCCAATGATTGACAGAGCTCAATGAAATTTTGGTCTAGATATTTGTTATTGTCCTGAGAAGTTTCCCATTTAAAGCCAACAAAATCAGTTTCGTCTGGTAAGAGCCATAGACCGATACATGAGACAACCCCCAAAATTTAAACAGAGAACTTTCATAAAATTGTTAATTATAAACCATCATGAAATATATAACTCATTACCATTCCAAAAATTTTTGAAATTGGTTCAATAGAAAAAAAGCTGTAGCCAAATCGGTTCAGTAGAAAAAAAGTTATAGCCAAAGATATAAATAATTTTATGACTTCTTAAGGTTTCTTTGTTATATATAGGAAAAACTTCGATGTATGCGTTTGTGACTGTCTATGTGAGTGTGTATGTGTGCTGTTTATGTACGAAATATAATTTATTTATTTCTCAAGCATTTGTGTTGGAGTTTGTGGAAGATTCGGCATATCGCAATTAAGCATTCCTACTTGTCTTGTTTAATGTGGGTTAATAAAAATAAAAATGTATTATAATTAATATAAAAAAATATTTAAATAAATATAAAAAATAAACAAAAACTTTTAAATGAAAAACCACAATAAAGTTGTGGTTTTAATTGAAAACATTAAATTATTTCTAATTAAAATAATTTATCTGTTTAAATGTTAAAAAAACCCGAATATAAACAAATAAATTAAATGTGAAGATTTAAAAAAAAAATATTATAATTATCTGATGGATAATAACAGATAATATTTATTTATTTTAATATTTGTTTTATAAAACATTAAAGCAAAAATTATAAAACAAATTATTTAATAATAAAAAATTAAATATTTGCTTTATTAATGATAAATAGATGATTAAAAATTATGTAAAAATATATGTTTATTTTTTATAAAAATTTAAAATTCGCAATATTATGCGATTTTAATTGTTGATTAAATAATTGAAATTTTAAATACTTAAATTTTAAATTAAATAGTTTATACATTTTTTTATACCTTCCACTACCACAAGTGGTGAAGTGAGTATATTAAATTTGACATATTAGCTATGTCCATCGTTCGTCTGTCTGTTGTTAACACGCTCACATCTAAAATAATTGGCAGAGCTCAATGATATTTGTCTAAAGTGTTTTTTATAGACCTGAGAAGTTTCCTGTTTAAAACCAACAAAAATTTTCAATATTTTGGAAGATATGTATCAGCCAACTTCTAAGTTCATGCGAAGAACTTTCGTAACATTGTCGTTGTTATAGTTGTTACGATATTTGATAATCAATATTTGCTTTGTATGGGGGGTACGTCTCCCCCTAGTCCTACACATCTAACGTTTTGTTCAGTAAAACAGTTCCTTGAGGTAGTTTTTGGAGAGTTTTCGCTGTTGTTGTTAAATTAGATATATAAATTTCATGAACATTAGGTGCTTAAGAAAAACTTGTATAAATTGTACACATTTGTAAATGTATGTGTGAGTATGCATTTATTGCATTTATACCGTTAATCTTTTATTAAATGAATATTCTTTAACTTTTCCATATTTAAATATACTTTTACTTTAAGCGATTACTGGAACTATAGTTTAAGCTTATTATAAAATATTTAATCTCTCTATTATAAGATTATTTCAATTCAATAACGTATGATTTAATCGGAATATGAAAAATTACAAAAAAAAAAAATTAAAAAATTATTTGCAATATTTGAAAATAATTGTTATGAATTTAAACAAACAAATTTAAATTACACAAATTTAATATTTTTTTAGTTTATTTCTATTAAGTTTATAAATTAATATATAATTAAGAATCTTATATCAATGTTATTTTAGATATTGATTTAATATTGTACATTTTTACTCAATAATGAGAATGGACGTTTTGCTATCCGGTTTATGTAAATGTGATTAATACTCTTTCATCGCAATTTCAGAGATATCACGTAAAAATTTAAATACAGTGGACGTTCGATAGTACAATTTATATATTGTCAGGCCCTTTCGTACTGAAGAACCATTTTTTTATGTTTTAATACAAATAATACTCGAAGTATCTACATGTAGTAGTATAAAATTGTATTTGAATAGTCCATATTTATTTGAAATTTCAAAGAATGATGTTTTATTTTCCTAGTTATATCATAGTAGAGACGTCAATAATGCGTAAATTAAACCCCCTATTTGTACTATAAAGTAGCCAATGTAACATCTTTGTCATTCGTATTATTGAAAATTCGTAATAATGAGCGTTCGCACTACTGGACGTTCATACAGAACATTCTGTACCAGTATACGTGTACCTATTAAGCATTTCCTGCAGTTCTCATATAAACCACTCTTCCGATATTCATCTCAAATGTTATGAATATGTTTATATGTGATTATTTGGAATTAAGAAAATATTTTGTTAAAAAAACTACATACGAAAATTTTTTTTCGAAAATTTTTTTGAAATATAAAAAATGTCAATAAAAATTAAAAACAAATACAAAAGAACATAAAATGAAAATTGAGTTAAATAATAAAATTGTTAATAAAACTTGAAATAAAAATAAAATACATAAACATGAAAACTCAAGTAAAAAGTTCACAAAAAAACTGTCATAAAAATAGAACAGTTAAAATAAATATATAAAAGAAATTAAACTGACTTAATTGTCATAAAATCAGCAACAATGACTATAAAATTATCCTTAAAAGATGAAAATGGAAATATTTACAATATATCCAGTTAATACATATTTACACACAAATGTAATGAAACGAGAAGACTCTTTTACTTTGTTTCTATGGATTAGTTTATTGTCGTTACTTGTCAATTATTGTTGTTGTATATTTGTCATTTCTTTCCCATTACAGACATTTTAGAGGGGAAATATTGTAATGAAATGTGAAAGTTTATTGTGATTTTAGTATTTAATGTTGTTTTCATATTAAATGCCAAATTTAACACTTAAAATTGTCAACAAGTGATTGAATTTTATTTATTACTAAATTTAATATCAAATTGATTTTGTATTTTTATCTGTTCAAATATTGAGTGTTTATATGGAAAAGATAAAGTGAAAAAGTTCAAAAAATGTCATTAAAAAGGAAAAATTTCAAATATTCAGACAATTTTAATATTATAAAATTTATACTTTGAAAAACATATTTTCTTTTCCAAAAAAAGGACTACAAATTTAGAAATTTATTTGCTATAAATATTACATATTTTTTTACAAAAGGGAGCTTTTTTATAGTATATTTTTTTATTTCTCACATTTACTTTTTTGTGGAAAGTTTGACAATTCAGCAACAATTTTAGTTTTACAATAATTTTGCAATATTTTTTAATAATTTAAAGTATTTTCCCAAAAGAAAAAAATGGACAATAGATTTAAAAGTAAAAATGTTGAAATCTTAATACACCTTCAATATATTCACCCCGCGTAAGGTAAAAAATAGTCGTGCTTCTTGAATTCGGCTGCCTCGAATATTAAAACCGCTTCAATATTTATACCATGCGTTTGTGTTTGTCATTTGTACCAACAATGTGGGGAAGGGTATAAAATAGTCGGGCTTCTTACTAATTTTATCTTAGAAAAATTTTGCACCAATTGAAACGTGGACGCTTCACATGAAGCTGCTTTGTATCAAATTTTTGTGGATTACGAAGTTTAAACTCAATTCCGAGAGAAGATTTATGATCATCAACAATTTCATCCTTTGCATACAAATAAAAATAAATCTAAAATTGCGACCTGTAAAGTATTCTAAACGTTAATTGTGTAGACATCCAACCGGAATGACATCGCAAAATCGAATAAGAAACTAACTATAAGTCCAAGGGTATACTTAAAAGTTGAGGTTATATTATTTTACTCTCCGTTACAAACGTATGCTCAAGCGCCACCTATTGTGTTATAGGATAAAATGTAAACCTGCAAAATATACATAAATAAAAAACAAAATAGACATGTTACAAATAACCTCAAAAAAAGTCAAATAATTTTGTATCTTTATGTAAATTTCAGCTTTCTCTTGATATAAATGACCCCATTTTAATTCTAGAAAATAATAAAAGCAACAAACTCCCTTAAGTTAAAATATGAAGAATCATTTATTAAACATTTGAATAATATTAATTTTAATATTTTTATTTCATGTTTTAAATACTTAAATGTGAAGAAGTCCTCAAATCGATTATGCAACCATTATGGTTAGATAACAATAAAATTATGTTCCTTTTTTATTTATTCTGGGCACTTGAAAACATTTTTATTTCACCACAAATTTATTGTTCTTTTGTATGTCTAAAGTCCATAAAAGTAAAAAATGTACTTAAAACATAAAAAACTCATATTAAAAATACTTTTATATATAAAAAGGATTTTAACTAGTTTGACTATGAATTGTCTGAAACATAATAAAAGAAAAAGACGGAGGGCGATGGATGATGAATTATGATGAATTTGTTTGTTTGTTTGTACTTTTGTTTCTTGGCAATTTTTATCATTTACAATAAAAATATTTTACTTCCGCTTTTCACAAACACTTAAAGACTTTTTTCCATTGTTTTATACAACGACATGAACAGTAAAGGGTCCTATAGGAAAATTATGGTATTTGGTATAACAGACTTTATGGGTTTTTCTATTTGTTACAATATGCATATTGAAATTTTTATGAGAACAATTTTTTAAATGTTTTTAATATTAATTATAAATTCTGAATTTAATTTAAAATTATTACTTTTGCACTTAAACTCCGAAAGAGTTTCTAACTTATCAACAAAAATATCTTCATATATTTAACATTATTTTATATTTATATCATGTAATCGTTTAAAACAAGTTGCATATATGAAATACTGTCATTTACCCAGTACGCTTTGCTACACAAAATTTCTCCGTAGTCACAAATCAAAGGAAATTTGACAAATCACGACGTGTATCAAAAAAGGAACCAAATGTGAGAACTCTCGCTGTTCTTTGTGTGGGTGGTATTTTTCCCTTTGGCTCTATCTGTCCTACATTTTGTCCAACAAAACAGATACTTCATTGGGACCAAATTTGAAAACACTTGTTGTTATAGTTCTTTAGATTCTTTGTATGGGGGTACCACCTCCTAGTCCTATCCATCAAACATTAAGTTCAGTCAAACAATGCCCAGAGCAAGTTATTGGGATCAAAAATAATAGTTCTCTCTGTTAGAGTTCTTTAGATTTTCGATAATCAATATTTCCTTTGTATGGAGGGTACTCCATCCCCTGGTCCTATCCGTCCTATATTTTGTCCAGTAAAATTAGTTGAACCAAATTTTAGATCTCTCGCTGTAACAGTTCTTTAAATAGTCGATAACTACTATTTGTTTTGTATGGGGGTACTCCTCCTCCATGTCCTTTCGGAATTTCTCTAGCCTCTGTTGCTTTCGCGTATTAAGCATCATTCTGTGAAAATTTCATCAAAATCGGTCCAGTAGTTAACCTCTGTATAAGTCCCCAAAGAAACAGACAAACACAGTTTTATTTTAGTGATTTTATAAGTTAAGAATATTTTTTATAAAAATTTTGTGTTATGTAAGTGTTTTCCTTTCCATTTCCTAGTAACTTTTTCTTTATATATATAATCACACGATAATGACAACAATGATGTGGTTGATAACAGCAATGTATATTATTCGTCACATATGTAGAACTTACATTTAAAGAGAGACGAAATTTGTAGAACTTTTATAGTCAAATACATGTAAAGAAATGAAACCTACAAATACAGTAGAATTTTATGTAATTAATCTTCAACTTCAAATATATTTATGTTTGTATTTGTATAATTTTGTATAGCAAATATACACACCTTTTGTCTCTCCACTTGCGTTAGTTCTGTGCAGTTTGGGGGATTTGTCACTTCTTTGCCGGAACGGCATATTGCCTGCCATACCAAGAACTTTTTGGGAAATTTTTAATTTTTTTTTGATATTAAAACTTTCTTCATTTCCTCGATCATCAGCAACATACAATTTTTGACAATTAGTTGCGAAAAATGTGTCTGTGCACATCATCCATTATGCAGCAAGAATATTTTTTAAACTTGACTTCAATTTCCGCACTCTGTGTTTGGCACCAAATTTTTTAACAGCGTTCTTTTCAGGAACTTTCAAAACCAATAAGTCCGAGCAGTATGCTAACCGAGCTGTGATCGGAGCTCTTTTTAAAATGCTTTCCATTTTTGGCTTGGAAACATTGTGTGGACCACAATGGAAATAGTTTGAGGGCAGACCTTTGAATGCTTGACCAACTTTTTGTAGGACCAAGTAAAATATTTCATAAGTTTAGTACGTACTTTTTTCTGGTCACTCATTGTAATCCGATTAACAATATATTCATTTGTTTGGCATTAAACGTTATAACTGGCAACTTTTACAAAGGTAACTTGATCAAAAACAAAAAAATTAGTAATAATAGTTGGGTTAAAAGTATCAATAATGCACGTTTTAAGAATTTTTCAATCTCACTCGTTACTTTGTATATTTGAGAAATATGTAAATTTAACAAATTTACTCTGAAATGTTAGAAAGCCTTTTTAACAATATGCGCAAATTTCATTAAATTTGAACGATTAGTCTGTCTCTGGAAGTGTTTTCATAATGATATTAGCCAGACATATGTTGGACAGATGGAATCTATTTGTATAATTAGAGGATATATAAATTTAGTATCATATTTATAAAACTTTGGATCATTAATTATCTTGATTTTAAAGAATGTGTGAAAAATTTATGCATAATGCAATTCTAAAAAACTGGACGAGTAAGATAATTTATTCTTTTGATTATATTCCTTGATAATGACAAGTACTTTTAAGAAGAAAAAAATTTACTTCACAAAACTTACAAACTTCACTTTTAATAAAGTTACTGAGAGATTGCTTTTTGTAATTAATTAAAAATACTTTCCTTTTCACATTTTTATTTTTATAAATTTGTTTATGTAATTTTTGCAACATTTAAAAATTAAGCAGAAAATTTGACTTTTATATGTTTTATCGGAGGCATTTTTTTAATAAAATACATCATTACAATCATATAAAGTATGATAAATTCCAACTTCATTTCCGAGTAAAAATTCATTCAATTTTAATTTTTGTTGTACATATTTCGTTGTTATATCGCCTACGACTGTAAGATGCCAAAATTTTCCAAAAGGATGGACATATTACAGCAACAGTAAAAGTAAAAGAAATGACGGCCAAGGTGTAGTGTAGGTGAATCCATTTCAAATTTATTATAAAAATTTTTTTGATTTTATTTTCAGAAAAATTCAGTTCTTTTGTTTAAAGCAAAATTGTGTCTCTTTGCAAAAATTTATTTTTTTTTTTTTTTCAATTTTATAATATAAAATTTGGGTTATTTTCCTCGTCAGTGCTGAAAAATATTTGAGATTTTGCAATATATTAAAATTGTTTCATTTTTAAATTTTATAATTATAATTATTTCTTCGCTAGAAAAAGTTCTCCTTAAATACATTTGATTAACAGTTTCAATAATATTGCTTTCAATTCGCTGAGTTACTTACTTCAATTAGCCAGTAGATAGGTTTATTTGGGTTTATCTTGGTTTTCGGCAAAGAATATGATACAATATTAATAGTAAAAGTAACATACCATCGATTTCCCTAAGACATTTGCCCTTACATTGCTTGAAATGTTCAAATCTTTTGTAACTTGCTTCCAAACACTATATGAGATCACTAGAATTTCACTATATTCCATTTGTAAAAGAAAAACAAATTGCAAAAATCGCCGAGAAATTCCACATTTTCAATATTTTTCAAAAAATACTTTTTTCAAAAACACTTTTCAAAATAATTGAAGTTCTTCTTTTAGTTCTGTTGTTGTAACCCGTCCGCCTATTTGGATAATCTTGGATAATATGCGTGCAGAAAAAATTGGATAATAAAATGATTTATAGTTGAAATTCATAAATGAAATTAAAATTTTTCATACATTTTTTTATGAATGCAAACATATATTAGACAAACTGTATATTTTTTATTTTCTTAAAATAATTAAATATAAATTAGAATTTTAATTTTCAAATAATATATCTTCTTCTTCTCTATCTTTACAGGTATGTTAAACTCATGATTGAAATTTAATAAACTTTATTAAAAGTAGAAGTTGAAATCTAAGGTAATGACCTTTAACCTGCTCCAAGGTTTTATATCACAGCTAAAATGAGTTAGAAAATAAAAATGTTCATAATAATTCAGAGAAAATAATTCCAATACATTTTTAATATATAAATTAATTCGCACAACACATGTCTTTGGAATATTTTGATAAAAATCTAAATATTTTCCATTCCTTATTTAATTTCTCTTATTTTTCCCTCCATTTATATTATTGTTGTTGTTAGTTTTGTTAAATATGACATTTAATGTCATATTTTGTTTGTAAACATATTTACATATTCTTGTCAGGCATAATTGTTTGTTTGTTTGTTTGCTTGTTTGTTGTTCTTATAGTTTTAATTAAATCATATGTTGTTTTTATTTTTCTTAAGTTTGTGTTAGTGAAACATATTTTGTCCAAGTGTGAGCTAATTAAGAACTGACACAGAGTAAAGTTGTGGGTGGATTGATGGGTGTTTATATGAATTCATTTGAGAGTGAGATTTTAACTTTTGTTTTCCATATAAATGTCAAGACATTAATTCAAAGGTAAAATATTACAAATTACATGTCAAAATGACATCTGTTTTCAGGTGACATTTTACACCGTTTGCAAGAAAATGTTATTAAACTAAGAAATACATTTTGTTAAAAAAATTTTAAAGAATTCATTTGTCTTTTATAATTCTAATGAAGTTCTATATTATTTAGCTTTCAACTAAAAGACTGAATTTTCAAAAATTAACCCTTTAAAACCATGAATTTTTATTATCATCTTATGTCCTTAGAATAAAAGAAAAAGGATGCAATTTTATATTATCCATTCCGTTATGAATTAGTTTATTTATTCATAATGTTTTTTTTAATTTTAAGCTTTTTCTGCTTCCTGTATTCTTTTTCTCCTTTTATTTTCCAACTTTTTCTGTTTTCTTAAATTTTGTTTATGCATCTTAAAAAATTAAACACCATTTTGAAGAGTAAATGCGCATAAATGCGAAAAAGCTTCTTGGTGCTAATGCTATTGGAATTAATGCAATAAGTTTGCTAAACTTATGTTCATTCCAACATCTGTACACATATTTGTATATATATTCATATATAGAAAAATAAAAATGTCTGCTAACAGATTTTGAAAATATTTAAAATAATGAAGCTGGTTAAACTAAACCGAATACCTAAGTGCGTATTTCCACTTACATATACACGATATGTGTATATGCTCTTATAAATACCAGATTAATAAGATCACGAGTTTTTCGGATTTAATTCCAAATTAATTAATGTAGAAAATTTAATATTAAACATTTTATACGAATTTCATTTCTTATCGATTTTCGAAAAGAATAATTTAAATAATTAAGAATGTTATATTCAGCTGTGCCGAATGTTCAATACCCATCAGAATTGTCAAATTAGATTGATTTCAGAAATAGTACAAAATATTTCCTATTTTTTGATGAAAGTTCCAAAAATTGTCGATGTTTGAAATTTTTTCATATCCGTTGTTGTAATGTCTTACAAATTTCATGTTTTTCCCCACATTTGCTTTAAGAGGTTCACAGATAAACGAGATAAAAATTTTGTAAGTAAAGTATCCGAAATTTTTGAAGCCTGCTATGTTCTCCTATTAAACTCCATCCATATGCAACATTTCGTAAAATTTACCATAACAGTTTAAGTTTTAAGCGACATTAACAATTTATTTTACTTTAGGGAAACGATTTCCCCGTCTCCTATTCACAAATTACCTTTAAAAATTTCAGAGATATAGGAGAGGAAAATGTAGTTTGTGTGGTACCCTAGACACTCCCTATTCAAAAGTATTATAATCTATGGTATTTTCTAATTAGAGCACTAATTATGTCGCAATTAAAGAGATATGCGATATTAAACATTTCATTAAAAGAGGACACGATTCCCCCGAGTCCTATTCCAAAACTATTATGATTTTCATACTATTCGCTGTTAAAGTTTTAGACATACGACACTAAAATTTTTATTTGTAAGAGGTTTAACATTCCAACCAATCTTTTCCAAAAATTTTATGGTGAAATATCTGCGACACAAATTATTTAAATCGAATAAGCCGTTTACTCATAATCCAAATTCAAATTTTGCAGGTCTATAACATTTTTCCTACTGAACCGATTTTACCGACTTGAAATAGGAAGCTTTTCAGAACAATAACAAATAATCAAAGACCTTAATATCTCTTAAACTATAAGAGATTACCTATACATGTAACGTATATTTTATAGAGATTTTAAAGGACTATGTATACATAAAATTTCCTTAGCCTTAATTCATAAATTTTTGTAGAATTTTTAAAAGATCAACGTATATGAGATGACAAAGAACATTTAAATTTTGCTCACATAACTTTTTATGTCTTAAAATTTTTCTATTATAATTTCATATAAAGTCCAATTTACGTAAAAATAATTTAAAATTTATATCTTCCATTTAACTCATATATTTATATTCGTAAGACTATTTCAGCCTAATTCTCTTTAACATTTATAATTTAAGCGACATTTGTTAAAAATCATTTTCCTTTAACTATTTTTTGTTTAATGGCTGAAATTCTATAAAACGTATCATCCACTTAATATAAAGGATCTGAAATTGTGTGTGTGTGTTAGCGTATTATTATAAATGCACACACGTTTTATATATTTAAACACATTTCGTAAAAAGAATAAGTTTATTTAGATACATAAATCAAAACACACACATGTGTAAGTTTTTACTCGTGATTGCTATTAATATAAATTTCCTATGCGTGTTATAATATTTAATATTTAATAAATACGTCATTTTATAACCATTTTTAGAATATTTTTTCCATATGAAGTACATTTTTCTTTTAACTTTGAAGTTTAAATTGTTTATTAAAATTATTAATTTGTGGCGCTTAAAAATTATTTTATGTGAAAGAATAAAATGTTAAATGAATATTAAATATGAATTTAATTTATGAAACCTTCAAAACTTTTATAGCAAAAATTAAATTTTTTTAAAGAATATTTACACCCTACAACACCGTATGTGGTTGGTGTTTGTGCTAATGTTTCAAACATGCAGAAGAACACCAACTTTCAATTTACCCGTCCGACTCATAATTACTTGCTGAATCAATTTAACCATATCCGTCCCTCCATACGCTTGTTTGTTTGTCCAGATGGCTGTCCATCTAAACTCTGTGAATACTTTAAACATCAGGCAATTTTTGATGTATTGATGAAATTTCTCACTTTATTATTATTATTATTATTATTATTATTATTTTTTTTTTTTTGTTCAAGGGCAAAGCCCATTAAAATTGGTCATATTCGGTCCATTATCTAAAGTAGCTCTCTTACAAATGTCCTCATAGAAGTCCTAAATTTAAAACGAATACAACGAAATTCAATATATATTCAATCTATTACTTCTCAAAGGTCCCATTCAAGCCTCCTTCCAAATATCACCTTAAAGGGCATAAATATCAAATATACTTTGGTTTTGTAATAACAAGTGCTCAAATTAAGATAAATGTAATCTTTAATCTATTTTCGAAAATATACGAGGGTCGGTCATTAATTTCTGCTAGCTACGATTTAACTTCTCAGAAAAAAAACTGTTCCAAACGCATAAATTTCACATAAATATTAGTATTATAAAAATGTACTTCATATTTATTCATAAATCAGAAAAGAAAATTATACGAGGGCCCTTCATAAATTTTTCTTTAAATAATCCATTATTAAAATTTGCTTTGTATTGGATCCCTTAGATCCCTTATTAATCAATCCGTCCTGAAATTTGTCCAGAAAAATTTTCATTAGAATTTTTTTCTATCAATTAACTATTTTAATTGATATTCGTATTTACTTTGTATGGATGTTGCTCTCCCCCAGCTCCAAACGAAAACCTTACTTCTGCTAATATTGTGATCATTCTGTGAATTCAAATAAATTGTTAAGACCTCTCGAGGGCTCGCACCTATAAACACATTAAAATATTAAAATTCAAATATTTTGATTTAATCGCCTTTTGTCTGATAAATTAGCATTAATGTATATTTAGCTTTAATAGGTGTGTATTATTATTAAATGTTTGTTTAACTTCAATAAAGAATAACACATGAGAGATATTGCCACTAATAAATAAATTGGCCAGGTTGCGTGAATATCGTTATTATTTTTTATATTTTTTCATTTTAATGTTTAACTTTTCAAATTTATTTTTAATTAAAATTTAAATTTTTGTAATTTTGACACGGCAGCATTTTAGTGGATATAAATAAGTTATTAAACCACTAATATACTTTTTTAAATATCTTTCTGAAATTATTTAATTTCTTTTCAAGATTAATATATTAAGTTACACCTCTTTTAAACTGTATTTTGTCATATAAAAAATTTAAAACTAATTTTATATTTTTTTAACGAAATTCATTAATTACTTTTAATTCTTACACTATTAAACTGAAAAATGTTTATAAAACATTAACATTTACATCATGATTTCAAAGTATTTTCAAAAACAATGCAAAGATGCCAGTAGAGTGGGTGATGATGCGAAAAACGTATAAACTTTTAAAGTGGTAACGCAAAATTAACAAAAATTACAATTTTTTTATCTGTTTTTGCCTAAAAGTTAAATTGGAATAAATTGAATTCGCTTATATTAAAAATTTCATTAATAATCATATATCACCTGTTTGTTGCAAAAACGTTATAACTCCAAAATTACAAATTCGTTAATTAATTCCATAACATCTTTTTTATAGTATTGTACTGTACTTTCGGGTATAAAATTTATAAGTCTTTTATAAATATTTTGTAGCATTTATTGCCATAACCATTTAGAAGCAACAATATGGTGTAGGGTATTCCACAGTTAAGCTTGATCGGTTATAATTTTCTTCTTTTCCTTGTGTTTTATTACACCTACCGCGACCACAAGTTTTAATAGTAAAGTATATTTATCTATTTCATAATATCAAGATCTGAGTTTAGTCATTTCTGTCTATCTGTCTGTCTGTCTGCCTGTCTGTTTAAAATATTCTAGCGGTCTCGATAATAATATGGCTTCACTAGAATGTGGCCAGATTGTTTGTTATTGTCCCTAAGCTGTTAACTGTTTAAAACCAACGAAATCGATCCAGTAAGAAAGAAGTTATAAACCGATATCTGAGATAACAATAAAATTCAGACAAAAAAATTTCATTTTTCTTCAAATATTTCTCAGATTAAATTAAAATTTAACTATTATTTATAGCTAAAAGTATCTTTTTCAATACTAAGAATCATAAACATGGGATAAGTAGAAAAAAGATAATGTAAAGATACTCAAAATTTTATGACTTGGATCCTACAAGGTTCTATGGGCAGAGTTATAAGGTTGAAAAACGGAATAGTTCAGATATATTTTTAAAACTCGTGCAAAATTTCATCCTATAGATGAATACAAGAACAATACTTATATGTTTTCTTATCTCTTGTAGTTTTCCAGTTATCTACATTTGAATTTTGAACTTCAAAACATAATAGAAATGTATATTTTTCGTAAAGGGTTCCTCACATAGAAAGTTTCAATCGAACTTTTAAATTGTTAAATCCAGACACAAACAAATTTTGCAATATAGAAGACATATTTTTAGACTATTTACAGAAATATTATTGGCAATAAAAAATTATTCAACAATTATTATTAAAATAAAAAAAACCAAAATGTTTCCATTAGAAGCCGTTATCTGCCAAGAGATGAACTTATCCAAGCATGTAACCACAAAATCTAAAATAATTTTAAATTGGAAGAGAAATAAGATTTATGAAAATATTTTATATTCAAATTTCAACAAACAATCATAAAATTCTTAACATGAACATTTTAATAACAACTAAATTATGATTAAAACAGATTTATGAAATTTATATTTTTTGTTATTGTTATTTTATTATATTTTTCTTTAAATCTCCAAATATTTGCGGTAAAAGTTTTCTCTATTCGTATTAGAAAAAAATATGTTTTTCAGAATTTCTTAACAACTTTTCAAACATTTCAGCCATAAGTGCTCTTCTTAACAATTAAAAAGAGTTTTGTATTTTTCCTTCCTCTTGTTATACTCCAACGTACACTTTTAGACAAATAATCGATAGAAATCATAAAAATTGGTAACAAAGAGGATATATATATGTGTGTATATATGTTATGACACAACTACAACTTGTTAAGAGGGTATGTGAACATTGCCATTCCATGTGTAACGCTTAGAAGGAATCATCTCAAACCCCATATTAAATCGAAATTCTGAAAAAAAGATCAAAGGACCGTCTGTCAGTCTATTGTTGGCATTTATTGTAGTCCTAAAAATTACAAGTCGACTTCGAAGAATGAAGTTGTCATAATATTAAGTTGTACTTACTTCCTTACCTTTCGATATATATACAAAATCGGTTCAGAAGAAATCAATACCCTACACTCATTTGTAGTTGAGGGCACTGATGATTCAGCATAGCCGAATATAGCATTTTTACTTGTTTACTGTTATTATTATTATCATTCATCGGAAGCTTTTAACTACAAATTATTCTTATAGAATATAAAATTTTAGTAGAAAACAGACATTCAAGCATTTTTTTGTAAACTTCTCATAAAAAAATATGTTTAATATAAAAATGTATATAAAAAGAGACAAAAAAATAATATAAAAACCATCAAATGGACACATAAAAATAATAATATTCGAGTGCAAATATAACGATGAAATATATGCAGTTTTTGTTTTTCTTGCGAAATGGATGTGTGTATAAATGTTATGTCCCTAATAATGAATGAGGGTATTAAGTTTATCAATCCGTTAGTAACATCGGCAAATTCATGAAATTAGAACAAATTACAAAACTGAATCGTGAAGTTTTAGGAAAAATCAAGTCAATTTCTAACTAAACTTCCAAATATTTCATATAAATTCCTTCCCAGAGATGTTGATTTCCTTCTAAAGGGTATTTGCAATTCGTTATAGACGAGTATGGAACTCATATTTGTTTTCTTTATTATTTAACACATTATGATTCTTCACGCATTCTGTAATATGTTTACTTATTCATTTGGACATATTTCGTAAAAGACTTAAAGGACATTTTTGTAAATTTATTACAAACAAATAAAGATTTCCATGACCAAGAATATCTCATACATTAATTAATATGATTTTTGATATTTTTAGTCTGAAAAATGACATACGACAATATAATTTTTAGATATTTTGTAATAAAAAAGCGATGTAAATTTATGCTTTAAATAACGATATCGATATTACTTATGAATAAGAAATGTTTAAATCATTATTAAATTATTTTCACAAATTGAATATTAGATTTTGTTAAAAATTATTTATTATGAAAAACATTTTCGACAAAACTTAATTTTCTTATATAATTTAATAATTTAAAGTTTTGTAACAAACTTATTGTTACAAAACTCTTATTTGAATAAAGAAATAATTTTTAAAAGATGTTCCGAATGGGAAGAAAATTATGAACCTTTTCTATTTGACATAGATTTATTTCCTGACTCTATTTAGCATGTCCGCCCGTTCGTGGTTAAAAAATATTTGATGGCAAAATCAAATTTTCGGTGGCTAAACAAGATCAAGAATAGCTTAATTTAGCCACTTAATAGCTTAATTTACAACATTTTTTATAGGCTGTATTGTTCCTAACTATAAAACGATTTTTACAAAATTCACCATAAATAAGTCTCCTAAACAATGTCCCAAATTTTAGTCTGTTATTTCTAATAGCTGTCACAAAGTCCATTTCCGAATATCACCTAAAAGTGCATAAATCTGACATGTTTTTGTTCATCACATGGTAGTGCGAAAGATCGGGACAGGATCTGTCAGCAGACTTGTCGTTGTATTGGTGTTGTTGTAAGAAAAATCAGTGTAAATCAAATATTTTAGTAATTTAAAAAACTGATTGACAAGTTCTTATATGGAATAAATAGAATGATAGAACAAAAATGGCAAAAGAAAATTAAAAAACTCAGTTTTTAAAATTAAAAATTATGTTTTAACTTCCGAAAAGAAAGTCTCCAGATATAAAGGATAATCGGCAAATGGGTCTTGAAGTTATAGTAAAGACTGAAAATGATTCAGAATCGAAATTTCTGTAGTTTGTTTTTTTATTTTTGTTTGAAATATTGTAACATTTATTTTGAGAAATAAAACTTTATAAGATCACGTTTATTTGTTAGCATGAAGAATTATGGTGCGACCCTGAGTGAAGTTGATATTTTGATTTGTTTGAAATTTATAGACTTATTCAAGATACAATACAAACAATATTAATATTTTTTATTAATTTCTTTTGGTTCCAACAAGGTTCCTTAGCATAATGAATTTCCTTTAATTGAAGTAATAATTCCCAAAAGTCAAAAAATGGCATTTTATAAATTGTTATTTATGCTCTTTTTCACTTCATGGTGAAAGTACAGCACGTGCATGTTTTAATAATATTTTTATAGATCTGTATTTCATTTCTTAGTATCATACGAGCTTTTTTTTACGAGTTCTCGTAACATATAAAAATTTAATACTTATATTAATAATATAATAGATCTATTTGCGATGACTAACTAAACAATGTGTTAAAAATATGTTATTTTTAAAATATTTATAAAAATTTAATAAATTTTTTTCTTTATCTTCTTAAGCAAAAATTGAATTCTGCAAATATTTGAAATTTTATTGGGTCCAACTGAGAAATTTATCATAAATCATGCAACAAAAAAATATATTGTTATTTTAAACAACCGCCCTGAATTCAGATTACAATTGGCATATTTTCCTTCTTTTCTTAAAACTTTTATAAATCTCTAACAACAAAAGGACATTCTCAATTGATTTAGAAGATTAAGTTTTTCGTATTGACATATGTATTTGTAGTTGCCTCTTCTTCTTTTGTTTATTTAGTCTTATCAAATTACAATGTTCAATGTTCAGGATTTAACAAAATTTTTTCCGTTATTTATTTATCATAAATCAAAATTTTATCTTAACATTTATTCACTACTTTAGTTAACACAAAATATGTCTTTGATTGCCTTAAATGGTTTTTTTTTCTTTTTTTTTTTGTGGCAAACATGTTCGAGAAAAAATGTTGTGGGATTATTTTAGTGAACCATTTATGGCAAAAAGGAAAAAAAACTTGTTATTGTTTATTTTATTTTTTTTTTGTTATGTACAAAAAAATAAACAAATAATATTGTTATTTGTTTACTTCTTATTAATGTCCCAAAAGCCTGGCAACATTTAACAAAAGATACTTAAAACAAGAGATTTGAAACAAAATGTCTTTAATATGAGATGACTGAAAAATGTTTATTTTAGATTTTATGTGGGAAATTCGAACTTTTATAAAACTTTTCTCTTGTATTTTTGTTGTCCACAAACACAGATAAACAAGGGTCCTAAGGAACTATCAAAAAAGTTTTTTGGTAATTTTTGATAAAAAAAGTGTAAGAAAAACACATCACAATTTACCATTAAAGTTATAAAAAATTAAAAAAAAAAAATTATGTTAAATGAAAAGTCTTTGTTTTATTAAGTATTTAAAATGATAAACTTTTTTTCGGGAATTTGAGAAAAAATTTAAATTTCGGATTTTATTAAAATGCTTTAATTATAAGTTATTTTTATGATAAAAAACTCTATTCTATGTAGTAGCCCTAATTTGGAGCTGATATGCCAGCTATAGTAGAATGTCAATTGATGTTTTAAAAATTCAACACTCACATTTTCACCAAGTCCAAAGTTATTTTATACGAATTAAATTTTTTTTTGACAAACATAAATATTTATCATAACATTTTAAATCAATATTGAAAGTATATAGATATTAGATATTTAATTGAGTGAAAACCACAACATCCACAAGTTTAGTACTTTATAAATATATTCGGATTAAAACAAAAAAAGTCAAAAGTTTCGTTTATCTGGAATAGTGTCTTAAAAAAATATTTATTTAATATGGATAATAATGCAATACAGTATAAGCATATTTTGTTGTCTAACAACCATATTATGTTCAATAATATGAATGTGGTCAGTAGTGAAATCGGTTACCCACCAAATGTAAAGTAAATGAGGTGAACAATTTAGGAAGGTTATCGTCTTTGCTTGTGGCCATTTAGGGGACATGTACTCCTCTATAACAACTCAAAAACAACACAGTTTTGACAATAAGAAATTTGTTTTAGATATTTCTTATGGTTCTTGCTTGTTTATTCAAGTCGTTTTCATTATCAAAACATTCCAGTACCAATTTTAGTATAAAAACCATTAACCATTAACACATTTTTGGCAATTTAACACAAATATCTTCATAACGAATTTATGTGGGAACACAATTAAATTAAAGTTACATTTGCCATTAAAGTCGTAAACTTAACATCAGCAATTTTTATTTATATGATTTTTATGGATATAAAATATAAGAAATAAAATACTTAACACATTAAAAGTGTTGTTGTTCCACCGTAAAGACACTTTTTATTTAACATTATAATCTTTATATCTGTCACATAATTGCGGTAAATAAATTATTAAAAATTTTAAATAAATTTTCCGTTTAAAATTTATTGATACTTCGCCAAAAGACATTTATGCTGATAACGTCAAATCATTCACATGCATAAATATGCCAAAACAAATTAATTTGTTGTCAATTATTTTTAATCCCATATTGTGGTCAATATATCAATCATACGCAGGCATAACTACGCACTCATAGCGATTTATAAGTTTTTTAATTTTATTTGAGCGGAAATGAAAATTGCATGCAGATATTTTCACAAAATAATTGTTTATTTTGTTTATCAATTGATTTTCTGCATAATTGATGGTAATTAAAGTTAAAATGAATTTATAACGTTAACTTTTGAATAAAATAAAATAATACGTGAATGAATAAAATGCGTAAATAGTTTTTGTAATTTTTTGAAACGATATACCAAAATACACTAGAATAGATCCATTATATCTCATAATTGCTATAAAAGAGGGTCGTTCCACAATTTTAGGTTACCGGCACCAGCTCATCTAATAACAGGTCATCTGGTAATTTGCAGAAAATGAAAAAACAAATTCTAAAGACTTGTGTACACAGTTATTTAAACTGCTTTATAGATGACCACTACTCAGTGGTTCCCAAAAATTGTTTTGGAAATAATTATGCTAAATTTGAACCGTTAATAATAGTAAGAGCAATTTAGTTTTCATGTTGATTTGGTGGAGTACGGATTTTTATCTAGTTTGGGCATAGTCGGTGGCATATATATTCAGGTCAAAATACCCACTTAAATCCATTTTTTAAGTTACCATGCCAAATCGATTTTTTGAAACTTTTTAAAAAGGTGGCAACATTTATTCACTGATAGAGCCATTTTTTATAAACTTTGTATTTTTATAAAAACATTTTAACGGAAATTTGCACTTGTTTAATGTAAAGAACATTTTTTTCAAATATAATTAGTGTCATTTAATGTGGAATATTTCTATTTTCAAAACAGATTGAAACGTGAAACAGATTACAATTGAAATTATTATTAAATACAAATCTTATTTTTGCATAAAAATTTCTATAACTTTACTTTAGAAGTTTACATGATTTATGTATTCCTCCTAAATTTATTGTATTTTATGTCTATAATTCATTTTTTCTCCCATACGACTTTATTTAACTTTAAGTGATGAAAATTTGAAATTACTTTTGTTTTTGATTTGACAACTTTTATAATGAAAAGAAATTATGACGATTATTCAAATGTGCTCAGAGGGATATGGATGTATTATATTTTACCTGATGTAATAAATTTGGAAATTATATAATAAAAATGTCTATTTTTTCTAAAATAAAAGAAAAATTGTATTAAGGAGTGAGATCGAAAAGTTCTTAACATACATACTTATTAATAAAAAGGAACCACTGAAGTTACAGTTTAATTTTTATATTTAATTAATATTTTAATAATATTAATCACTAGTGGTGTAGTGTTGAACCTTTTTCGGAAACCTTCTATTGTCTTTTAACCAGAGCTCAACAACTTTCCACTCGAATTTACCTCTCTTAGTACAAGACTCATGAATGACAATAGCTTTCTTTTTAAACACTCCTTGATATTAATGTCGATATTAATAGAGCCCGTCGTATCAATATATTGGCTTGTCTTGCCATAACTGCATATTGCTTTCTTATTGCTTTTGGGTCCTTAACTTTTATTCAACATTCCTTCGAGCATCTGCAACAAAAAATTTTTCGCCAAGAGGTTGTGAAAAATCTGCCAGATCATACATTTTATCATCCATAATGCAGCAAGAATATTTTTTAGATGACTTGACTTCGATTTTCGTGCTCTGTTTTTGGCCTCAAAATTGTTAACAGCGTTCCTGTAAGGAATTTTTTTGACCCTTGTATATATTTTGAAACCTTCATTAGCTTTAACTTAGTCTGAGCTTTTCTTTCGGATGTGTTGAGCGCTTTTTTGAAAATTCTATCTGGTTCTGGGTTTTAGAAACATTATGAGGAACATTCCTTCAACCTTAACTAGGTTTTCTATCAACGAACAAGTTGACGGCAGATCAAATAATTTAAAATTCTGATCAAAAAACGTGTGCTAAGAATTTTTCGATGTCACTCCTTACTATTACATAAAAAACATTTTTTAAGTAATTCACATATTTCTGTTTTTATGAAATGTTCTCGCTTTAATTTAAATGAGGATCTAACGATAGTTTGTTTAGGGAGTCAAAATTAAAGGTAAATTTCAAAAATTTACGAAATTTTGTGAAGTGTGAAGGGGCAAAAGTTGGAAGTTATTTTTTGAGTCCTACCAATGTTTAAAACTTTTGTCCTGCCGATTACAATATCATATTACAGTACTATTTTATTATTGCTATAACGTATTTACACATTATTACAAAATTACAAACATTTTTGTGTTAATTATTATTTATTTTTTATTTTTGTTATTATTTTTTTTTTTTTTTTTTTGTTTTTTATCCTCATTCATTCATTCATTCATGTATATTGTTAACAAACACAACAAAAACAACAATTATATCAACTGTCACAAACAGATCAAATGAAACAATATGAAAACTACTTGAAAAGATTTGTTATTTATTATTTTTTTTTAAGAACTTAAACAAAAACATTGAGATTAGAAAAATACAACAAAAACTATAAAATTGATAGAAATAAGAATTCTTATATTTATTTTTTATTAAAAAACCACACACACACGCACAAGAATAAAATAAAATATTTTTTCTTTTCATTAAAAACTGTCAGAAGATGTTTATCTAAGTTTTCATTTTAAGTCTTTTGTTCTCTACAAATTGTTTTTTAGTTAATTATTGTTGTATACAAAATTATAGCATTTCTTTCTATTATAGCATTTCTTTCTAAGAGATCTTATCAACAGAGTAATAAGTATTTCAAAACTATCGAATCGGAAATAAAGAGTTAATTGAGTATTTAAATGATAAGAAAAACATAAAATATATAAGAGATATTTTCAGTTAAGTTATGAATTTAAAATTAAAAAAACTTTATTGATCTGCAGAATAAGGATGTCAAGTTCAAGAAAAAAAGTTCCCACATTAACTTCGCTATTTAATCAAAAAATAGTTAAAATTTTCAACCTGATTAATCAAAATTAAAAAATCCGTTTCCAATTACATAAAATTACGTTCTCCGGTTTTAATCTCAAACCAACTTATATAACTTCTAGTGAATATAAAAACTATTAATATGTATTACAGTATTATGTTTTAGATATTGAAGGTAAACATAAACAACCGATTATTGTCAGTTTATTGAAGCATTGACAATTTGCCATTGAAATTCTGCGATAATGTGCTAAATAATATTTAATTATAGAAGTTATGTTGGTGTAAATGGAAAATGACCGATAACATCTATATACATACATACATACATACATACATACATACATACATACATACATACATTTATTTCCTATTGTATGTATAAGTGTTTCCACAAAACTATTATTGGGAATACGCAAAAATGTCTATAATTCCCATAATTACTAAAGTTAAATGGAAGGCAACGGATAGTATGATTAATATAAATAAACTATACATATTAATTATACGCATTTGACGAAATAATGAAATTTTTTTAATAAAGTATAACACCTTACAGATATTTTTAAATTAAAGCACCGGAAGTTCTTTGTTATTCCAGGAGATGAATGGGTGGACTTTCAAAGTTGTTCACTTCTGGTATGAGCATTTTTAAAAAAAATACATATAGAATATAGAATGATTTTACTGGTTTTAAATAAAAATTGATAAAGACCATAAAAAACAATCGTTCGAATTTTATTGAAGTTGGATTATTAATTTGGCCGTTAAAATATTTCCAACAGACAGACGGACAGACGGATGTACATGGCTTAATTTGACAACTTTACAAAAAATTTAAGCAATATCAGGAAGGTCCTGCACTCCAAATTCATCTAAATTTAGCTTACATATAGTTCCATCAATATGACTTTAAAAATCAATGAAAATATTATAGTGTTTAAAAAAAGTAGTTTACAATCGAATAAATGTTGCCACCTTTTGGAAAAAATCCCCATAATTCTATCATTTTCTTCAAAGTTCCATCTTTAAATTATATAACTTTAAAA
>PYHX02000426.1:32374-96648 GCA_004302925.2 Cochliomyia hominivorax
CGGACTCTATAAATACCGTAATTTGTTGGCAAAACAGGTTGCCTCCATTTATAAGCCTTAAAAATGTGTCCAATTGTTATTGGCTTGACTTGGAATTTTCAAATATTTGCATTAGGAGAGGCAAATCCTCCAAACTGTTTGATGCTAAGACTAGTGGAGATATATTGGGCTCTTGATTAAGGAGAATTGAAAAACAAAAAATGTGTAAAAAATATATAATAAGCGGGGATTATTAACTGCTCGACCAAAGCAATAAAAATCTGTTTAAGAACGTTAATGGAAGGATTTTCGAATTTTATCACAAGTAACTAAAACTATAAATTATAAATTTTTTTGTAAGTTTGAAAAATAATTTCAATCAAATACAAAATTAAAACTGTAAGTTTAGTGGTTTTCTTTTTATTAACTTATATGTATGTTGAGTACAATTCGATTTCAATCCTTATGTGTTAACATTTTTAAACTCTGTGATTGTTAAAGAATTAAAAACCCGTAGAATTCATAAACAAAACTTTCATAACCTAAAAAATTAAATTGCGTTATATAAGAATTTCATACATAAAACCGATATATATTTCTGATCACATTTTATTTCAAATTTAGGTTTATCGAATAAATTTCTGAAAATAGAAATTTAATCGAGAAATTTATCGAAAATTTTCTTTAAATAGAAATTTATCGAATTTTTTCTATAAATATTTTATGCATAAAATTAATCGAATATTATAAACACCTTTTTTGTCATTCATTGTAATTTTAGGTAACTTTGTGTAGAAATTTTATGTCATAAATGACAAATACAGTAAAATGTTTACGTTATATCGTTGGTTTTATGCTTGAGCACTAACACTAGATTAGTTAATCAATATTGACTGTAAATATTCACACCATACATAAAAAATTACATGTTCCGTATGTGATTTTATTTACCGACCCCTTTCTCATTGACCCATCAATCAAAATTGACAATTCATTCGAATGTTTTTCTGGTTTTCTATAAAAATTCTACAAATAATAAATGGAAATGAAGGGATTTTGGCAATAAATTATTATTATTGAGAATGACCTTAAAACAAAATAAGTAAAAATTGACATAATTTACAAATATATTTTCAAAAATTTATAGGAATTTACAAATATTTTATAAAACTCAAATATGTCAGTGTAACTAACACCAACAAATCCATTTAAATTACTTTTATTTAAACAAATAATAAAATCAATTTATTTTTTCAATCCCCGAAATTCAATTTCACAAAATCTACGAACATTGAATGTGGAACATATTTTGTTCAATTGCGATTTTAGATTTATTTGTCATAACAAACAGCAATTAAAACAAGCATATTGAGCTATGCCGAATCTTCAGTACCCTTCATCACAAATGCGTGTGAAATAAATACATTATGTTTCGTTCTTAAACCCTCACACATACACTCACAAATGTATACATTTTATAGAAATTTTTCTTAAATATAAAACAAAAACACTTAATGAGTCATAAAATTAGTTATATATTTTGCCTATAACATTTTTTTAACTGAACCGATTTTGATTTTACTTATTCAAATTTTGATTTGGTGTATGAATATTTATACATTATGAGGTCTAATATGATTCCTTCTTAGCGTTACACTCGGAATGATAATATTAATATGCCCCTAGTGTGGGGGTGTAGGGTATACAAGTTTTGTTTTTGTCAGCATCAATTGATGATTTTGATTACGATTTACTCCATTATTGAGTACACACAAACCAATTGATTTAGTTAAACAGAGTTCGATTACATTACATAACATTCATTTATTATTTATTTTCAAATAAATTGCATTAAATTAAATTTGACGTTTAAAATGCAAAATAACTTAACATTTAACTGAATTTTTTTTTATAGTTTAAGTAAACTTTTGAAATTTCATAACCTCAAATAAATAGAATTTTATAAATTTTTCTAATGTTGTTTAAACATTTTAAATTAAATTTATATTTTGTTCAGATGTGTGGGTTTTTTTGAATTTTGGTAATTTAACATTTAACTCAATTAAATGAAAATTGAATTTTAATTAAAATTGTAGATGAACAAGAATTGATTTATTTGGAAACAATTTAAATAGTTTCACCTTAAATACAATTGGAAACAATTTTTTCGCAATCTTTAACATTAAAAATAACATTTTGAATTATATTTCCTTTGAGTTACAATATTTTAGCATTTCTTGAAATCCACTATAATTCCTACTTTTGCAGGAAACACTTAATCTATTTTTACTTAAAATATATAATAATCTCTTTTATATGTTTATATCCATTAGATAACCATTAAACTTAATCTATAAAAGTCAACAACAATTAACAAAATATTTGTTCAAACAAACTCACACTTATACAATTTAATATCTCACACATACAACAAAACCATCGTCCATATTAATTCATGTAAAAATACAGCAAAGGTTTCTTCAATTGCAATTAAATTGCTATATATCGAACACTAGTGCTGTAATTTAATGAAGCAAAAAATTACAAAAACAATAAAATTGCCATAATTGTGAAAATTTATGTAAAAATTTTATCGTTTACAAAAACTTAATTAACTTCGAAAATAAAATAATGAAATATAAATTGTTCAACAGGGAATATAAAATTCATGATTGTGATTCTTTTCTTTATAAATTGTTTACGAAAAAAAAGCTGCAAGCATATTTCTATAAATAGAGGATTTATCGAAAATTTTCTATAAATAGAAGATTTATCGAAAATTTTCTATAAATAGAGGATTTATCGAAAATTTTCTATAAAGAGATTTATAAAAATTTTATTTTATCAATATAAATAGAGGATTTATCGAAAATTTTCTATAAATAAGAGGATTTATCGAAAATTTTCTATAAATAGAGATTTATCGAAAATAAATAGATTTATCGAAAATTTTCTATAAATAGAGGATTTATCGAAAATTTTCTATAAATAAGGATTTATCGAAAATTTTCTATAAATAGAGGATTTATCGAAAATTTCTATAAATAGAGGATTTATCGAAAATTTTCTATAAATAGAGGATTTATCGAAAATTTTCTATAAATAGAGGATTTATCGAAAATTTTCTATAAATAGAGGATTTATCGAAAATTTTCTATAAATAGAGGATTTATCGAAAATTTTCTATAAATAGAGGATTTATCGAAAATTTTCTATAAATAGAGGATTTATCGAAAATTTTCTATAAATAGAGGATTTATCGAAAATTTTCTATAAATAGAGGATTTATCGAAAATTTTCTATAAATAGAGGATTTATCGAAAATTTTCTATAAATAGAGGATTTATCGAAAATTTTCTATAAATAGAGGATTTATCGAAAATTTTCTATAAATAGAGGATTTATCGAAAATTTTCTATAAATAGAGGATTTATCGAAAATTTTCTATAAATAGAGGATTTATCGAAAATTTTCTATAAATAGAGGATTTATCGAAAATTTTCTATAAATAGAGGATTTATCGAAATTTTCTATAAATAGAGGATTTATCGAAAATTTTCTATAAATAGAGGATTTATCGAAAATTTTCTATAAATAGAGGATTTATCGAAAATTTTCTATAAATAGAGGATTTATCGAAATTTTCTATAAATAGAGGATTTATCGAAAATTTTCTACAAATGGAGGATTTATCGAAATTTTCTATAAATAGAGGATTTATCGAAAATTTTCTACAAATGGAGGATTTATCGAAAATTTTCTATAAATGGAGGATTTATCGAAAATTTTCTATAAATAGAGAATTTATCGCAAAATTTTCGATTAAAAGTTTTAACTTTATTTAAAAAAATAAAACTAAATAAATAAATGAATGAATAAAGAAAATCAAAAAAACAACTCGATCTTCTTACTCTGGAGTATATTTTCTTTCATTTCCTCTGTTTCTTATTACAATTGATGTTAAAATTCTTATTTTATTAATTTATGTTACGAGTTCATTAGTACAGATGTTTCAAAAATATTTACTCAATGATAAGAAATTTACGTTGTGTTTGTAATGATCGTTTTAATGAGAAAATAAGTTTTTAATTTATAATTAATTCCAAACACCTGATGATTAAATTAGAAAAAAATTCTGTAATAAAAAAATAAAATTTAAGTTCATTTAAAAATGTTTGTATCTGGAAAATTTGTTAATTGTAAAATTTTAAAACGGAATTCTTTACATTTTTATAATAAAAAATCTTTATAAAAAGAGAGCGAATTCTGAAACGATCTGCCAGCCTAAAGCGAGGAGTTTCAAAAATAGTAGCGAAAAAGATATCGGATAAAAATAAAATTTACCTTAACAGAAACCCTACAGCATCATAAAATATTTACTTACAAGTAGAAGGATATTTAATATTCGCCCGATTTGTTTTTGAGAAGAAAATTCATATTATTATAGTTTTATAAAACTTCCGGAGTATTTTGTAAAGAAACGTTGTTTACAACAACTACACTCAAACTCAATATACGGATTCTTAACTTTTTAAATTTGTAAAAAAAAAACTTTTACCCTTCGAAATTCCAAATCAAAACAAACAATTTAAGAAAAATGAAACTCTAAATATATTTTTAATAAACAATAAAATTTATTTATTATTCAACTAAATAAATGTCATTGACCATAAAAAGCAGTTCATGTTTGTTAAAAAAATTATTTAAAATTTCTCTTTTTTTGTCACAAAAAAAGAAAAAACAAAAAGATAAAAAAATTCTAAAAAAACTTTTTTCCAGAATAAAGAAAATATAAATAACAAAAGTAAAAAAGAAAATAAACAATAAAATGTACTGTGAAATTTAATTGACCTGCAGTTGCCAAGAAATTAACAATAAACCACCGACAAATAACAAACAAAACAAAAATAATAACTTTTTTTGAAGCAGCTTGAACAGGAGACGACAACAACAACAACTATATAAAGTAAAACGGAAGAAAAAATATAATTTTTTTGTATATAAAAATTAAAAAGTTTCAATACTGAAAGCGTACCAACATCAAAAGTGGTGAACTAACTCCGTTGTTCCATGGGTAACAACTAATAACTTGATGAAGGGTGTATATTAACTTTGTCATTTCGTTTGTAACACCGGCAAGGAATGAAGCTTTTATAGCAAAATATATAGAGTACATAATTTCGGATTAGAGACGGGGAGTGGTAACTCATTTTGAATTATACATTGATCAGCTCCTATAACATAAAGACGATCAAAACGTAATAATCCTTGTTCCTCAAAAATGAAATATTATTAGAATATTTACATTGTTATTATATTGGCCGCATTTTATTAAATTGTTTATTTTGTTCGCAGAGCTCCAATAAAGACTCCACAGTAAAGTTCTCAAAAGATATTAATATTATGATAACATTCCGTGTGTTTCATCCCACAGTCCTTTTATGTAAAATCCATAATTTCCATAGTCCTTTTATATCTATAATAATTATCATCTTAAGAATATATTCTTTGCAAGCGTAAAACATAAAATCATATTCTACCAGATCGGTCCTTGGTCGGTGTCGTGGCATAGAGTTTTATATAGTCCTTCTCAACTCTTACTTGCCTTAACATTCCTTATGTTGCATACGATTACTGTTAGGGGCGAAAAGAAGGGAAATAGAGGGTACAAAGTTATTGCAAATTCTTTCTTCTTCCTGTTAAATAAAAAAATAAAAACAATACCATGACATATTTTTTTCTCAGTATCAAATTCTCTTTACTTTGGTTACAATAATAAAATAAACAGGATGTGGAAGACACAATTTGATATTATAACGTGCTTAAGTGGAAGGAAAAACCGACTATAAAAAATGAAATGTGTACTAGTTTTTACACTTTATTATGTTTATTTTTATAGTATTTTTCTTCATAATTTTTCTCGCTTAATTTTGATATTTTTATCGTTGACTGTTGTTAGTTTTTTTTCTGTATATAAAGAAAGAGTTCTATATTAATATCACTATAATATCTACCTATTAACCCATTTAGGTCATAACTAAAAATTAATAACTAATTAATGTGATAATTTGTCGGATAAATACTAATTTAACTAAACTAAACTTTCTATATAACTTGCTTTTACCCAATGCGCTTTGTAGTATAAAAATTCTCCTTAGTCCTAAATCTCGAAAGAAATTACACAAATCATGAATCTATTAAAAAGTTTTTTGGATCAAATTTAAATATTCTCGCTGTTGTAGTTCTTTAGATATTTTATTTGTATGTGGGGTACCCCTGCCCTTGGTGCTATACGTCCTACATTTTGTCCACTGAAACAGATACTTGAGAAAGACCAATTTTTAGAACTTTCGCTTGTATAATTCTTTAGATATTCGATATCAATATTTGCGGCCTTTCCTCCCCCCAGACCTATCGGAATTTTTTATAGCGTATGTTACTTTCGGAATCATTTTGTGGAAATTTAATCAAAATAAGCCTACACGTTACATACACACATTCTATTTTATATTAAATTTTCTTAAAATTTTATTTAATTTTTGTATTTGGATCACAATGGGTTATTTTTGGTTTTGTTACCATTATTATATAACAAACATCGTAATGATGGTTTTAATAGTGTTGGGGCGTTAGTTGGGTTATACAAGAAAAATAAAAACAAGTAAACATTTCTAGTAAATTTATGCAGGAAACAAGCACCAACAACAACAAAAAAGTGTAAATGTGGTGAATACTTAAAACTATGAAAATGTGCCAACACAACAACAACAATAACAACAACAGAATTTTATTAAAACATGACTTGATAGTTTTACAGCAATTTTTCAGCTTTAAAAAACATTTTTCTTTTGCGAGAAATTGAAATGAAAATTTGGCAAAAATCGTTTTTATTTTCTTTTATTTTTAAAGACATTTTTGAAACAGGATTTTCTGTGAGTTTTATCCATTTATGCTCTTTTTTACATTTTTTTTAAATATTTCCGAAAGTAAAGTTGCATATTTTTCCATTTTTATTTTGATTTCACACGATTTTTTTCTTTTTTTGTCTTATTATCTCTTTCTTGTGGTTTTATGTTGTTTGTTCTTCCGATACACTTATCCAAAGACATGTTTAACATATGTTTTGTGTATTAAAGTGTTGATATTTAATTTCCGGTTTAACATGATGAACATATCCGTGTGTTATGTTTTTGATTGAAATGTGAAAACTTTTTTAAAAATATTCAAGAGAAATAGAAAAGATATATTATGTGGTTGTTTTAAAACTCTAAATGTTGCAACTACAGAAAAGAGTGTTGATCAATATTTCAACCACACAGAGTGCAAGAGGTAATCAAATTTTAGTTGGATCTGTTTAAAACTTTAAATAAATAAATTAATAATTTTGAAAATGTAGTTCTTTGTAAATTTTACTAATTAAAACTTTTTAAGAGTGAGATCGAAAAATTCTTAACATATATATATGTTAATAAGAACATAAACTTTGATTTAACAGTTTTTATTCTTTTCTATTTACGCCTTCACTGGTTCCAGACATCTTGGAGGATTTTCCTCTGTTAAATAAAATGCCATTTGTACCACTCAATGACCGTGGTCATCAACGTGACCCGTTGCAACAAATAATTGGCCTCTTTGCATATTGCTTGCCATTCCAAGAACTTTTTGTGAAAGAAATGTTGATTGCTTTTAGATTCTAAACTTTTCTTTAATATGGAACCAGGAAGTTGCGAAAAATCTGATAAAATATACGTTCGTCAATAATAATATTTTTTTTGCAACAAAAATATTTTTTACAAAACTTAACCTCAATTTCTTTTCTCTGTCTTTGGCCACCACATTTTTAGCAGAGTTCCTGTCTGAAATTTTTGAGCCTTATATCATTTAAACTTGTTTTTTTAACTTTTTGTACTAAATAATCCGAGCACAAAGCTTCTTTCCTACTTAAGATTCTTTCGGAAATGCCAGTCAAGTACATAAATTAAATAAACTGAAAGTATAAAACTCATTACCAATGAAAGAAATCAACACAAAATAAACTAAAAATATTTATTTTTATTTTATTTGCAAACAAAAGGAAACGGAAACAGAATTCATAACATAAATCGGCAATGGCCACACCATTGTAATGAAAGAATATTGCACAAGGTGTGAAAATAAACAACAAAACTAAACAGCATCCTCATTTCCAGCATAAATAAATGATTTTATATTAGAAAAGTAAAAAGACTTTCGATAAAATCAACGAATGCAATTATAATTGCAACTTAACAAAAAGAAAATATAATGAACAATAAAAATTATTAAAAACTAAAAACAATAAGTAATAAACACATCTTGAATTAAAAATTTGATAATTTTTAAATAATGACTCCATCGTGATGGAAAAGAGCCAGAAAAGACCAGCAATTTTAAAATAAACAAATAAATAAATAAATAAAACCCAATTTCAAAAAGAAACAATTCATTTTTAATAACACTGTAATTTTTGATCTGTGAAAATATTGAAATAAAAAAAGGTCAAAAAGTTTACTTTGAGGAATACAGGCCAGCAGTTGAGGTCATTATAGGTGATCGTGCAAAGTTGAGTATTACAATTATTTTGAAATCCGCCAAAAATTATTTCAGATATTCCATTCTTTTTTAAAAAAGGTTAGTAAATGTCCACAAAAAATATAAATACAAAACTAAATTTGGCTGGAGGAGGTTAAGTTTAGATTAGTTTTCACATTTTAATATTTATTAAATTTTATAAAAACTTTATCTACTCGTGCGATTTTAAATGTTACGGTTGTGAAGGGGATACCCCTCCCTCATGGATGTTCAACTTAATATTGTGTAACGCTTTTCAATTAAAGAAAATTCAACCAAATTTTATGAAAATTTAATGAGACGTTTTAAGTTTAGTAGATCTGATCTTAGTGTTTTCTTAAGTGATATGATTTAATGCGTTCAACCACTTGTTCTCCAAAAAGTGTACTATAGGGAGACAGTATGTGTGTATACTGGAGAGATTCTAGAAGAATTATTTCAAAGCAGATTAATGACACTTAAGCACATATTTTTGAGCTCCGAACAAAAGTCCATTTCTGAATTTAACCCAATATATTTTTAACATCTGGATTTTGTTCTTTCTGGACTTTTCTAATTTTTAATCACTTTTTGTGAAGAACGACTGAAATTTTTAAATTTCTTAAAAACTAAAATTAAATTAAAACTAATTTTATCGTTAAAAATGTTGTCACCACCTTTTAGTTTAATATAACTTTTCTCAAAAGTTAAAAAAAGTTGTTTATGTGTATATTTTTATAGAGATTTAGAAGGATATTTGGTATTAAAACGTTAGAGAATTATTTCCAAAATATTGGAAAGCTTTGCTCTATTGATCTTGTTAGAACACTGAGAATATAAAAGATTTTAATTCAAATATCGAATGTAACTTACGACTTTAAGTGATTATAAAAGTCACAGAACATTAATCTAATTCTTTGCCAAATAACAGTCGTATTTCACCGATTGTAGCACACTGTAATTTAGTAATAATTTCATTTATTTTCATAGTTGACCAACCAATTATCACTGATTTAAGTCCATTTAAAATACCATCGTTTATTAATAAGTATGTTTTTGTGTTTTAACATTATTATGTGATTTCTTTTATTTTTATGATTTGGTGACTTTATGATGTTGTTCATGATGATGATGATGATGGTAATAATAATGATGTCCATCATAAAAATTAAATTAATTTAATGCTTTGTTAAACACGACTAAAATAAACATGGAGGAAAATGTTTATGTGGGTGACAGTGATGGTGATGAAGATAAATAATTTTTTTTATCATATTTTCACGTTGAGCTTACGTCCCTGTGATCACCAAATAAATTTTTGGTGAATTTATAAAATATTTCGTTAAATACATATTTAAAGAATTTTCTATCAAAATTTTTTAAATCTATTTTCATTTAATATTAACAATTAAGAATGATGCGTGAGAAGTTAATAAATTATGTTTCGCAAATACACAGTATATAAAAATTGTCTTTAATATAACTACGAACACTTAATGAGTCTTAATATTAGTTATATTTTTGGCTTTAACTTTTTATCTGATAATTGTTGGAATGGCAATGAAATACATCTGAAGTTCTAATTTGTCGATTTATAATTGAAAATTTTACAAAAGTTCTTCCCTTAAACCAAGAGGTTGCCTCAGCTATCGGTCTATATCTTTATATAATTTTGCTTGTTCTAAATTGGAAACTTCTCAGGACTATAACAAATACTCAGGCCAAATTTCATTTAGCTCTGTCAATTATTGTGGATGTGAGCGTGCCAACAACAGAGAGACGGACATAACGAGATCGATTCAGATTTTGATTTGATACGTTGTTGCCTTAGATCATACCTTCTTAGCGTTGCACACAGTTAACCTCTTCGCCACATATTATGGTGGAGAGTATTAAAATCAAATGAGGCGTATACTTAATATATTATTAAAATAATTATATTAATCATACGTCTTCTATTAAAATACAAAAATATAAATAATTTAAATGTCTTTAAATTCTATTCTAAATTTAACAAAATATTATTAGTTTAAATTTTCTTTTGGTTTTTACTTCATTGAATGTGATTTTGCTGTTAAAACCTTTTTTTTGCAATCATTTCACGTATTTTTTCTCTTTTTCGTTTATCTTTGTGTTTTTTAATTATTGCTTTCTCCCACTAATTTCACAAGTTTTAATTAAAATGTTTATTTTGCTTCAATTTCAAAGTCTTTGCTCTCATTTTCATTAGTATTAGAAAGTTTATTTTTAAGATAAATTCTTTAACAAAATTAAATTTAAGTAAATATTGAAACATAAACGAAAGGAGGAGCAGGAGTAGGAGTAGGAGAAGAAGGAGGAACAACTGATGTGAAGACAAGAATTTTCAATTGATTTCGCATTTCTATAAATAAGACGAAGAAAAAAAGGGATCTAAGAAATATTTAATATTCGAAACCATGAGTATGAATAAATTAGTTCATAACATAATTTAGTGGCAGAAATGAAATATTTCTGTATTAATAAACTCAAACTAATATTAAGAATAAATCAATCATATACAAATTAAACAAAAACAAAATGTAAGAATTTTTTCTCGTTTTTATAATTTTAATAGAAAAATAATTTAAAGAAATAAATTTGGGTAAATTAGCTGTTATTCAGTCAGAATTTCTTTTAATAACTTTTTAGAAGTTGTATGTCTTTCAAGAGCTCATCAGTTGTAAAAAGGATGGAGATGTTCAAAGTAATAATGTAATAATTTTATATGTAATAATTTTATATCCTTTTTTTTTTTTTTTTTTTTTTTTGAAAGATGCTGTTTTGTACCCTTCACCTGACGAGGTCCGTAGGGAATATGTATAAGTTTTTCATTCCGTATGTGCTTTCCACTGATTTCATCTGAGGCCCCTAAACGTATATATACTGTCCGTCCGTCTGTCGGTTTTAGTCAAGTTTATGGGAGCGATCCATAACGAACATATGTGATACGTATATCAAACGATAGGAAACTGTTACGGTTATAAACAAAAACACATTTCCTGATATTGTGCAGCCCGTTTAGACCTATGGACTTGGTTACAATGCTGATTGATTACGAATTTTTGTGCCAAATTAAATCCTTTTATTTTCCTAAATCGGGTTGCAAACACCCGAGATAGAGCCAATTCTTTATTTTTGTGTTTGTTGTTATTTTATGTGTTTGTTGTTGTTTGTAACTAAAAGATAATAATAACAACGATTATATAAAATAATTTTATTTAAGATTTTGCCCACTCTGTAAATGCTAGAAATTTTCTCCTTTTATTAATGAAGGAGAAATATGTTGGTGAATTTTTCATTTAAAGACAAAAACACGATTAAACCATTCGTTTCCGAAATACCCAGCAACTCATGAATTGGGCTTGATTAGATTTGCCAATTGTAGAAAATGTTGCGGGAATCGCATTTTGACATTCGAACATCGTTTGATCTCAAATCGTGTCAATAACATGAATATGAGTCAGGACCGTGTAAATTATTTTTTTTCCGTCAAAGAAAATTACATTTCACCACTTTTCTGATCATTTCATATATTTTCGTGCGAATTGAAGAAGATATTTTTTCTTTTTTGATATATTTTGGAATTGGAATTCTCAGAAAATTTAGCTTGTTCTTTAATAATTCAGATACAATTTTGTTATCGGTTTCTACTTTTTTTATAAGATTAATCTGTATTTTTTTGTTAATTTTGTAATTACCTTGAAAGGTTTCTGAACACCATAAATCTGTGCTTTATTTATCAAATCATGCATTACACTTGGAACATCCCTGGTTATAAAAAATATAAAATTGGAATTTTTCTTGATCGGATAGAAAAGTTCCCCTCATAAAACTTTTAACTTCAACAAATGAAAAATAGCGAAAAAAAATTAAATACATTTATAGGAATATGCATCAGTGTATATATAATTTATAAGGGTTAACTGATTATCTGACTGTACAATTGATGTCAAATTCTTTATATCTTGTGATTTGTAGGAGGAATAAATATAAATAAGTGAATTTTTTGTTTCATTTTACAAAAATTAAATCAACTAAAATGTTTAAAAATAATTTTAAAGAAAATTAATAATTTCTATTTATCTCTAACAAATAGTCGAGTCCATTCTTGTAGAAATAAAGTTTTACATTTTTTTCTCCACAACAAATTATTCTTCTTCTCATTTAACATTCTTTTCATAATCTTTGTGGTATTTTGGAATAAAAAAATTCCTTAACGCGTTCTCATGTCGAAGAAACTCATTCAAAAGCATCATTATGTCTCAAGACTCTGAACTTTAAGTGATAAATGATTATGTGACAGTATTAAAGCAACTAAAACCAACATATTCGCCATTGTAATAAAGTGAATTTGTTAAGGGGGTAAGAGATATACAACAACAATTTGTTGGTTTACAAAAAAAAATGACAAGTGATTTTTAAAGATACAGACATTGCAACCCAGAGATGATTTAAAGTAGATACTTATAGTGGGTTGCATAGAACAACTATTTTTTTCTTTATTTTGTCTGTTTAAATATAAATCCTTTTTCCCTCTTGCTTTTGCTTTTCCTTTTATGGGTTAAAGGTATTTTAAATATGTGAACAAATTGAGGATTAAAGCATCTTTGATAAGAAGAAAGAATAGAAAAAATCTCTGAAGTGTAAAGTTCAGGTGCTGGTTATTTTTAATTTAAAATGGATTAGAAACCATTCTTAAATAAAAAAGCATAAATTGTATAAATCCTGAGCTTAAAATGGTCACTGATATATTTTTAAAGCAGTTGCTTAAAAAACAACAAAACGAAATGTCTTTATAAAGAAGTTATAGAAGATTCACACTGATGCATATTTCTCTCAAAGCGTTTAATTTTTTTTCTCTAATTTAGTTTTATTTTGTTATATTTGATAGATTTTAAAGAAATTTTTAAAGACTTAATAAAGCAGTTAATAAAGACCTACACTGATGCATATTCCTATAAACGCACGTATGTTGCTATCAACCAAAAGTAAAGTTGTAGTTTTATATTGAGAGACAACTTAAAGGTAAATTTTTGAAAATAAACCAGATTTTTTTCTAATCTTGTTGTGTGTCTTACTCATGCGACCAAATGTAAAATAAACGCAGACGTGAAAATTGCCTTAGAAAATTTACCTTAATTAAAAGATTATAAATTTCTGTTTCTTATAAATAAAACGTATAAATAAACGTATCTTTTTAATTCAATATCTCAATTTTACTGCAAGAATTTCTAACTTAATAACGTTTAAAAATACCCAGGTGAACTTTTCCGTCCGGTCCATATTTTCTTCTTTTGGATAAAAAATTTTAATTTGAACTTTTTATGAAAATAAACCATTTTGTTTTAATAAAAAAGTTAAATTTGAGAGGGTCTGGATTTAGCCCTTCAGGATTTTTGGATACAAGATTTTGTGTTAATAATATTTTGTGTTAATAAAACTGTCAGAATTTTATTGGAGATGGAAATTAGTGTTAACACTCATTTCACAAAAATTTAAAATTTTTGGACTTTTTATATTAAAAATGTTCAATTTTTTAGTCGCTGAAGATATTGTCCCATTAGCTTTTATTTAACAAATAATTTAGTAGGAGTAATAAATTTAAATATATATTCTAAGAAGCCTTCTCAAGAACCTGTAAAATTGTAAATCTTAAAAACTTTATTGCAAATAGATTGAAAACTTTTAGCGATAAAAAACAAATGTATACATGATTTTGAAAATCAAATTATTTAAATTTTTATACCTGTAGCTTCACCCATGCACCCCTTATGGGATCCATACTCACAAAGTTATAATGTTATAATGTAACGCTCCTTAAAAGAAAAATTAAAAAAAAAATGATCTTTTTCCCACTGTGCACACATATTACTACATTCACCCTTTAAAGTGGTCAAGTGTAGAAAACTGAATTAAATAAATTATAAATTTTAATTATAAATTTTAATTTTGTTAAGAAAAAATTTCAAAATTTTAATATCGATTTCATCGACAAAATTTAATGCTTCTTCCACATAATTTGAAATATTTACTTCCTTTTCCGCTGACATTAAATCAAACAAAAACTAATTAAAAATGTATTCCAATACCTTCCATTTTATTGTCAGTTTATTGCTATAAAAACAGAACTGTAATTTATTTATTTAAAAATAGAAATTGAGACTTTTACATAAAAATAAAAATATGCCAGACACGTGTTTAATTGCCAATTTTATTTCTCCCTGCTGATTTGGTGCTGTATCCTTTATTTCCTGCTATTGACTACTAACTAAAAAAGGAGAAATAGAAAAAATCGAAAAAAGTCATTGCCACGAATTCTATTTTGCGTGACCGTCAACAATTTGTAAAAAAATGCTGACAATATTTTTATTTCCGGTCAACTTAGATTTTACAGCAAAAGTAATAAAAAACACCCAAAATAACAGAAGCATAATCTACAACGTCCCTTATTTTTGAATTAGTATGAGTGTTGAATTTATTTTTAAAAGCTAAAGAGAAGATTTTGAAGAACAAGAGAAAAAGGAAAAAATTAATAAAGAAGGAAATTATTTAAGAAAGTAAATTTGGATATAAATGCTAATTTACAATTTTAATTAATTTTAAGGATTAAAAGAAAAATCTGCCATTTTTTCATACATTTATTTTAATTCCCTTTTTTAATATTGGAAAGAAAAACAAAAACAAAATGCAACAAATTCCATTCAATTAAGTTCTTTACATCTCAAGTTTAAATTTTATAGAAATTCCTAAAGACAGGAATTTCATTAATTATAATTTAAGTTCATTTTGTGCTAAAAACAAAATTAATAATAAAATGTTAAAGCAAAAATGCTTTTGCAAAAAAATGTTTCCTGTTTGTTATTGTTGTTGTTATATGCAACAGAAGCAATTGAATGTTTTTACCACAAATGATGAAGAGGATATTTTAACATTGTCATTCCGTGCATAACGCTTAGAAGGAATCATCTTAGGACCATAATTTATATATTCTTTCACCAAATCAAAACCAGAGTCGAATAAGCTATGTCCGTCTGTCTTCTGGCTGTACAGCTGTCTGTTTTTAACAAGCCCACATTCAAAATAATTAACAGAACTCAATGAAAATTGTATTTATTATCCTTTCGTAAAATTGTCAATTATAAATCTACAAATAAGAATTAAATTTTTCATAATATTAAGTTACATGTACTTCATTGCCATACCAAAAATGATCAAAATCGGTTCAGTAGAAAAAAAGTTATGGCCAAAAATATCTAATTTTATGACTTATTAAGTTCTTGTGTTATATTTAAAAAAGTTTATATATTGAATACGTTTCTGCGTGTATGTATGAGTGTGTATGAATGAAACATAACGCATTTGTGGCGGAGGGTATTGAAGATTCGGCATAGGTGAATATAACATACTCACTTGTTAACATTAATGTTTGCGCTTTTGTTTCACAAAAGAATTAAACTGAAATTTAAAAAAAAATCATCAAACAACAGAAAGCTTTTACTGCCATGGAGTCAAATAAAATCCTAAGAATTTCAGAATAATAAATACAGAAAATCTACAATAACAAGAACTTTAGCGCAACAGCAGCGAGTGAAACCTACAAAATCGTTAAAGCAGACAAAGATTTATATTACAAACAAGAAATATCTTGAAAAAATGGATACTTTTTTACAAAAAAATAAAATAACATTTTCTTATAGATACAAAAGTTTGAACAGATAACACCGTGCAACAATACAGTCCATTTTTGATCTCAGAAAAAAATCAATATGAGATTCAAAAGAAATAAGAATCATCTTTTGTTTTTACAAGATAATTTTATATTGAGTATCTGAATTCTTTAGTTATCTCAGCAACATTTTTTTGTCATCAACCCAAGATTAGAGAGACTGAGACTGCTTAGTATTTTGATCAAATGTCATTGAATTCGAAAAATTTGCCTGTAAATGAGAATGTTTTCAACAGACGGACTCAAATTGAATTTGTTCATAAATAAGAATCAACATATTATGGTTAAATTATATTATTGATTCTTCATATTTTTTGAATATATGGTTCTATCACCACAAAAATGGTTAATAACCTGTGTTGTTGACCACAATATGGTTATCTCACAACAATATATGATTGACCCACAACCATGTTCCAACTTCACATAAATATTGGAAGTTTATTTCTTTCTATTCGAACATATTACTATGTTGCTTAGATTGTGGATGTTAAGATTTTTATTTCTGTTACTTAAACAAAATTTAAAATAATAATTTCAACAAAAATTTAAAATAATATTTTTGTCCAATAATAATTTTGTTTTAGCTGTATCTTTATCAACTATAAAATTTTAATCAGTTGTTGCGACCAACATATTATTGTTAATTAATTGAAAATAACTTTATTGCAACAACAAAACTATTCTCAAAAAAAATTTCAATAATTGACATGTTGACGATAATAACAAATGTCTGTTGTGAAAATAATAGTGTTGCAACATATTTGAAAAATTAGGTGCGGTCATTATTGGTTCTTAAATGCGCCTTTCTCTACTTCACAGTCGCTCTAAAACTCTTCTTTAAAAAATATTTTAACTTTGGAACAGATGAATATTTTTTAAAGAAATAAATATGCAAATTCTCGGTTTCCTAATTGATATGTTAAATCACAAGTTTTTAATTGGTCTAGCGAACAGAGGACGCTCCACAAAGTTGTTATGTTCGGTTATTGTTATTTAAAAAAAATTTGCAAAATTTAATTTATGATTTGCATGGAAGAAAATTCGCAAGAGAAAAGAAATGTTTGTTGTATATATATTAAACAATTTTTAATGGGTCCAGACCCTTATAACTACAGGGTGACTAATTAAAAAAAAGTAAATTTTTAAAAGAAGTTTCGGTTATTTTTAGAATCAAAAGTGGAAAACTGTTTTTTGATCTGTATTAACGACAATTTTTGTTTAAAGTATACTAAAATTTCATGATAACTAGATTTTATTCAAGATCAAATATAATTTAAAGCACTTTACATCTTACTGCACTCAATACGTGTTTCTTAAATAATAAATCCTTTTTTTTATTTATTAGATAATGTAGGTAATACTAATACAAGCACATATGCAAATTTATGAAAAACATAAATATTTATAGTCCTTTCCTTAGTTTTTGTTATTACAACGTATTTAATATTTATACTGGTTATCCTTTTTTGTGTATGTTTCATTGAGTGCGTAATAATTTACATTTGTAATGTAAACACACACACATACATTACAATGTAAAATATGAACACAAACAACAATAAAAGAAAGATTAATATTCTGCATACCGGTATTGTAAGGGTCAAGGTAAAAATATCATATACAATTGTTGTACACAATTTTATATGAAAAAGTATGTGTAAGATTACATGCAGGTCCTTATTTATTTAAAAAGGATAAAAAAGGATTATTTAATTTATTTTTATCTATGGAATAAAAGCGTTTAAATGTTTTCAAAAAATATTTACAAATTAAAATTACACTGAATGTGTGTAAAAGAGTTTTGGAAATATTATGTGAAAGTCAAGATAAAATGATTTAAACAGGAATTGCATATTAATGAGATTCTAGTATTATTACAAATATCTTGAAATTTAAATTTATAAATTGGAAATTATTGCTACAACATATACATTTACACATATTCCATTTACATATTTATCCAATTATAAACGGCATTAAAGCTATGTTATGATAATCTTTCCGCAATTTGCATTAAAAATGTTTGCACAAAATAATTTTTCCCAAAAGATACATGAAGCTTAAATGCACACACAGACGCACAATTTAATATGTCGGCTTTTTTCTCACCACATACATAAAACTGCCCATGAATTATTGTGTAAAAACAAAAATAAATCAAAAATGGAAAAAAACGAATAAATACCACACAGTGGTATTTATTATATTTTTTAACTAATAACTGTAATTTGGGACTATTGAATATTTTTTCATGAAATTTTCAAGAATATTCTGAAGGTGTTTTTCAACTTATCCGAAAAAGCATAAGTTCTTTGTTAGCTCAAAGGTCTTACTAAGAACTAAGACCTGATTCAGGGAGAAAGATCTTTCTTAGCAAAAAAATATAGAAGAGATAGGACCGAAAGAAAAGCAGCCCGGCAGAGACCGAAACTGATCACGGAAATTGAAGTCAAGATTTCTAAAAATAATTTTCTTGCTGTATAATGGTGGACGATACGTATGTACTGGCAAATTTTTAACAACTTTCTGGCCAAAAATTTTATGTTGCTGTTGCTCGAGAGAATGTTCAAAAAATGTTTAGCAGGCAAAATTTCCCAAAAAGCAATATGCAGTTGGGTCAAAAGAAGTCAACCATTTATTACAAAGAGCTTTATAGATATCGAAATTTACGTCAATAAATATTCACAAAAAAGGCTAAATCCATTCATAAGACTTCATAATGCGTCCAATTATTTTTGGCCTGTCTTCGCACTATACCAAACAAGCCATTGAGTAATACAAGAACAATACTGTGGGCTTTGTACCAAACCCTCCAAACTGCCAGGAGATATTGGGCTTTTGTTTAAAGAGAATAGAAGTGCACAAAAAAGTTGTCGAAAGGTGTGATTCATTCTAACCGAAGATGGACAAAGTGACACATTTCTTTACTAGACCAATCCTAACATAATTTTCTATGTCATCTTAGAATAAGAATTTGTTACAGATCTCTCTATGTATAAAAATTATAAAAAATCAATATACTTAAGGTGGACAGTTTTGGAGCGACGCCAATGACGCTTTCTTTCAACTCTTAAGTTGTAAGCGTATTAATTTTCATTAAGATGTCTTAAGAGGTTTAAGTTAAGCAATTATTTCCCATAAAAAATCGATTTGGATACGCTGAGTGTGTTGCTTGAAATCAATATATCAAGTAAAAGGAAATAGTTTTGAGAATTTTGCTTAAATGGTTCCTAAATAGCGAAGATATTAGCAAGGAACTGAATGAACCTCAAATTGTTTTCGTTTTCCTTTTTTCATTTCTTAAAGGTTCTATTAAAAATATAGTAGAATTTCAAATATCTTACCGAATTTATGAGCTGAAGACGTAAAATAGTTCTGGTAATTTTCTAGCCCATATGACCTATGGACTTAGTTATGACGTTGAAATATCGTAAATTTTTGTCCTGGATCTTTTGCTTTAAATTTTTCAAAATCGGTTCTCAAATTACTTTATCTGAATTTTAAATATTTTATAATTTCATTTTGATCAGTTAAATTTTAATAAAACTTAAGACATAAATTGTTAATATATTTGTTGATGAACAAGTTTCTTGGAAGTCTTCTTCTTTCTAGCAAAACTAAAATTTCATTAAAGTTACAGGATTATTAAAAAACCATATTGGTACCACTGTGTAACATTTAATAATGTTGAAAACATTTAATAATGTTAAAAAAATTGTAAAAATAAAACCAAACAAGAAAATTACAAAATATTGTGGGATTAAAGAGTTTAAGACTCATAATGTGGTTTTACATTAATTTTAAATTTATTAAAGTGTTAAACATTTTCGAAATTTAATCAAAATATAAATTTGAAATTTAAATAAATACGTCACTCAGCTTAAACGATTCAGGTCTAAATTTAGTATTTTTCAGAAAATGATTTATTTTATTTATTAACTTTCATGGTCTGTCAAACGTCTGTTTCTTAAGTGTTTGAACCATAAATTTTTATACCCCCCACCACTACAAGTGGTAAAGTGGGTATATTAACCTTTTCATTCCGTGTGTAACGCTAAGAAAGAATCACCTCATAGCCCATAATGTATAAATATTCTTGCATCATATCAAAATCTGAAACGATTTAGCTATGTCCGTCTGCCTGTCTGTCTTTCTGTCCGTTTGTCTGTCTGTCGTTGGCTCGCTCACATCCCCAATGATTGACAGAGCTCAATGAAATTTTGGTCTAGATATTTGTTATTGTCTTGAGAAGTTTCCCATTTAAAGCCAACAAAATCAGTTTCGTCTGGTAAGAGCCATAGACCGATACATGAGACAACCCCCAAAATTTAAACAGAGAACTTCAAAAATTGTTAATTATAAACCATCATGAAATATATAACTCATTACATTCCAAAAATTTTTGAAATTGGTTTCAATAGAAAAAAGCTGTAGCCAAATCCGGTTCAGTAGAAAAAAATATAACCAAGAATATAAATAATTTTATAACGTATTAAGGTTTGCATTCATACTCGATGTAGCGTTTGTTTAATGTGTTATGGAAATATATATTAAAATAAATATGTGAATCGCTGTAGTTATAAATAGGTGGTAAAAATAAAAAAAATAAATAATTTAAATAAATATAAAAATAAACAAAAACTTTTAAATGAAAAACCACAATAAAGTTGTGGTTTTAATTGAAAACATTAATTATTTCTAATTAAAATAATTTATCTGTTTAAATGTTAAAAAAAACCGAATATAAACAAATAAATTAAATGTGAAGATTTAAAAAAATATTATAATTATATGATGGATAATAACAGATAATATTTATTTATTTATTTTAATATTTGTTTTATAAAACATTAAAGCAAAAATTATAAAACAAATTATTTAATAATAAAAACTTAAATATTTGCTTTATTAATGATAAATAGATGATTAAAAATTATGTAAAAAATATATGTTTATTTTTTATAAAATTTTAAAATTCGCAGTAATGCGATTTTAATTGTTGATTAAATAATTAAAATTTTAAATACTTAAATTTTAAATTAAATAATTTACACATTTTTGTATACCTTCCACTACCACAAGTGGTGAAGTGGGTATATTAACTTTGCCATTTTAGCTATGTCCATCGTTCGTCTGTCTGTTTGCCTCAGAGCTCAATGATATTTGTCCAAAGTGTATTTTATAGTCCTGAGAATTTTGTCTCAGTCAACCTCTAAGTTCATGCGAAGAACTTTCATAACATTTTCAATTATAAATGTACAAATTCGAATTAAATTTTTTTATAATATTAAGTTTTATAAACTTTATTACCATTCCAAAAATTACCCAAAATCAGTTCAGTAGAAAATAAAAAATAAAACCAAAAATATAACCAACTAGCAGACCCGCAAACTTCGTTTTGCCAAACAAAATTTTTAAAATTCCCATAATTTAAAATTCCCATAACCCATAAGTCCTTATTTTTTCCAATGATGGTGTTTTGCTGCAAACTTTTAAGACTTTCTTTGTTATAGTTGTTTTGATAATCAATATTTGCTTTGTATGGGGGGTATACCTTCCCCTGTTCCGACCCGCCTAATGTTTTGTTCAGTAAAACAGTTCCTTAAGGTAATTGTTTGAGAGCTCTCGTTTTTGTTCATTAGATATTTGCTTTGCTTCCTTCTGGCCTATCCGTTCTACGTTCCTTGTAAAAGTTGTTGGGACCAAATTTCAGGAATCCCCTTTTTTATTTCTTTAATATTAATATTTGCTTTCTATGGGGGTTACCCCTCCCCCTAGTCCTATCAGAAGAACCTATGCTACTTTCAAGTATATTAGGATCATTTTATGAATATTTCATTAAAATTGAGCAATACATACATAAATACATACATATATACATACATACATACATACATACATACATACATACATACATATAAACACACTTACTATTTTAAATATATAGATTTCATTAAAATTAGGTGCTTAAGAAAAAATTTTATAAATTGTACACGTTTATAAATGTATGTGTGGGTATATGTTTACTTCATACATATTTTTGTTGTGGAGGGCATTGAAGATTCGACACAGTCGAATATTGCATTTATTGTCGCTACTTGTCAATTATTGTTGTTGTATATTTGTCATTTCTTTCCCATTTCAGACATTTTAGAGGGGAAATATTGTAATGAAATGTGAAAGTTTATTGTGATTTTAGTATTTAATGTTGTTTTCATATTAAATGCCAAATTTAACACTTAAAATTGTCAACAAGTGATTGAATTTTATTTATTACTAAATTTAATATCAAATTGATTTTGTATCTTTTATCTGTTCAAATATTGAGTGTTTATATGGAAAAGATAAAGTGAAAATAGTTAAAAAAATGTCATTAAAAAAGAAAATTTTTCAAATATTCAGACAATTTTAATATTATAAAATTTATACTTTGAAAAACATGTTTTCTTTTCCAAAAAGGACTACAAATTTAGAAATTTATTTGCTATAAATATTACATATTTTTTACAAAAGGGAGCTTTTTTATAGTATAATTTTTTATTACTCACATTTACTTTTTTGTGGAAAGTTTAACAATTCAGCAACAATTTTAGTTTTACAATAATTTTGCAATATTTTTTAATAATTTAAAGTATTTTCCCAAAAGAAAAAAATGGACAATAGATTTAAAAGTAAAAATGCTGTAATCTTAATACACCTTCAATATATTCACCCTGCGTAAGGTAAAAAATAGTCGTGCTTCTTAAATTCGGCTGCCTCGAATATTAAAACCGCTTCAATATTTATACCCTGCGTTTGTGTTTGTCATTTATACCAACAATGTGGGAAGGGTATAAAATAGTCGGGCTTCTTACTAATTTTATCTTAGAAAAATTTTGCACCAATTGAAACGTGGACGCTTCACATGAAGCTGCTTTTGTATCAAATTTTTGTGGATTACGAAGTTTAAACTCAATTCCGAGAGAAGATTTATGATCATCAACAATTTCATCCTTTGCATACAAATAAAAATAAATCTAAAATTGCGACCTGTAAAGTGTTCTAAACGTTAATTGTGCAGACATCCAACCGGAATGACATCGCAAAATCGAATAAGAAAGTAACTATAAGTCCAAGGGTATACTTAAAAGTTGAGGTTATATTATTTTACTCTCCGTTACAAACGTATGCTCAAGCGCCACCTATTGTGTTATAGGGTAAAATGTAAATCTGCAAAATATACATAAATAAAAAACAAAATAGACATGTTACAAATAACCTCAAAAAAAGTCAAATAAAATTTGTATCTTTATGTAAATTTCGGTTTTCTGTTGATATAAATGACCCCATTTTTATTCTAGAAAATAATAAAAGCAACAAAGTCCCTTAAGTTAAAATATGAAGAATCATTTATTAAACATTTGAATAATATTAATTTTAATATTTCTATTTCATGTTTTAAATACTTAAATGTGAAGAAGTCCTCAAATCGATTATGCAACCATTATGGTTAGATAACAATAAAATTATGTTCCTTTTTTATTTATTCTGGGCACTTGAAAACATTTTTATTTCACCACAAATTTATTGTTCTTTTGTATGTCTAAAGTCCATAAAAGTAAAAAAAAATGTACTTAAAACATAAAAACTCATATTAAAAATACTTTTATATATAAAAAGGATTTTAACTAGTTTGACAATGAATTGTCTGAAACATAATAAAAGAAAAAGACGGAGGGCGATGGATGATGAATTATGATGGATTTGTTTGTTTGTACTTTCGTTTCTTGGTAATTTTTATAATTTACAATAAAAATATTTTACTTCCGCTTTTCACAAACACTTAAAGACTTTCTTCCATTGTTTTATACAATTACATGAACAGTAAAGGGTCCTATAGGAAAATTATGGTACTTGGTATAACAGACTTTATGGGTTTTTCTATTTGTTACAATATGCATATTGAAATTTTTTATGTTTTTAATATTAATTATAAATTCTGAATTTAATTAAAATTTATGTTTTTGCACTTAAACTCCGAAAGAGTTTCTAACTTATCAACAAAAATATCTTCATATATTTAAAATTATTTTCTATTTATATCATGTAATCGTTTAAAACAAGTTGCATATATGAAATACTGTCTTTTACCCAGTACGCTTTGCTACATAAAATTTCTCCGCAGTCACAAATCAAAAGAAATTTGACAAATCACGACGTGTATTAAAAAGAGGACCAAATGTGAGAACTCTCGCTGTTCTTTGTGTGGGTGGTATTTTTCCCTTTGGCTCTATCTGTCCTACATTTTGTCCAACAAAACAGATACTTCATTGGGACCAAATTTGAAAACACTTGTTGTTATAGTTCTTTAGATTCTTTGTATGGGGGTACCACCTCCTTGTCCTATCCATCAAACATTAAGTTCAGTAATACAATTCCCCGAGCAAGGGATTGTGATCAAAAATAATAGTTCTCTCTGTTAAATTTTTTTAGATTTTCGATAATCAATATTTGTTTTGTATGGGGGTACTTCTCCATGTCCTTTCGGAATTTCTCTAGCCTCTGTTGCTTTCGGGTATGTAAAACACATGATTAAAATTTAATAAACTTCATTAAAAGTAGAAGTTGAAATGTAAGGTAATGACCTTTAACCTGCTCTAATGTTTTATATCACAGCTAAAATGAGTTAGAAAATAAAAATGTTCATAATAATTCAGAGAAAATAATTCCAATACAATTTTAATATATAAATTAATTCGCACAACACATGTCTTTGGAATATTTTGAGAAAAATCTAAATATTTTCCATTCCTTATTTAATTTCTCTTAATTTTCCCTCGATTTATGTTATTGTTGTTGTTAGTTTTGTTAAATATGACATTTAATGTCATGTTTTGTTTGTAAACATATTTACATATTCTTGTCAGGCATAATTGTTTGTTTGTTTGTTTGCTTGTTTGTTGTTCTTATAGTTTTAATTAAATCATATGTTGTTTTTATTTTTCTTAAGTTTTTGTTAGTGAAACATATTTTGTCCAAGTGTGAGCTAATTAAGAACAGACACAGAGGAAAGTTGTGGGTGGATTGATGGGTGTTTATATGAATTCATTGGAGAGTGAGATTTTAACTTTTGTTTTCCATATAAATGTCAAGACATTAATTCAAAGGTAAAATATTACAAATTACATGTCAAAATGACATCTGTTTTCAGGTGACATTTTACACCATTTGCGAGAAAATATTATTAAACTAAGAAATACATTTTGTTAAAAAATTTTAAAGAATTCATTTGTCTTTTATAATTCTAATAAATTTCTATATTATTTAGCTTTCAACTATAAGACGGAAATTTCAAAAATTAACCCTTTAAAACCATGAATTTTTATTATCATCTTATGTCCTTAGAATAAAAGAAAAAGGATGCAATTTTATATTATCCATTCCGTTATGAATCAGTTTATTTATTCATAATGTTTTCTTTTCTTTTTTTTAATTTTAAGCTTTTTCTGCTTCCTGTATTCTTTTTCTCCTTTTATTTTCCAACTTTTTCTGTTTTCTTAAATTTTGTTTATGCATCTTAAAAAATTAAACACCATTTTGAAGAGTAAATGCGCATAAATGCGAAAAAGCTTCTTCTTGGTGCTAATGCTATTGGAATTAATGCCATAAGTTTGCTAAACTTATGTTCATTCCAACATCTGCACACATATTTGTACATATATATATATATATATATATATATATATATATATATATATATATATATATATATATATATATATATATATATATATATATATATATATATATATATATATATATATATATATATGTTAAACTAAACCGAATACCTAAGTACGCATTTCCACTTACATATACACAATATGTGTATATGCTCCTATAAATACCAGATTAATAAGATCACGAGTTTTTCGGATTTAATTCCAAATTAATTAATGTAGAAAATTTAATATTAAACATTTCTTATCGATTTTCGAAAAAAATAATTTAAATAAGTAAGAATGCTATATTCAGCTGTACCGAATGTTCAATACCCATCAGAATTGTCAAATTAGATTGATTTCAGAAATAGTTCAAAATATTTGATATTTTTTTATGAAAGTTCCAAAAATTGTCGATGTTTGAAATTTTTTCATATCCGTTGTTGTAATGTCTTACAAATTTCATGTTTTTCCCCACATTTGATTTAAGAGGTTCACAGATAAACGAGATAAAAATTTTGTAAGTAAAGTATCCGAAATTTTTGTAGCCTGCTGTGTTCTCCTATTGAACTCCATCCATATGCAACATTTCGTAAAATTTACCATAACAGTTTAAGTTTTAAGCGACATTAACAATTTATTTTACTTTAGGGAAACGATTTCCCCGTCTCCTATTCACAAATTACCTTTAAAAATTTCAGAGATATAGGAGAGGAAAATGTAGTTTGTGTGGTACCCTAGACACGCTCGATTCAAAAGTATTATAGTCTATGGTATTTTCTATTTAGAGCACTAATTATGTCGCAATTAAAGAGATATGCGATATTAAACATTTCATTAAAAGAGGACACGATTCCCCCGAGTCCTATTCCAAAACTATTATGATTTTCATACTATTCGCTGTTAAAGTTTTAGACATACGACACTAAAATTTTAATTTGTAAGAGGGTTAACATTCCAACAAGTCTTTTCCAAAAATTTTATGGTGAAATATCTGCGACACAAATTATTTAAATCGAATAAGCCGTTTACTCATAATCCAAATTCAAATTTTGCAGGTCTATAACATTTTTCCTACTGAACCGATTTTACCGACTTGAAATAGGAAGCTTTTCAGAACAATAACAAATAATCAAAGACCTTAATATCTCTTAAACTATAAGAGATTACCTATACATGTAACGTATATTTTATAGAGATTTTAAAGGACTATGTATACATAAAATTTCTTAAGCCTTAATTCATAAATTTTTGTAGAATTTTTAAAAGATCAACGTATATGAGATGACAAAGAACATTTAAATTTTGCTCACATAACTTTTTATGTCTTAAAATTTTTCTATTATAATTTCATATAAAGTCCAATTTACGCAAAAATAATTTAAAATTTATATCTTCCATTTAACTCATATATTTATATTCGTAAGACTATTTCAGCCTAATTCTCTTTAACATTTATAATTTAAGCGACATTTGTTAAAAATCATTTTCCTTTAACTATTTTTTGTTTAATGGCTGAAATTCTATAAAACGTATCATCCACTTAATATAAAGGATCTGAAATTTTGTGTGTGTGTTAGCGTATTATTATTATAAATACACACACGTTCTATATATATTCACATTTCGTAAAAAGAATAAGTTTATTTAGATACATAAATCATAACACACACACACACATGTGTAACTTTTTACTTGTGATTGCTATTAATATAAATTTCCTATGCGTGTTATAATATTTAATATTTAATAAATACGTCATTTTATAACCATTTTTATAATATTTTTTCCATATGAAGTATTTTTGTCTTTTAACTTTTGAAGTTTAAATTGTTTATTAAAATTATTAATTTGTGGCGCTTAAAAATTATTTTATGTGAAAGAAAAAAATGTTAAATGAATAATAAATATGAATTTAATTTATGAAATCTTCAAAACTTTTATAGCAAAAATTATTTTCTTTAAAGAATATTTACACCCAACAGCACCGTATGTGGTTGGTGTTTGTGCTAATGTTTCAAACATACAGAGAAAATGGTGTAACACCAATTTTTAATTTCAATTTACACGTCCGACTCATAATTACTTGCTGAATCAATTTAACCATATCCGTCCATCCATACGCCTGTCTGCATGTCCGTTTGTCCAGATGGCTGTCCATCTAAACTCTGTGAATACTGTAAACATCAGGCAATTTTTGATGTATTGATGAAATTTCGTACATGTTAATTTATTTTTTTTTTTTTTTTGGTTCAAGGGTAAAGCCTATTGAAATTGGTCATATTCGGTCCATTATCTAAAGTAGCTCTCTTACAAATGTCCTCATAGAAGTCCTAAATTTACAACGAAATTCAATATATATTCCATCTATTACTTCTCAAAGGTCCCATTCAAGCCTCCTTCCAAATATCACCTTAAAGGGCATAAATATCAAATATACTTTGGTTTTGTAATAACAAGTGCTCAAATTAAGATAAATGTAATCTTTAATCTATTTTCGAAAATATACGAGGGTCGGTCATTAATTTCTGCTAGCTACGATATAACCTCTCAGAAAAAAAACTGTTCCAAACGCATAAATTTCACATAAATATTAGTATTATAAAAATGTACTTCATATTTATTCATAAATCAGAAAAGAAAATTATACGAGGGCCCTTCATAAATTTTTCTTTAAATAATCCATTATTAAAATTTGCTTTGTATTGGATCCCTTAGATCCCTTATTAATCAATCCGTCCTGAAATTTGTCCAGAAAAATTTTCATTAGAATTTTTTTCTATCAATTAACTATTTTAATTGATATTCGTATTTACTTTGTATGGATGTTGCTCTCCCCCAGCTCCAAACGAAAACCTTACTTCTGCTAATATTGTGATCATTCTGTGAATTCAAATAAATTGTTAAGACCTCTCGAGGGCTCGCACCTATAAACACATTAAAATATTAAAATTCAAATATTTTGATTTAATCGCCTTTTGTCTGATAAATTAGCATTAATGTATATTTAGCTTTAATAGGTGTGTTTTATTATTAAATGTTTGTTTAACTTCAATAAAGAATAACACATGAGAGATATTGCCACTAATAAATAAATTGGCCAGGTTGCGTGAATATCGTTATTATTTTTATATTTTTCATTTTAATGTTTAACTTTTCAAATTTATTTTTAATTAAAATTTAAATTTTTGTAATTTTGACACGGCAGCATTTTAGTGGATATAAATAAGTTATTAAACCACTAATATACTTTTTTAAATATCTTTCTGAAATTATTTAATTTCTTTTCAAGATTAATATATTAAGTTACACGTCTTTTAAACTGTATTTTGTCATATAAAAAAATTAAAACTAATTTTATATTTTTTTAACGAAATTCATTAATTACTTTTAATTCTTACACTATTAAACTGAAAAATGTTTATAAAACATTAATATTTACATCATGATTTCAAAGTATTTTCAAAAACAATGCAAAGATGCCAGTAGAGTGGGTGATGATGCGAAAAACGTATAAACTTTTAAAGTGGTAACGCAAAATTAACAAAAATTACAATTTTTTTTATCTGTTTTTGCCTAAAAGTTAAATTGGAATAAATTGAATTCGCTTATATTAAAAATTTCATTAATAATCATATATCACCTGCTTGTTGCAAAAACGTTATAACTCCAAAATTACAAATTCGTTAATTAATTCCATAACATCTTTTTTATAGTATTGTACTGTACTTTCGGGTATAAAATTTATAAGTCTTTTATATATATTTTGTAGCATTTATTGCCATAACCATTTAGAAGCAACAATATGGTGTAGGGTATTCCACAGTTAAGCTTGATCGGTTATAATTTTCTTCTTTTCCTTGTGTTTTATTACACCTACCGCGACCACAAGTTTTAATAGTAAAGTATATTTATCTATTTCATAATATCAAGATCTGAGTTTAGTCATTTCTGTCTATCTGTCTGTCTGTCTGCCTGTCTGTTTAAAATATTCTAGCGGTCTCGATAATAATATGGCTTCACTAGAATGTGGCCAGATTGTTTGTTATTGTCCCTAAGCTGTTAACTGTTTAAAACCAACGAAATCGATCCAGTAAGAAAGAAGTTATAAACCGATATCTGAGATAATAATAAAATTCAGACAAAAAAATTTCATTTTCCTTCAAATATTTCTCAGATTAAATTAAAATTTAACTATTATTTATAGCTAAAAGTATCTTATTTCAATACTAAGAATCATAAACATGGGATAAGTAGAAAAAAGATATAGTAATAGATAGTCAAAATTTTATGACTTGGATCCTTCGAGATTCTATAGACAGAATTAAAAGGGTGAAAAACGGGATAATTCAGATATATTTTTTAACATCGTGCAAAATTTCATCTTATAGATGAATACAAGAACATTACTTATCTGTAGTTTTCCAGAAATGTATATTTTTCGTAAAGGGTTTCTCACATAGAAAGTTTCAATCTAACTTTTAAATGGTTAAATCCAGACACATTTATAATTATTAATATTTTGACCCAATTTTTATCAAAATTTTGACTTTAACATAAAATCCTGATCTTAAACGTCAAAGTCTGCATTTGGAAGCAAAATGCAGTTTTGGAAACCTCAATTTGTATTCAAAATCTCAGTAATCCCAATTTATAAATATGACAAAAATGTTGTTATTTCAAACAAATTTTGCAATATAGAAGACACATTTCTAGACTTTTTACAGAAATATTAAAGTCCATACCTTGCAAATCTTCAAAAATATAATTTTTGTGTTACACATTTTGTTGACTTTGAAGACCAGTGTGATTATGGCAATAAACAATTATTCAACAATTATTATTAAAATAAAATAACCAAAATGTTTCCATTAGAAGCCGTTATCTGGCAAGAGATGAACTTATCCAAGCACATAACCACAAAATTTAAAAGTTTTTAATTCGAGGTGAAATAAGATTTATAAAAATATTTTATATTCGAATTTCAACAAACAATAGAATCATAAAATTCTTAACATGAACATTTTAATAACAACTAAATAATGATTAAAACAGATTTATGAAATTTATATTTGTTGTTATTGTTATTTTATTATATTTTTCTTTAAATCTCCAAATATTTGCGGTAAAAGTTTTCTCTATTCGTATTAGAAAAAAAAATATGTTTTTCAGAATTTCTTAACAACTTTTCAAACATTTCAGCCATAAGTGCTCTTCTTAACAATTAAAAAGAGTTTTGTATTTTTCCTTCCTCTTGTTATACTCCAACGTACACTTTTAGACAAATAATCGATAGAAATCATAAAAATTGGTAACAAAGAGGATATATATGTGTGTATATATGTTATGACACTACTACAACTTGTAAAGATGGTGTGTTAACATTGTCGATCCGTGTGTAACGCTTAGAAGGAATCATCTCAAACCCCATTGTGTTGTGGACGTTGGCAGAGCTCAATGAAAATTGACTTCTAAGAATGAAATTGTCATAATATTAAGTTGTACTTACTTCCTTACCTTTCGATATATATACAAAATCGGTTCAGAAGAAATCAATACCCTACACTCATTTGTAGTTGAGGGCACTGATGATTCAGCATAGCCGAATATAGCATTTTTACTTGTTTACTGTTATTATTATTATCATTCATCGGAAGCTTTTAACTACAAATTATTCTTATAGAATATAAAATTTTAGTAGAAAACAGACATTCAAGCATTTTTTTGTAAACTTCTCATAAAAAATATGTTTAATATAAAAATGTATATAAAAAGAGACAAAAAATAATATAAAAACCATCAAATGGACACATAAAAAATAATATTATTCGAGTGCAAATATAACGATGAAATATATGCAGTTTTTGTTTTTCTTGCGAAATGGATGTGTGTATAAATGTTATGTCCCTAATAATGAATGAGGGTATTAAGTTTATCAATCCGTTAGTAACATTATCAAATACGTTTTTAAGACCACATCGGGAAATTCATGAAATTAGAACAAATTACAAAACTGAATCGTAAAGTTTTAGGAAAAATCAAGTCAATTTCTAACTAAACTTCCTAATATTTCATATAAATTCCTTCCCAGAGATGTTGATTTTCTTCTAAAGGGTATTTGCAATTCGTTATAGACGAGTATGGAACTCATATTTGTTTTCTTTATTATTTAACACATTATGATTCTTCACGCATTCTGTAATATGTTTACTTATTCATTTGGACATGTTTCGTAAAAGACTTAAAGGACATTTTTGTAAATTTATTACAAACAAATAAAGATTTTCATGACCAAGAATATCTCATACATTAATTAATATGTTTTTTGATATTTTTAGTCTGAAAAATGACATACGACAATATAATTTTAAGATATTTTGTAATAAAAAAGCGATGTAAATTTATGCTTTAAATAACGATATCGATATTACTTATGAACAAGAAATGTTTAAATCATTATTAAATTATTTTCACAAATTGAATATTCGATTTTGTCAAAAATTATTTTTTTATGAAAAACATTTTCGACAAAGCTTAATTTTTTTTATAATTAAATATTTTAAAGTTTGTTACAAAATCTTATTTGAATAAATAAATAATTTTTAAAAGATGTTCCTAATGGGAAGAAAAATTATGAAACTTTTCTATTTGACATAGATTAATTTCCTGACTCCATTTAGCATGTCCGCCCGTTCGTGGTTAAAAAATATTTGATGGCAAAATTAAATATTCGGTGGCTAAACAAGATCAAGAATAGCTTAATTTAGCCACTTAATAGCTTAATTTACAACATTTTTTATAGGCTGTATTGTTCCTAACTATAAAACGATTTTTACAAAATTCACCATAAATAAGTCTCTTAAACAATGTCCCAAATTTTAGTCTGTTATTTCTAATAGCTGTCACAAAGTCCATTTCCGAATATCACCTAAAAGTGCATAAATCTGACATGTTTTTGTTCATCACATGGTAGTGCGAAAGATCGGGACAGGATCTGTCAGCAGACTTGTCGTTGTATTGGTGTTGTTGTAAGAAAAACCAGTGTAAATCAAATATTTTAGTAATTTAAAAAACTGATTGACAAGTTCTTATATGGAATAAATAGAATGATAGAACAAAAATGGCAAAAGAAAATTAAAAAAACTCAGTTTTAAAAATTAAAAATTATGTTTTAACTTCCGAAAAGAAAGTCTCCAGATATAAAGGATAATCGGCAAATGGGTCTTGAAGTTATAGTAAAGACTGAAAATGATTCAGAATCGAAATTTCTGTAGTTTGTTTTTTTATTTTTGTTTGAAATATTGTAACATTTATTTTGAGAAATAAAACTTTATAAGATCAAGTTTATTTGTTAGCATGAAGAATTACGGAGCGACCCTGAGTGAAGTTGATATTTTGATTTTTTTGAAATTTATGGACTTATTCAAGATACAATACAAACAATATTAATATTTTTTATTAATTTCTTTTGGTTCCAACAAGGTTCCTTAGCATAATGAATTTCTTTTAATTGAAGTAATAATTCCCAAAAGTCAAAAAATGACATTTTATTAATTGTTATTTATGCTCTTTTTCACTTGATGGTGAAAGTACAGCACGTGTATGTTTTAATAATATTTTTATAGATCTGTATTTCATTTCTTAGTATCATACGAGCTTTTTTTACGAGTTCTCGTAACATATAAAAATTTAATACTTATATTAATAATATAATAGATCTATTTGCGATGACTAACTAAACAATGTGTTAAAAATATGTTATTTTTAAAATATTTATAAAAATTTAATAAATTTTTTTTCTTTATCTTCTTAAGCAAAAATTGAATTCTGCAGATATTTGAAATTTTATTAGGTCCAACTGAGAAATTTATCATAAATCATTCAACAAAAAAATATATTGTTATTTTAAACAACCGCCCTGAATTCAGATTTCAATTGGCATATTTTCCTTCTTTTCTTAAAACTTTTATAAATCTCTAACAACAAAAGGACATTCTCAATTGATTTAGAAGATTAAGTTTTTCGTATTGACATATGTATTTGTAGTTGCCTCTTCTTCTTTTGTTTATTTAGTCTTATCAAATTACAATGTTCAATGTTCAGGATTTAACAAAATTTTTTCCGTTATTTATTTATCATAAATCAAAATTTTATCTTAACATTTATTCACTACTTTAGTTAACACAAAATATGTCTTTGATTGCCTTAAATGGTTTTTTTTTCTTTTTTTTTTTGTGGCAAACATGTTCGAGAAAAAATGTTGTGGGATTATTTTAGTGAACCATTTATGGCAAAAAGGAAAAAAAACTTGTTATTGTTTATTTTATTTTTTTTTTGTTATGTACAAAAAAATAAACAAATAATATTGTTATTTGTTTACTTCTTATTAATGTCCCAAAAGCCTGGCAACATTTAACAAAAGATACTTAAAACAAGAGATTTGAAACAAAATGTCTTTAATATGAGATGACTGAAAAATTTTTATTTTAGATTTTATGTGGGAAATTCGAACTTTTATAAAACTTTTCTCTTGTATTTTTGTTGTCCACAAACACAGATAAACAAGGGTCCTAAGGAACTATCAAAAAAGTTTTTTGGTAATTTTTGATAAAAAAAGTGTAAGAAAAACACATCACAATTTACCATTAAAGTTATAAAAAATTAAAAAAAAAAAAATTATGTTAAATGAAAAGTCTCTGTTTTATTAAGTATTTAAAATGATAAACTTTTTTTCGGGAATTTGAGAAAAAATTTAAATTTCGGATTTTATTAAAATGCTTTAATTATAAGTTATTTTTATGATAAAAAACTCTATTCTATGTAGTAGCCCTAATTTGGAGCTGATATGCCAGCTATAGTAGAATGTCAATTGATGTTTTAAAAATTCAACACTCACATTTTCACCAAGTCCAAAGTTATTTTATACGAATTAAATCTTTTTTGACAAACATAAATATTTATCATAACATTTTAAATCAATATTGAAAGTATATAGATATTAGATATTTAATTGAGTGAAAACCACAACATCCACAAGTTTAGTACTTTATAAATATATTCGGATTAAAACAAAAAAAGTCAAAATTCTCGTTTATCTGGAATAGTGTCTTAAAAAAATATTTATTTAATATGGATAATAATGCAATACAGTATAAGCATATTTTGTTGTCTAACAACCATATTATGTTCAATAATATGAATGTGGTCAGTAGTGAAATCGGTTACCCACCAAATGTAAAGTAAATGAGGTGAACAATTTAGGAAGGTTATCGTCTTTGCTTGTGGCCATTTAGGGGACATGTACTCCTCTATAACAACTCAAAAACAACACAGTTTTGACAATAAGAAATTTGTTTTAGATATTTCTTATGGTTCTTGCTTGTTTATTCAAGTCGTTTTCATTATCAAAACATTCCAGTACCAATTTTAGTATAAAAACCATTAACCATTAACACATTTTTGGCAATTTAACACAAATATCTTCATAACGAATTTATGTGGGAACACAATTAAATTAAAGTTACATTTGCCATTAAAGTCGTAAACTTAACATCAGCAATTTTTATTTATATGATTTTTATGGATATAAAATATAAGAAATAAAATACTTAACACATTAAAAGTGTTGTTGTTCCACCGTAAAGACACTTTTTTATTTAACATTATAATCTTTATATCTGTCACATAATTGCGGTAAATAAATTATTAAAAATTTTTAAATAAATTTTCCGTTTAAAATTTATTGATACTTCGCCAAAAGACATTTATGCTGATAACGTCAAATCATTCACATGCATAAATATGCCAAAACAAATTAATTTGTTGTCAATTATTTTTTAATCCCATATTGTGGTCAATATATCAATCATACGCAGGCATAACTACGCACTCATAGCGATTTATAAGTTTTTTTAATTTTATTTGAGCGGAAATGAAAAATTGCATGCAGATATTTTCACAAAATAATTGTTTATTTTGTTTATCAATTGATTTTCTGCATAATTGATGGTAATTAAAGTTAAAATGAATTTATAACGTTAACTTTTGAATAAAATAAAATAATACGTGAATGAATAAAATGCGTAAATAGTTTTTGTAATTTTTTGAAACGATATACCAAAATACACTAGAATAGGTCCATTATATCTCATAATTGCTATAAAAGAGGGTCGTTCCACAATTTTAGGTTACCGGCACCAGCTCATCTAATAACAGGTCATCTGGTAATTTGCAGAAAATGAAAAAACAAATTCTAAAGACTTGTGTACACAGTTATTTAAACTGCTTTATAGATGACCACTACTCAGTGGTTCCCAAAAATTGTTTTGGAAATAATTATGCTAAATTTGAACCGTTAATAATAGTAAGAGCAATTTAGTTTTCATGTTGATTTGGTGGAGTACGGATTTTTATCTAGTTTGGGGCATAGTCGGTGGCATATATATTCAGGTCAAAATACCCACTTAAATCCATTTTTTAAGTTACCATGCCAAATCGATTTTTTGAAACTTTTTAAAAAGGTGGCAACATTTATTCACTGATAGAGCCATTTTTTATAAACTTTGTATTTTTATAAAAACATTTTAACGGAAATTTGCACTTGTTTAATGTAAAGAACATTTTTTTCAAATATAATTAGTGTCATTTAATGTGGAATATTTCTATTTTCAAAACAGATTGAAACGTGAAACAGATTACAATTTGAAATTATTATTAAATACAAATCTTATTTTTGCATAAAAATTTCTATAACTTTTACTTTAGAAGTTTACATGATTTATGTATTCCTCCTAAATTTATTGTATTTTATGTCTATAATTCATTTTTTCTCCCATACGACTTTATTTAACTTTAAGTGATGAAAATTTGAAATTACTTTTGTTTTTGATTTGACAACTTTTATAATGAAAAGAAATTATGACGATTATTCAAATGTGCTCAGAGGGATATGGATGTATTATATTTTACCTGATGTAATAAATTTGGAAATTATATAATAAAAATGTCTATTTTTCTAAAAATAAAAGAAAAATTGTATTAAGAGTGAGATCGAAAAGTTCTTAACATACATACTTATTAATAAAAAGGAACCACTGAAGTTACAGTTTTAATTTTTATATTTAATTAATATTTTAATAATATTAATCACTAGTGGTGTAGCGTTGAACCTTTTTCGGAAACCTTCTATTGTCTTTTAACCAGAGCTCAACAACTTTCCACTCGAATTTACCTCTCTTAGTACAAGACTCATGAATGACAATAGCTTTCTTTTTAAACACTCCTTGATATTAATGTCGATATTAATAGAGCCCGTCGTATCAATATATTGGCTTGTCTTGCCATAACTGCATATTGCTTATCTTATTGCTTTTGGGTCCTTAACTTTTATTCAACATTCCTTCGAGCATCTGCAACAAAAAATTTTTCGCCAAGAGGTTGTGAAAAATCTGCCAGATCATACATTTTATCATCCATAATGCAGCAAGAATATTTTTTAGATGACTTGACTTCGATTTTCGTGCTCTGTTTTTGGCCTCAAAATTGTTAACAGCGTTCCTGTAAGGAATTTTTTGACCCTTGTATATATTTTGAAACCTTCATTAGCTTTAACTTAGTCTGAGCTTTTCTTTCGGATGTGTTGAGAGCTTTTTTGAAAATTCTATCTGGTTCTTGGGTTTTAGAAACATTATGAGGAACATTCCTTCAACCTTAACTAGGTTTTCTATCAACGAACAAGTTGACGGCAGATCAAATAATTTAAAATTCTGATCAAAAACGTGTGCTAAGAATTTTTCGATGTCACTCCTTACTATTACATAAAAAAACATTTTTTAAGTAATTCACATATTTCTGTTTTTATGAAATGTTCTCGCTTTAATTTAAATGAGGATCTAACGATAGTTTGTTTAGGGAGTCAAAATTAAAGGTAAATTTCAAAAATTTACGAAATTTTGTGAAGTGTGAAGGGGCAAAAGTTGGAAGTTATTTTTTGAGTCCTACCAATGTTTAAAACTTTTGTCCTGCCGATTACAATATCATATTACAGTACTATTTTATTATTGCTATAACGTATTTACACATTATTACAAAATTACAAACATTTTTGTGTTAATTATTATTTATTTTTTATTTATTATTATTTATTATTATTTTTTTTTTTTTTGTTTTTTATCCTCATTCATCATTCATTCATTCATTCATTCATTCATATTGTTAACAAACACAACAAAAACAACAATTATATCAACTGTCACAAACAGATCAAATGAAACAATATGAAAACTACTTGAAAAGATTTGTTATTTTATTATTTTTTTTAAGAACTTAAACAAAAACATTGAGATTAGAAAAATACAACAAAAACTATAAATTGATAGAAATAAGAATTCTTATATTTATTTTTATTAAAAAACCACACACACACGCACAAGAATAAAATAAAATATTTTTTCTTTTCATTAAAAACTGTCAGAAGATGTTTATCTAAGTTTTCATTTTAAGTCTTTTGTTCTCTACAAATTGTTTTTTAGTTAATTATTGTTGTATACAAAATTATAGCATTTCTTTCTATTATAGCATTTCTTTCTAAGAGATCTTATCAACAGAGTAATAAGTATTTCAAAACTATCGAATCGGAAATAAAGAGTTAATTGAGTATTTAAATGATAAGAAAAACATAAAATATATAAGAGATATTTTCAGTTAAGTTATGAATTTAAAATTAAAAAAACTTTATTGATCTGCAGAATAAGGATGTCAAGTTCAAGAAAAAAGTTCCCACATTAACTTCGCTATTTAATCAAAAAATAGTTAAAATTTTCAACCTGATTTAATCACAAATTAAAAAATCCGTTTCCAATTTACATAAAATTACGTTCTCCGGTTTTAATCTCAAACCAACTTATGTAACTTCTAGTGAATATAAAAACTATTAATATTTATTACACTATTATGGTTTAGATATTGAAGGTAAACATAAACAACCGATTGACAATTTGCCATTGAAATTCTGCGATATTGTGCTGAATAATATTTAATTATAGAAGTTATGTTGGTGTAAATGGAAAATGACCGATAACATCTATATACATACATACATACATACATACATACATACATACATACATACATACATTTATTTCCTATTGTATGTATAAGTGTTTCCACAAAACTATTATTGGGAATACGCAAAAATGTCTATAATTCCCATAATTACTAAAGTTAAATGGAAGGCAACGGATAGTATGATTAATATAAATAAACTATACATATTAATTATACGCATTTGACGAAATAATGAAATTTTTTTAATAAAGTATAACACCTTACAGATATTTTTAAATTAAAGCACCGGAAGTTCTTTGTTATTCCAGGAGATGAATGGGTGGACTTTCAAAGTTGTTCACTTCTGGTATGAGCATTTTTAAAAAAAATACATATAGAATATAGAATGATTTTACTGGTTTTAAATAACAAATTGATAAAGACCATAAAAAACAATCCGTTCGAATTTTATTGAAGTTGGATTATTAATTTGGCCGTTAAAATATTTCCAACAGACAGACGGACAGACGGATGTACATGGCTTAATTTGACAACTTTACAAAAAATTTAAGCAATATCAGGAAGGTCCTGCACTCCAAATTCATCTAAATTTAGCTTACATATAGTTCCATCAATATGACTTTAAAAATCAATGAAAATATTATAGTGTTTAAAAAAAGTAGTTTTACAATCGAATAAATGTTGCCACCTTTTTGGAAAAAAATCCCCATAATTCTATCATTTTCTTTCAAAGTTCCATCTTTAAATTAATATAACTTTAAAACGGTTTCACATTGTAACATAGTGGCAGTAACACAGCATGTATTAAAAAAAGGACTCATATTATACCCGTCAACTTAAAACGGTAAGAGTGATAAAAGGTTACAAATTTATTTCCACTTAAATATCTCTAAAACTATTAGAGATATATTTTATAGAAATCATAAGAACTATTTATATGCAATATTTTTTTCTTCTTAATTCATAAATTAATTTTTGGCGATTTTTTAAAAATCAACATACCCAAAGTGGCCAACTTTGTATGGTCACCGACTGTGCTGCTGATCACTATATTAACGTTTTTAGAAGAAAGTTAAAAGCCGATGTTTATAAAGATACCTGGAATGAATCCTTATAACGACTGTATGACAAATTTCATGAAAAAAATTTCCAGCAATATTTTCTCACTTTCTTTTGCTTTTAAACTTGTGTTAAATACTCTTTAAGTACCAACAAATACTAACTCATATGTAAAGATGGAAAAAGTATCGAAACAATAAATCAATCTCAATTGTTATCAGTTACTACTACCAACAGACTGAACTGAAATAAAAACATTCATTCATTCATTCATTCATTCCTGTACTGCTTTGTAGTACATTAAGTAATGGAATGATTTTTCAATGTCTTATGTGTGTTAGTTTCGCAGCATTTTTATTTACTCTTTCTATGTCTTCCTGGTTTTTTGATGACATTTCCTTTTACGGATTGAAGTGAGGTGATTAACTCACACACATTTACGCGTATGCAATAGCAACACATGTACATATTTCAATACAAACTTACTATCTGTACACATATGGATGAAGAAAATGCAGGATATTTGAAAACTTTTTCCTAATAATCAATCATGAAAACCGAAAAAATGCACCCACATTTTTAACATCTATTTTTTCGCGTATTGGGAACAAAACTGTTCCATTCAATTTTTTTGTTACAACGTTAAATTGAAAAGCAATATTTTCTTTTAGGTCACTTCATAATTTACGATTATGAATTAAGTTTTAGGACTATTATGAATTGAGTTTTAACACTAAATAACAGCAATTTTAGTATATTAGAAAACAAAAACGATATATTTTTTTCCCTCCACCATCACAAGTGGTAAATTGAGTATATTCACTTTATCATTTCGTGTGTATAACGTTTTTCTTGCATCCAATCAAAATCTGAGTCGATTAAGCTTTGTCCGCCTGCCTGTCTGTTGTTGGTTCGCTCACAACTGCAATAATTGACAGATCTTAATGATATTTGACCTAAGTATTTGTTGTTGTTCTAAGAAGTCTCCTATTCAAAACAAGAAAAAACGGTTTAATACACCTCATTACATTCCAAAAATATATATATAAAAATCTGTTAATTAGAAAAAGTTGTAGTTAAAAATATTAAATGACTCACTGTTCCTGTTTGTATTAAAAAACACCCTACAATACATGTGTTGCGAGAGCGCTACTCATATCAATTTTGTTTGTAAATTTTTCTATTAAAAACTTGATGAAAGTTTCAATTCAACATCTGGTAAATATAATTGTAAATTAATTAATAACTTTAATACTACATCTTCCAATAAAGTCATTTTGATTTATTTTTAAATTTCAATCAGAAAAAAATTCTAAAATTTTATAATTTTGTATTAAGTAAAGTAACAATAATTTTTGGTTTTATTACAATATAACTATTTTGACTGATTTATTTAACTAAAGTCCTTTTAGTGTTAAATATCTGAGAATTAATTTTAGTTATGAATATTAAATGTTCGTCTTTATAAAAAATTATTTTTCTCTAACGTCAAACTTCAAACTTGTAATTAGCAAATCAAACATATAAACACGTTAGAAAAAAACTAAATAAAGTCTTTTTCGAACTATTTTTTCTATTTTATTTCTTTTCAATTTATTTTTATTTTATTTCTTTCAATTCACTGCAATTAAAGAAATAAGTTTGCATTTTCTGCTGTATGACATTCTTTATAACTATAGTTAGTCACACTAGACAAATATTTAATAAAAATAATACAACTAATTGTTTACAAAAAAAATTCTCCTTGTTATTTTTAAGAAACTTTATTTTATAAAACGTCTATTAAAAGTTTTGAAAGAAACTATTTTTTATCAATATTTTTTAAAAACTTTATATTTGCATCTTTTTACTAGATTCACTTTTTATGTTATTTTTTTTTTTTTTTTTTTTTTTTTTTTGAGATGTTGCAAGAAAATTTATAGACATGACCAAACAAAATCAATTTTATATTTTACTCATGTTTGTGAAAATTTATAGACAAAATTGCAAATTGTGGGTTGGTAAATGCAAACATTTTAAATTTTTTGAAAGTTGAAAGTTTTCGAAAATATAAAATTATAAGCTTTTAAAGGTATAGAGAAAATTTCATGTATTTGTATCTCAGTTTTTATATTAAGAAGATAATGACAATTTAAACATTAAAAATAAGAATAGAAATTTTAAATGAAAAAATCCTTTTGAATTTAGAGCAAATAAAACTTGTTCCTAAAAACTCTAAAATATTTGATGCGATCAGATTTAATTTATGGACTTAAAATTTATAAACTGTTAAAATAATTTATTTTATCATTAAAAGTGTTCCCTCACAAATTGAAAACTTAAAATCGGCAACTTTTACTTACATGACATTTGACCTACACCTATAGCAGAGAAGTTTAGGTTCATAACTATGTTAAGACCCCATTTATGGACAGCAAAATCTTTTAATCCTTTTGCTCAATTTCTTTTCTGGTTCTATATTAAATGCTTTATTAACATCTTCATTTTTGGAAGATGGCAACCGAAATTTTACTTTAGAATTTGCTATTGTCCTAAAGAGACTCCTATTTAAAACCAGCAATGTCGGTGTAGTGGAAAAATGTATATTTGTTTGTATTTTAATCTTCTACGTTTCGAATTTTGCAGAATCTTGAGATATTTTTGTATTTCCCATAATGCTTATTTAAGTTTACCTTTGGCCGCAGAATCACTTTAATAAATATTTCGCCCCACAGATAGTCGTAACATAGTTCAAGCTTGTGATAAAAAACGTATATAATTTTAAAGTCTGAACTTTGATTTTTGATACAAAATTTAAACAGGATGTTTCTACATAAAGAACTTTTTTTCTAGAACTTTGTGTTTCAAATAAAACATTATTTTAGGTGAAAATTAGTGCAGACATTTCTTTTCAACCAAAAAACCCTAAATAAGTTTTGTAAATCTCAATTTTATAATAGTTTAACACTCTTTAGACATGAATCGGTGTAACAGGCAAAAGATGTTATAAGATATTTATATGCTTTTTTAATACCCCATAACACCGTCCTTGGACCACCCAATATTATCCAAACTTCCACCAGATATGAAATGCACAGTGATTTATAACAAAAATTTGACATTAAATTGATTTACATACTATTCGAGGAAATCCACTTAAATTTAATTGATTTTGTAATTTCTCTTATTTGATTTTAGTTTTATTTGCAAAAACATCATCTAACGAAGTGTATTTGTCAATATCAATTAATTACTTTATTTGACAAGAAATTTTACTCTCTTAGAAAAACAAACATTATTTAAAGGTCAGTTAATTTGTCTAAAAGATAAATTGATTACAATTAATATACAATTAATTACATTAGTTTAGTAAAAATTAAATAATTTAAAAAAAAATATTTTTTTTATTAAATTTTTAACAAAAAATACTAAACATTATTTTATTAAAAAAACTTTACTGCAAACCACAAACTATTAAGCGAGGAAAACCACTTTCGCATATGAGTGTACATAATTCCATTAGTGACAACCACCAATACTAATAAAATACATATAGAGTTGGTGTAACCTGTGTGAGTAAGTGACGGCGACAGTAATAATAATTTTGTTTGTTAACCATATGAAAATTTCATAAAAAGTGAAGATTTATTCAACATTAATGAATTGAATATTAAGGTGTAACACTTTTATGAAATTGAATTTACTTAATTTAAAATTAATGGAAGTCACTTAAAAGTTTAGTACATGGTGTAAATTATCCGTGTAAGATCCCCTTTAATGTCAGTAAACGTGATTTTATTTTTAGTTATAGAGTTGTATGTTATCTTTTACAAACAAGACCATTTTATCGCCAAAACGACGATAGTATGTCAATAATAATTAATGCTCATTTTTACATATACAAGACAGCGGCTCCATAAAAAATCTGAATCGATTTAGCTATGTCCCTCTGTATGACCGTCTGTCTGTCTGAATTTTGCCATAACATAAATTTATATGTATCTCATTACCATTCTTAAACTTATCAAATTCAGTCCAGTGGCAAAATTAAAGTATTTTAATCTTAAAATCCACAAAAATCACAAATATTTTCTTCTGTCCACAAAAAATACTTCTTTTTTAAATAAGTTACATAACTAATTCCCAAAAGTATACTTCAAAAAACATTTTATCTTAACTTACAGTTCATAAAATAAGTTCTTTTTTTAACATACGAGAATCTTAATCGAATCTTTTATAACATTTTCTAGTTAATCGAACTTTATGTTGCTTCAGTAAATAAATATTTTCCGTTAAAAACATTCATAAATATTTAATGGAGAAATATTTTTTTAAAATTTCAAATTATTTAAAACTGTTTCAAAAGATATGAACAACATTTATTTGTTATGTACATACACATGAATTAATATATTCATAAATTTCATAGTCATAATACCAAAATCATTATCATCATTTATATTATGAAATGCCAACAAAAAGAATGTAAGTAAAAATAATAGTAAATTATGCCCTTCTGCCTGCCAAAATTCTCATACATTTCCTAATCTCTAACGGAAAATCATAGAGTGTTATGAAACATCGCCTGATTTCTACGGTTTAAATTTGTTTTAACTTTATAAATTTCTTCTTTTTTGTTTCCATATTTTCTTTCTTTGTTTAGATTTTTTTATAAAATAAACAAAAAATACTTTTGTTTTCCTTTTTCGTTGGTTTCACTTTATTCACTTGAGCTCTTATATTTCTTGGAGGATTTTGATATGACTTTATTTATTTAAATTTATTTAATTTTTAACATTAAATCTGTTGGTGATGGTGGTTGTCGTATAATACGTTTGTGCTGAAGTTTGTTACATACGGAACTAATAGTATTTCATTACTTTAAGTATATTTAACAATGTCCGTCCGTCTGTCCGTCCCTTCAGCTGACTGTCCATGTGAACGTTGTCGCAATTTTTGATGGAATGTTGTACCTGTTATTATTTTCGAACAATAACTAACCTATTGAAATTGATATGGTAGAATTTGACAGAAATAAGTCTAAGGATATTCTAAACCGATACACTTAATTATGCTTGGATCGGTTCATTGCTTCGCATAGGTTCCATAAAATATAACTTGAAGGGAATAAATATACGCATATACGTTTGTATTGTTTTTTAGTTAGTCAAAATATAACCAAATAAGGAACTGTATAGTTATACAAAAGTTGGTTCATAATTTCATGTAGCTCCCATTTAACCCCTACCAAAAATCCATTTGAAATGCATGAATTTCAAATAAGTTTAAGTTTCACAAGAATGTACTGCACACTTAAATATAAATCAGAAAATAAAATTTTTAATCAAAATTGTAAGGAATTTCAAAGTCGAGCTTGAACTCTAACCTGTTTCTGCCTTTAATGTTTAAAATAAAACAATATTTTCTTGTATTTAAATAAAATAAAATAAAATAAAAATGTTTAAATTGTGATAAAAATATATTTTATATATATTTTTGTTATATATTTTTCTAGTTTCTTTTAGCTGAATTTGTTCAACAATATTTTTTTTCACAAAAATTTGAATCCGGTATGGATTATATATCTTATGATTATGATATTCGACATGAATTTTTTTAAGCGTTTGTTGCTTAAAATTCATATAAAATTATTTAATATTAAAACAAATCAGAATTAAAAAAAAACGAAATAAAGAATACAAAAAGACAAAACTTGAACTTATAGCTTGTGACATTTTCATCATTATCTTCAATAAAAGGTGTATCTCATTAAGCCCTAAAATGTATTTCATCTGAAAACACAATAAAATTTGAATCTTAAGATAATAAAATTGTACAAAAGAAAATAATTTTTTAGTTAATTTTAATTAAAAAGAATATTTTCCATAAATCGGTTTAAAACTTTTTCCAACGCTTATTATTCGTACAATAAATATGTTTACAAGTATCCTGCTTATTAAAAATTATTTCATTTTTTGTATAAATTAAAAAATTTCCTGCAATTGTGGTTCCTTTTTGAAACTGCAGAAACTTCTGTGGTAAATTACAAAAAAGAAAATTTTATTGTCTCCCTAGAAAAGGATAATAAAAGAAGTATGACTTTTTTGTGGAACATTTTTACTTTATAATGAAATTAATGTAAAAAAGGAAGTGTATAACTTTATACTTATTCTGCTGAAGTATAAGAAATAATATAAGAATTAACTATATAATATAAGAAAGAGAAATATTTACTTATTTAATTATAACATATTTTTTCTTAAATAATTTTATGCTCAAAAAATGCAGTGGAAATTTTCTTTTAAATTCATTCACTTTTAATAGTAAAGTTCTTTTCCTGATATTGGGGATTTCGAAATTTCTTTAGGTGTTTTCAACTGATTTGGAGAAACTGGTTACCTCAAATATGAATTTTATTAAATCGTCAAAATTTTATTTACGATTCGCTTGGAAAAATGAGCGAAAACACTATATTCTACTACGACGTTTCTATAATTTTTCTACTTATTAAATCGTTATGATTTTTGGGATATTAAGGAAATGCATTTAGCTATTTCATTTTAATGCGATGAATAGTTTATTGCCACCATGAGAATGTTTTTAGCAGACATACGGACAGACATATAAGATATCTAGACCAATATAATATTTGAATTCTGTTCACTCTATTCGTGTCAAAAATAATTCCAAATAATTATGTCTGTATTGTGTACGAAATTCTAAATATTTTGTTCAAAAATCATAAATCTGGATTCAATAAAATTAAATCGAAAAATGTCCATATGAAAGATATATGCAGTAGTTACAAAGCTACAGATTTTATTTGGTTTATTTTGAATTACCTATTAGCCTCCCTATCAGCGGAAGGTGTGAATCCAACAAATCCACTCGGTTCAAAAGGTACAGAATACAAAAGTTACTATTTAAAATCAGTAAATGTAAAACGATGTATGATAAATCTTAAAAAATTTAATTGTTTTTTACAAAATGTTGGTGTAGTCATTCAAAATCTACAATATTAAGATTAGAAAAATTTAGTATCTATTTAGTATCTCTATCATCACAACACCAATCATGACCTCCTCAGGGTTCAAATCTTCCGAAGTTGTAATTTTACACTTCTCTGCTTTAATATGGAATAAACGTTTTTAAATACTCTAACTAGAATCTAAACGAAAATCTAAACTAAACCTTAACTAGAATTATAAATGCAATCTGAACTAAAGAAAAAAATAAGTACTATATATTTTGTGTCTGTATTGTAACATATTCACATAAGTAAAGTTATACATTTTTATTTTTACGTTTTAATATAAATTTATTGCCATAAATATAAAACCTTTTCATTCATAAAACATTTAAATGTAACAATTATTTGATCACAACTACAAATACAAACATCATTTAACACTCTCTACAATAAATGTATGCACAATTGAACTAAGTTTAATATTTAACTTATCCTTTTATTTCCCCTTTTTTAATACAATAATAACTTTTATTTCCGGAACTCTTTTATGTTCCTTTTATTCAAACTAAATTGTTGCATGTGTAAGCATTTTAGAGCTTCTTATTTTAAATATTATAACATTTTCTCTATTTTGAAGACAAAAAAACTTTAGATTATTTCATATGTTTAATGCACACAACTACAAAGTTTCATTAAAGTGTTGATATTTAATTTCCTTTTTAATATGGCAGCATTTCCGTATGTTTGAATGAATCGTTAAAAATTTTGTAATATTTTACTAGAAAGAATACTTGTTTCAGCACATTTTGTTGCTGTTGTTGTTGTTGGGGTTTAACGTACATACTTGAAAATCTAATGAAAAATAATGTTTTATGCAGTAGATTGACATTTAAACCAAATAAATTAAGAGGTTTGGTTAAGTGTAACATAATGGGACTTTAAAAAACATATTAACTTAAAAAACAAAGTTATTTTCTTAAAATTTTGTAACGTGCTGTTAAGTAGTGAGATCGAAAGTTCCTTAACATACACGAAACCACAAAAAATATTTTAATAGTTTTAGTCACTATTGATGAGATTTCGAACCTTTTTCAAAAACTCTTCCATTAACGTTTTTATAGTACTTTTTATCACTTTGCTGAACTGACAGTCCAGCTCCGTTTAAAATCAATCATACTTTAAGGCTCTTTTTTTTGTTCACTTCAATTATGCTTTAAGAAGAGCCCAATATCTCTCCACTGGCATTAGCTCTGGGCAGTTTTGAGGATTTAACTTCATTGCTATAACTTGCACATAATTGCTCTTGTACCAACCAATGGCTTGTTTACCATAGTGACAGAATGCCTATCAAAAATAAGTAGATTTTCATTGAAATTTTTACCATATCTGGATAATTTTCTAGGACATTATTACAATAGCAACATAAAACATTCGACCATGAAAATATGAAATATCCTCCTGAACAGGAATATATTTTTAAGAAAACATATTTCAATTCTCATGCTCTATTTTTGGCCTCCAAATTGTTAGCAGCGTTCTTCTCAGGTACTTTTTGAACCTTCTATGCTTTTAAACCTTTATTAGTTATAACTTTTTCGTACCAAATAGTCCGAACACTGAGCTAACCATTAAGTACTTTCCTAACGGATGTGTTGGGAGCTCTATTGTAAATGATTGACGGCAGACTTTTGAATGCTTGGTCAACTTTTTGTTTTTGTATGCACTTTATTCTGTCCACTCAATTTAATCAGACAAACAATATATAATAACATTATAACTGACATATGACATCCAAAATTAAATTAAGTAGTACTTGAGTTAAAAGTTGTAATGAAAAACGAGTGTAAAGAATTTTTCAATCTTTTAACAAAAAACGGAAACGGAAATTTATAATCTAATACAAACAAAATATTGTATCACTCAAGGCTAAATTATATATATTTACCTGATCAGTTATATTTATAATTAAGAACAGTTTTTAAAAATATTCAAGTGTCTAGAAAATTATTTGAAAAATTTTAAAAAATTAATGAAAATGCAATTTCATTATTTTATTTAATTAATTTTTAAACACCTTAAGCAAATAATATTTTTTTAATTCATTTATTTATGCAACTGACAAAATGTTTAAAAATCTCAGGATGAATTTAATTTAAAATAAATCCATTTATCTCATGCAGAAAATGATTTGTTAATTTATTTGTTTTATTTTATTTTTATTTGTTTATTTTTTTATTTTTTTTTTATTTTTTTTTTTTTTGTTGTTAAATCCAGACAACGAGAAGTACAACAAAAAAAAACTTGTTGAACTTAAAATCAACATTTTGTTGTCAGAATTGTTTTTATTTTCCTGTTTTAAAATTTTGATTTTCATGACTACAAAAAACCCAACAACACATCATTCTTATTGGAGGTATTTTGTACACACAAATCAGATTTTTTGTACAGAGTATTTGTGATTTATATTTATTTTGGTGGATTCACCATGATGACAATGATGTCCATCATAAAAATTTAATTAATTTAATTTAACGCCTTGTTTAACATAACGCTAATAAATATGAAATGAATCTAAATGACGAAGGTTGGAGATATATCATTTTTTAGTAAACAGAGAAAACGGGGATTATTTTAACTTTGTGCATAACTTAGTTTGTTTCGGTATCTTTTGGTTATTTTGGAGAAGTGGGTGACGTATACTTAATATTTTCACCAAGTTTATAATATTTCTTATAAGTGTTAGAAATAAAATTTTTAACATACATATATAATCGCTTTACAATGTCTGCAAATCGGTTTTTGTATCTTAAATCACTATAAATGGTTTGGGTATAATGCGGAGATGTTTATAGTGGGCAGATACAAATTCCTCCGCTCATTTTAAGTATAACTTCGACTCAAAATCACTTCCTGTTCATGTTAAGCTTTTTCGCAAAGTTCAGGTCGCAGGTTTGGAGATATTTTAACTAAATTAAACACGTTTATTTTAACCCAATACAAATGTGCCTCCGGAATGGGGTTTTAATTTTCATGGATTAAGATTTTGGGTATTTCTGTATTGAAAAATGAACATCTCAGTCATAGACAAATTCATTTATTTCAGTTTTATTAAAAAAAATGAAAATTTTCAAAAATTTATTACATCAAAAGACTTTCTTACGTTTCCTTTATAAGTTTGGATATAGCAAATAGATGTTTAACAAGTTTATAACTAACCAAAACTAGGCTTCTTCTAGTAAAATTTGTCTGTTTTCTATACATTTTTACGATGTGCATCCCTAAAATTCTGAGATAAACGTTTTACATTTGTTCATATTAAAAACAGAATTCAAAGTAGAATTAAATTAATTTTTGTTAAACGAATAAGTTAACGTTAAAAGCCTGAAAAAGTAAACAACAATAGCAAAACGGAAACGGAAATACAGAGTTTGCTACAAAAAACTATTGTATGATTCAAGGCTTAATTGTATGTATCTGATCAAATACGTTGTTAAATTAAGTTAAATTTCTTAATTCTTCAAGAGTTAAGTAGAATGTTTTTTGTAACTAATTTTATCCTCCAAATCTAAACATTTAAATTCACAAATAAAAATGTTATTCTTCATTAAGTCAAAAATTATGAAATAAAAAACGAAAAAATCCTTTTTCTTATTACATTTAGCAGCACTTTTTTTACTTTTGGCATATTTATTGCAAGTTATTTTGTGATTGCTTTTTACTTCATTATTTTATTCTTTTTGTTAATTTATTCAACTTTATCTTAGCAGCTCATTAACCAACGAAAGAAAGTGTAATTGAGAATATTAAACATCAATCGAATAAGGAAAAAGTTAATTTTTTATTATTTCGGAGTTTTAAGTTTAAGATCTAAAACAATTTATCTATAATCGAACATTAAAAGTACAAAATTTCATTAGCATATTTTTAGGGAGAAAATTGGTAGATACGGAGAATTTTATTTTTAAAATGATTTTTATTTTTTATCGCCTGAAATGAGTGCATAACGATTGACACTTTACTACCGCTGGATTTATTGTGGGGTGACAAAAGACTTAGGTGTTTTCCAACGTCCATGTAATTGGAATTAACGTTATTCGATTTATCACTCACCTTAGCACTGCAGGGTGTGCAAGCAATCGGCCACGACAACCAATTTGTTAAATGCTTCATCGACCCAAAGTGTCATAGAAACAAACTAAGAGAGAACAGTTGTTCCAATTATGTTTAAAGAACCACTAAGTTCCATTCTTTTTAAAATGTCTTAACGAGAGAAAAAAGTAAAGTGTCGCCCTTTTTAAAACTAGCGAATAAATATTCTCGTACAGACATTGAAAACTGATGGGTGGGAATTAATGATTTGACACAGACAAATATCAATGATAACTTTTATACGCTGCACCATCACAACTGGTGATAAGTGTCATATTTAGTTTGCCTTTTCTTTTGTAACCTCAACATCTTTTTCTTGCATCATATAAAAATATGATATGATTTTGTATTGCTCATCTTTTTGTCTGTCTGTCTGTCTGTCTATCTATCTTCGTCTGTTTATCTATTGGAAAAATAAGATAGATTCTGCATAGTCCAATGTAGCATTCTTCTCAAATTTGTTCAGTTTATCTTATAGGACATTTTTAACCTCGAGTAAATAGTTTCAGATTTTTCTCTCTTCAATAAGACATATTTTATGGTAATGAAATAACCCCTTTAAATCAAAACACATTTATTAGTCAAATTTGTTTTCAGCAGAAATTTACCTTAATTCTTTACACTTTAGATTCGTAAAAGTGCGTATCAGGAAATAAATTTATTGAGAAAAAATTAACAAAACCTTAAGTCTACCTTCTCTTTTATTGTCGATGTTTTAACATTTGTTTGAAAAAGACTTTATTGTGTCATATAATTTTCACCTTTATCAATATTTAATAAAGAAAAACATTTTTATTACTTTTCTAAACAAAAGAAATAATTCACTTCTTCCGTTTCAAAAATGTTTCCTGAAATAACTTTCAAAATTCCCTTACTTCACTTTTTTCTAAATTAAGTCAACAAAAGTTAACTAATTAAAAATAAATCCCTTCTTTTGTTACTCTAACGCCATTAAAACCATAAACAAAAATTGTCTCTTTATTAAAAATGGACAACAAGAAAATAGTGAAATTTGTTTGTAAAAAATTATAGCTTTTACCCGGTGCGCTTTGCTGCAAAAATATTTACCACAGTCGAAGATCTCGAAAGAAATTTCACAAATCACGAAGTGTATCAAAGAAAAAAAATGTCACGGGTATTTTGCCAAATCCGGCTGACCCAGTCCATTCCAAAATTTTATTTTATATTTGTATTGCATCATTTGATCCAAACTGTTCCACATTTCGTTAAGCAAAACTGTGAAAACCCTTGAAAAAGTGAGAACTCTCGCTGTTATAGTTGTTTAGATATTTTATAATCAATATTTGCTTTGAGCTACTTCTCCCTCTGCTCCTATTCATTCTACATTTGTTCAGTAAGTGATTTGGACCAAATTTAAAAATTCTCGCTGTTATAGTACTTTAGATATTCGGTAATCAATATTGACTTTGTATAGGGTTATCCTTCCCCCTGTTGATAGCCTTCCTACATTTTTTATTTTTAAACAGATCGGAACTAAATTTGAGATCTCTCGCTGTTAATCTTTTTTAGATATTCAAGAATTAATGTTTGATTTGTTAGGGTGGTACCATTTTTGCCTGGCCTATATTAAAATTGTAGCAAAGTCTATTATTACCAAACAAACAGACAAACAAACACAGATTCATTGTTTTATATATAGATAAGTTTCCAGCACGTGATCGTTACTTAAGTCTGTGTCTTTTCATTTCATGCTATTGACTTCGATTGGCATTAACTCACAAGAAAAGAGGCCATATATTACGTGATGGTCAACAATTTGTTAACAAATGTTTTTTGATTTTTTTTTTTTAATTTCGATGGAGACTTTAAAAATATATTTTGAAAGAAAAAGCAAGACAAAAAGAGTTTTAAGGCAAATAAATAACTGTTATAAATTAATACATTTTGAAAATAATTAAAAAATATAAAATTAAAACAAAAATGGTTTAAAACAAAAAAATTAATTGTATGATCTTTGTATATTAAAATTTATTGAAGTAACAATTTCTTAAATTTTTCTCAAAATAAAAATGTTCATAAATTAAATTATCATACATTTTTATAATTTACTATAATTCACTCAATGTAACGATGTTTTCTAGGAAAATGATATAAAACATTTTACTTGCTGGAATTTTATAGTTGCCACTGACAGATAAAATACATACATATAAACATACACATATAAACTATAATATATTGAGGATTATCTGGGAATATGAAAAATAGTTGAAAAGCAAATGTAGAAAATAGTTTCAGCATTCTGAAAGCTATAAATTTTACCTTTATTGCATTTTTCCCAAAAAAAATCTTTCATATTGAAAAATGTAATAAAGTTTAATTCAGTATTCGGTTTCAGTTTTAAGTTAAAACTAAAATTCAATTATTTTTTTTTTTTTTCACAAGACTTTATTATACTTTTCATATGGGAATTGAATATGTTGCAAATTTTTCAATTTCACCTAAAATGCATTATGAAAAGGAAGAAATTCTCCTAAGGTATTTCAATAATTTTGTTAATTATAATGCGTTTTTTACAGTGAAAAGTAAATTCTTTTCAGACGGCAATTTTCTTTGGGATTTATTCCAGAATGTCAAATGATTTTATGTGATAAACTTTTTAAATAAATTTTTAATTATGACAGTTTTTTTTTTTTTTTTTTGTTAGTTTGAGACTTAATGTTCATGAAATAATAACAGAGTGAACTCCAGAGTGAATACCTCCAAAAGGGACAAACTATTTTTCCAAATGAGGCAAATAAAAAAATATTAAACAAATAATAATTCGCTCTCTTAAAGCGCCCCAAAAAGGGGCATAGAATAGCCTTCTAATAACTTTTGTATTGAACTGCCTATCAGGAGTATATTTTGAGGGAAAGAATAATTCCTAATAAAAATCAAACATAATATTAAATGTCAAATGGAATAATGATAACAAGGGAATGAAGCTTATAAAACATTCTAAAATCTCACTCTCTTCTAGATATTTAATTATTTGCGTTTGGTGATAAATAGTGTATTTTTCATTCTCTGTGTAGTGCATAGGAGGAATCATCTAAAACTTTACAATATGTGATTCTCGTTAGCCATGTCCGTCAACAATTCTAAGGAATTCACAGTATCATTGTTGCCGTAAATTTTGAGCTCATTATTTTTTATTGCCTAAACCAACTTCTACTTCAAATCTGGCCAGTAAAACGAAAAAGTTATAGCCGATATCTGGGACTTACTCTAAATTCAAACAAAAAATTTTGTCAGTGTTTAAAAAACAGTTATTCATTTAATATAAAATTAAAAATTACCCAGTGGTCGAAATAAATATGTTCGTAAGATTTAAAAAAAAATCATATATTTGAACAGTAATTCTTACACCGAAAAAATTTAAAACTGATTAACATTTTATATTCATTTAGTTTAAATGAAACGTTTCTAAGAATCTTTATAAAATTAAATAATTAGTTATAAAATTAATTGTTAATTTATAAAATTGTACAAAAATATTTTTTTTTTAAATTACTTTAAAGTAGTAAAATTTAATGGAATAAATTCTCTAAACAAAACTTCATCTATTGTAGAACAATATTGATCTAATATTCTTTTAGTTATGAAACAAAATCATAAAATCCATAAATGTTAAATTAATAGACAAAAAATGTTAATTTAACATTGTTTCACAATAACTCTATTTTTGGAATTTTAAACGTATAATGAAAAAAAATTCAACTTTACATAAATTTTTTCCGTGTGACAAAAATGGTTACAAATTGATACGGAACACACATTTCCAAGAATAAATGTCTTTTTGTATTTAATAACTTCAGAATTTGTTTTCATTTCATTCCTTTTTCAAAAATTTACTTCCCTTTAAAACTGAATGTTTCCTTTGTATAGAAAAATACATTTTTGTGTTTAGGAATTTCTCTTTGACTTTGAAAAAGGCAATGGAAATGCAGACTTCTATTTGAAATTATAACTGTTTTTGAAGGAAAAGCTCTTTCACAACTGTTTAGTTGAAGAATCTTTTCAAAAGTTTTGTAACTATTTTCATATTTTAAAGGAAGGAAGATAAGAAGAACTCTTTTTGAAAATTAGAATATTTAAATCATAAATAATTTACATTCATATTTTCTGTTAATTTAAAAAAATGTAATTTTATTTAAAAATATTTTCAAACATAATTTCACACATAATTAACAAAATGTAATTTTATATTGTGAAATTTACAAAAGATCTGAGTACTTGTGTCAACATAATACAACTCCCCCTTTTTTGTTGGTTGTAAATATTATTGTACAACTTTTTTCAAGAGCGCTATTAACACGCAATTTAATAAATAATTAATTGTGATCAAAAATGTAAAAACAAAAACTCATTGAAATTTACAATTATTCGCGGTTTTAAAGTTGTTGATGATAAAACGGATATTAAATGTAATGCGAACACAAACATACATATAAAATACATGAATTATTTACAATGAATAAAAGTAAAATTCATACATACATATACATACATACATACATACATACATACATACATACATACATTCATACATACATACATACATACATACATACATACATACACATACCTATGAGAACGTGAGTTTTATTTTTTTGTATTTAAACATTCAATTGGTTAAATAAATATGTACTCCAACACTAAAATACCACAAATGAGTTTTTAATTTACTGTTATTTTATCTAAAGGATGCTGCTCTTCAGTTTTATTGTTTGATTAAAATTCTATTGATAGCAAAAACATAGAAGTTACAAAAGTGAGATCAAAAAATTCTTACAACACATATGTGTTAATAAAAATGAACCACAAAACTTAAAGTTTTATTTTTGTTAATTAATTTAAATTATTATTACAAATTACAAAAACATATTAAAACCATTCCATTAACGTTTTAAGTGCTTTCTGCCACTTTTCTCAGACAAGTAGCCCATCTCTGCCAGTTTGGAGGACAGAGATGGACCACCTACAGGACAAAAATATGTAAACCATTTTTTGTAAACATTCCTTGTTGTAAATTTCCGTATTTATTGAGCCCGTTATGAGAAATGGTTGGTTTGCATTTGGGTCCTAAATTTTTTCTTCGAGCATCAGCTATTAAAAATTTTTGGCGAGGATGTTGCGAAAAATCTGCCAAAACATATGTTTCATCATCCATTATTTTAAGAAAACTTGGCTTCCATACTCCGTTTTAAGCCTCAAAATTTGTAGCAGCTTTAGGAACTTTTTGAATATTTTATGTTCTAAGCCAGTTTTAGTTTTAACTTCTTTCTCAACAAATAGTTTCAAGATTGAGCTTTTCGGGAGATCTTTTGAAAATAGTTCTATTTTTTGGCTTCTAGAAACATCATGGGGACCATTTCATCTACCTGAACCAGGTTTTCCCGCTACTGTTTAATAGTATTGTAAATCAGTTGACAGCAGATCTTTGAAAACTTGGACTATTTTTGTGGGACCAAGTTGGGTTTTTGTTGAAAATATTTAATCCTTTTAGTAGGAAGTTTTATCTGGTCACTCATTTTAATCAGATTAATAATATATTTATTTGACAATAACAACTGACACGTTTTACAAAAGCAAATTGATAAAATCATACTTGTGTTAAAAGTTTTAATGAAAAACATGTGTTAAGAATTTTTCGATCTCACTCCTTCTATTAAAAGAGCAAATTAATATAAACTTTGTTTAACAAATATTTTTACTTAAATTAACAAAATTTTAATTTTTAGAAAAATTTTCATTTAAACATTTTTCATATCTTCCGTATTTTTGTCTTATGTCATAATTCATAGACTATATTATAGGCAAAAAATTTTCGCTGTAAATATATTTTTATATACATGTGTATTAAATACATATGTGTCTATCATACATATACATACATTTGGTTAGAGTAAATTGCTTGACCTTGTGGCCGACATATTCTATATATTAATGGAGACTACTGAGGTCAAGAGTAAAAAACAAATAAAAAAAACGAATGTAAAGAAAGCGAGAGGAAAAATACATGAGATGAATAACAGAAAAATGAGAAATGCGATATTAAAAGAAAAAGACATATTAAATGAAAATGTAAGAGAACACAAAAATTAATACAAGATAATAATTGAAAAATGGAAAAAAACTATTACATTTTTATATACCGTTACAAAAGATATAAGGAAAAAGAAATAAAATCAATTTAAAGAACTTGAAATTTCATTTTAATCTACTGAATCGATTTAACGATTGAGCTCCGTCCCGTCTGTCCATTGGAAACATTCTCACGCTTTTTTAGTATATAAAAGTCAAAAAGTTATAGAGCGACATCATCGGAGACAACCTCCAAGAAAGTCTGTCCTAAAGTGGTCCAAAGTTCGCTATTATTGATCGGTTCTATTACCGACCCCTTTTTTGATACACAAACAAAAATTATCGTTTTTAATTATATCGGGAGACTGAATTGGACATTTCATTACAGTGACTCCATTATTCTAAAACAACTTTTTAGCTAATTTGATGTGAAGTTTCGGGTCGTTGCTTTCTTGCATGGCCCAATTCAGTGGTATTTTTTCACATACATAAGGTGTCAAATATTCTGACACATCCATAAAAGCTTTATTATGGTAAAAAAGTCCAACATCATAGTACGAAAAGCACCTAAATACCATAACACTAGAGCCATCGTGTTAGAAAGTTTTTGTTGTATATTTTTTTTATATTTTTTGCTACTAGAACTTCTTACAAATAAAAATATTTTGCACTCATCAGTCCACAGAAAAGTACTCCCCTTTTTCAATATTCCAAAACAAGTATAAAAGTTTTAGAAAATTTTAATATATTTGATACATGCGGAGCCGTTAAGAGGGACACTTTTCCTCCCTTAGCCTTCTGATACAGTTTTAATATTTATTGAAAAATTTAATTATGTTTTAATCTCCGCAGCTGAGATAAATGTTGCATCCTTTATTTGACGTAATATACGATAAACCACAAGTTTCAACTTTTAATATGTAGTTTATGGTATTTCTAATCATTTTATTTGATTATCCAATAATATTTCACATTTCGGCATAAATTGGTTCAGCAGAATCATGCTTTTAAATGAGTTCACGCTTTTCAGAAGATCCAACCATTTTTTTAAATTCTAACAACACGTTTTTTGAAAACTTTCTTAATTATAAATTACAGAATTAATTACTATACACTCTTTTTCACTAAATGTTACACTGAACCAAAAAATTTAGTAAATATATAATGAAAAAGGGTGTAGAATTGAAGAAATGTAAAATAAATTTTAGCCAACGAAACCTTTATTTATCATAAGGAAAAATTTCGTTAATTTTTCGTAAAATTGTCTATATAACTTTTTTAATTCGTTAATAAAATTAAGTTAATTTGAATAAATTATTCAATTTGAATAATACATTATTCAAGTTGACAAAACATCTTTATATTGATGAATAATATTCAATTTAATCACCATATTTAAGTTAAATTTACAAAATTTTAGTTGAATTGAGAAAGGAGTTACGTTAAATTGTTGTACTAAGTGAATACATAAAATATTAAGAACCAAAGGAAGGAGTGCTCCCCATACAAAGCAAATATTGAGAATAGAATATCTTAGGAACTGTACCATTGAGAATTTTCAAATTTGGTCACAATGACTTCCTCAAGGAACTGTTTTACTGGACAAAATGTTGAAGTGATAGTATCAGTCGAGAAATAGTTTTCAGAGTATCCAGAGCAAATATTGATTATGGAATATCTATAGATCTACTACAGCAAGAATTTGGTCTCAATTACATTTCTTAAGACATGTTGATTTGATTTAAAATCTTTTACTAAAAATGTTTTTGATTTTTTTTTTATATTTGAAAAAACCTCAATTTGAAGAAGAATTGTGTTAATTAGAATAAAAATATCTTTTTATTTAACATCTTTTTTCGTTAACATCTTTTTTTTCGTTAATTAAATTTATTAGAATACTTTCTAATTTCACTAATTTCAGAGAAATGCATTCATTTTCTCAGAGAATATACCTTGAATAAAGGTACTACAAATTATGGATAATAAAAATATTCATGAACAAAAACACAAATTAGTAACGAAAATGTGACATGTGAGTGGTGCTAATATTTTTACTGCAGCTGTATAGTTAAAAATTTTATTATTTTTTTTTATAAATTTATTAAAAAAAATTGTTTGCAGAAATCTGTAAAAAAATTCGAGAGAAAGTAGAGACAATTTAATTAAATTATTTTTATTATAATTAAAAAAAATTAAATTTTTATTGTAAAAAAACACTTAATGTTGTTAATGCATATTATGTTTTTTTAGAAATAAAAATATTTATTTATTAGTTGCTATAAAATTTAATGATGTCAACACTTATCATTTATTGCTGAATATATTTTTTTTTTATTTTTCAGTGAACATTTTTAACATTGTCATTTTGTTAGTTAGTCGCATGGTTTTTGTGTCACTTTTTTAAATAAACATTCGAGTTTTAATATTATTATATATTTTCCAATTTAAGTCAAAAGAAATGAAAAATATATAGATTTATAGCCAAGATCTCGCATCAAATGAGAAATCTAGTCTTAAGTAATAGATGCATATATTAATATAGGTTTTCCTCTAAAAACGATTAAATTTTAATAATTGTAAAAATATTTAGAGATCTGAAAAACATTAATATTTTTGAAAAGGTTTGTCTTTATTCAATTCAGGGAATAAAACGTCAAATCGTAAAAGTGACAACGGTGATTGGATTTACAAACTTTTCACACCATTCTTTCCTCGAAAGTCTGATACTTAAAAAATAAACAAAATTGTTAATTAAAAAATTAATTAAAAAACACGTTAATTTTTATGTTCGTTTAAGAACATAAGATCTTTCTTCCAATTTATTTTTCTCTTTTTTTTTATTGTTCTACAACAATGAATTTTTAGCTTGAATAATTGCGAAATAATTAATATGTTGTTTTTTTATGTTTGTCATAATAAAACAATGAAAAAGGAACAATAAATTAAACAAGAAATACACATTTTATTTTATTTGGTTCTCTATGTATGTGTGCTTATTACATATGTATGTACATTGTTGTTCATTTCTTTGTATGAAAATGCACTACAAGAACTTTAAATTTGTATGTTTGTAAATCTTTTCATACATTTCGTTTAATTTGTATATATTTTGGCAGTTTTGAGGCATTTTCTCTTGGAAAATTTTGTTAATTTACATATTAGAATATGATAATGACAACAAAAACAACAATGTGGCAGGTGATGATTATAATAATTCTTATTCATCACACACAAACACAATCACAGACAAAAAGGAAAGAGTATACAAGTAAGAATGATATATTGAGCTAAACTGAATCTTTAATACCCTCCACCACAAAGGAGTGTGTGGTAAATACGTTATGTTTCTTACTTTCATACTCACACATACATTGACAGACGTATAAAAGTTTTTCTTAGATATAAAACGGAACACTTTATGAGTTATAACAATGTTGATTTTAGTAATTTAGCTTGATATTAATGCAAAATTCATTCTTATTTTTTCAATATTTAATTCTACGAAATTTATACTTTTTAATATACAGAAAATCGGCTCAGATTTTTTTTAATGAAATATGGAATGACAAAGTTAATATATTGTCTTCTTCACTTGTTGAGGGTATAAAGGCAATAAGTGAAGAATATTAATGCTTCAGAAAATAAATTAACAGAATTTTTTTCTACAAGCAAATTGCTAATTACACTGAAAAAATATTAATTAAAAGTATAAAGGTATATTGGAATAACTATATGAATGAAATCTCCATTAAACTAGAAGATAAAAAGTAGAATCAGTTTATAAAAAATATGAAGAAAAATTTGCAAAGAAATCTTCTATATGACAGTTAAAGAGGGTTAATTTTATTTAGTTGTTATCAATGGACGTATGATTAAATATTGAAATTATTTTGTGTTATTAGTCATACGTCTCAGTCATGAAAATGTATATTTTGATCGGCGTAAGGTTAGCATAATTTGGAGGCGCAAAATGGCCTACATCGAACATTAAATTTTTAAACGCGTAAATAACAATGTTTGCTTTCCATTTAAATAATCTTTTTTGTTTCACGGCAAGTTTATAAAAAATATCGCTCAAGCCCGACTATCTATGCTCTATATGCGACTAAATGAAAGCTACGAAAAAATGTGTGCACGACCCTCGTAAAATTTGTTTTCTTATTTATGATTAAGTATAAAAGTACATTAATATTATGATAGCAATTTTCTGGGGGATTATATCGAAGCTAAAAGAAATGATAGAACGGCCCTCGTATAATTTCTTACATCGATTTTAGATTACATTTATCTTAATTTGACCAGCTGTTATTACAAGATCAACGTATAAGTGAAATTTATGCCGTTCAAAATGGTATTTGGCCTTTACCGAACCTATGAAAAGAAATAGACTCAATAGATTTATTCATATTTATCACTTTTATGACCTTAATTCCGAAAAGACATTTGTATGGGTACTACCTGAAATATTGGACCCGAATATGACTAATTTCAATAGGTTTTTCTCTTGAGCCAAAAAGTAACATGTACCGAATTTTGTTAAGTTATTTAAAAACTTGCGACCTGATTGTTAATAACATTCACATAGACCTCTAACCAAATAGACAGAAAGACGGACGGATATCGTTAAATCGACTCAAAGTGATTCTGAGTTGAACGGTACACTAAAAAGTGGGTGTTATGATGTAACACAAAATGATTTAAATGATACAAATATTTGCTAAAAGAACAAAATATATTTTCAACAATAAAATTATTTTCATTATTATAAATTTCTAAAATTATTTGTACAAAATAATTTTAATTCTTTTTTTATATATTGCAGGTATGTATTAAACTAAAAATAAGACTATATTTTAAGGTAAGAATAACAACAACAATGTAATCACCTTTAAAATAAGTAGAAAAACGTTATTAGTTTTTCTAAGTTATTTATCACTTCATCAATAGTACTTTTTTTAATGGTTGACTAACTAATTATTGTATTCAATGTAACTAATTAAGTTGGCCAACTACCTAACTAACTAGCTGCAACACCCACACAACCAACTCTCTTGCGATAGTCAATAGTAAACATTAAAACAACATTGCAAAAATAAAAAGTGTGCAAGTTGCAACAAGCAGCTGTTGTTTGGTTGCATTGATTAATTTGCCACATTAATGACGCGTTTGTGAAATGTTCAAGATGTCGATAATGGTGTAATCACGTTACTAATGATTCACATTGATGATGGATGCTAATGTAATCATTGCGTGTAATTTACCAACACATGCAACAAATACTATGAACATTTATTACATAAAGAATTCAGAGAGAAAAAAACAGAAACGGAAACATGAACTGAAATGTGTTACAAAATGTTCAGAAATATAATATGAATAATTAAATCTGACATTTATTACCATTAAAATATTGAATTTTAAATTTATAAAATTTAAGATTTGAAAAATTTAAATAAATTTAAATATTTTTAATAAAATGTCATTTAATGTGATGCATCGTTTATACCTGTGAGACGTGTTTTTTATTTTATTTTATAACTTAATTAATTCATGCCAGCATTTTGTTGCTGTTTTAATGTCAGACTATCTACTAATACCAGCACAAATGTGAAGAGTGTGAAGAACTTGACTAAAAGCGACTGTATGTGGGTGTGAGAATAGTTGAGATTTTTCCCTTTTCTTTTTATTTTTTTTTATTTAAATGTCAAGATGTCAATCCAAGGTTAACAATGTGTAGCATATTATAATTTTGCCTTTAAATGCAGCTTTAAAGAAATTAAATTACCTAATTAAATTTACAAAAATATCAAAATCATATTAAAATTTCATTTAAATAAACGATAGAAATAAAACTAATGAAAGATTTCAAAACAATAGGAATAAGAAATAAAGATTTCGTTTGTAAAGGGGCATAACCCCATGCCCTATCCAATATTATCCTATATTTTTTAATATTTCTATATTAAGGCTTTATATGAGTCCCTAATTTCATGACATTAATTTGATCATTTTCGATATTCCTTCTTGCACTAACAAAAGTTTATGTATTAGTAAGTTGTATGGGGATACTTCTCCCATACCCTATCCAAAAATTAATAGTCCATTAAAGGCAATTTCAGCGTGCAAAAAATAAGCTATAGGTTGCCTCAGATATCGGCCTGAACATATTTAGCCGATTTTAAATAAAAAATTTTTGGGGCAATAACAAATACGTAGGACAAATTGACCTTCTTGATGTTACAAGCGGATGACAAAGAGATAAAAGTCTTATCAATTGTGGTAGTGGAGGGTTTTAAAACATCCTATATAAATGGTTAATTACGTTATTAAAATGTCACGTAAGTGGATACCGACACTTATTACCACTGTGGATCGTGAATAATCGTCATATGAATAGAATTTTGAGACCTCAGAACAAAACTTTTCGAGTTAAATAAGAATTCTTACAAAGTCCTTCACCACTCTCGCTTAATTTCTACTTTTCGAAACTCCTAAGCCTTTACTGGACGCTAAATCTTATGTGGACAACCATACAATTACAACGACGAGCCATAACGTTGATAACCTTTCTATAGCACCCTCACCACTAAGGAGATAAATGCAAATTTAGGCATTATAGTCGGTAGAATCAAAAGACCACGCGAAAATCTTACGGATTACATTAAATAGCCTATTTACTATTTCAACTAATGCCACTGCAATTTAGTATGAATTGCGTTGGAGTACGGATAAGGAAACTTTAGGGACATAATAAAACCCTAACAAACATTTCTTTTGGATATTATCGGAAGCATCGTAATAACTTCAATATTACACAGTTCGAATTTCCTTTAAAGTATGTTAGAATAGAATTTTAAAAATAGGACATATGCAAGATGCTTGAGATTGAATTCACATATATTTCATTCACAGAGCGCTACAATTCCAACGATTTTAAGTTCTATATTTATATGGTCGTTCTTAT